>WNWK01000917.1:0-130000 GCA_009830355.1 Cherax destructor | reverse complement strand
TAATTTATTAACCTTCTTCAGTAAAGCTTTTGAGGCTGTTGATCACGATAAAGAATTCGATATTGTTTATTTAAACTTTAGTAAGGCTTTTGATAGAGTACCGCACAAGAGACTGTTAAAGAAAGTGGCAGCTCATGGCATTGGGGGAAAAGTGCTGTCATGGATCGAATCATGGCTCACCAATAGGAAGCAGAGAGTGTGCATAAATGGGGTTAAATCCGAATGGGGACTTGTAACAAGTGGTGTTCCACAGGGATCAGTCTTAGGCCCATTGTTATTTATAATATATATCAATGACCTTGATGAGGGAATTACTAGTGATATGAGCAAATTCGCCGACGACACGAAGATAGGTAGGATAATTGATTCAAACATAGATGTCATAGAACTTCAGGAAGATTTAGACAAACTTAATTCGTGGTCAGAAATGTGGCAGATGCAGTTCAATGTAGATAAATGCAAAGTTCTGAAGCTCGGGAGTGTCCATAACCCAAGCACGTATAAGTTAAATAACGTAGAACTTAGCCATACAGATTGCGAGAAGGACTTGGGGGTGATGGTAAGCAGCAACCTTAAACCAAGACAGCAATGCCTAAGCGTACGTAATAAGGCAAATAGATTACTGGGATTTATATCAAGAAGTGCTAGCAACAGAAGTCCAGAGGTTATATTACAGCTTTATACATCATTAGTAAGGCCTCACCTAGATTACGCAGCTCAGTTCTGGTCTCCATATTACAGAATGGACATAAATTCGTTAGAAAACATTCAGCGTAGAATGACTAAATTAATACATAGCATTAGAAATCTTCCTTACGAAGAAAGATTGAAGACCCTAAAATTACATTCACTTGTAAGACGTAGAATGAGGGAGACATGATCGAGGTATACAAGTGGAAAATGGGTATTAACAAAGGGGATATAAATAAGGTCTTGAGGATATCTCTCCAAGAGAGAACCCGCAATAATGGATTCAAGTTAGATAAGTTTAGATTTAGAAAGGATATAGGAAAGTATTGGTTTGGAAATAGGGTAGTTGATGAGTGGAACAGTCTGCCTAGTAGGGTTATTGAAGCTAGGACCTTGGGTAGTTTCAAATTTAGGTTGGATAAATTCATGAGTGAGAGGGGTTGGATTTGAGTGGGACTCGCGCATGAGTGGGTAGAATTGTCAAAGCTTATTTCTTGGGTAGCTTTGAAAATTGGGTTGAGCAAATATTATGTTAGTGGGATGGATTGTGAAGGACCTGCCTAGTATGGGCCAACAGGCCTGCTGCAGTGTTCCTCCTTTCTTATGTTCTTTAACACCTTCCCGCCTACCAATACCCGCCAATCAATTTCCTCTCTTTTCCTTAACAACCCATCCATCCCAGGATACTGCCTGCCTCTACAGTCTGCATGTTCTTAAGGACAGGATCGGAGGGATTGGGTTTACCCAAGCTCATTAAATTAACTCTCTTGCTAATTAACCAGTTTTACCTATTCGGCACGTCATATATATATATATATATATATATATATATATATATATATATATATATATATATATATATATATATATATATATATATGCGCTGTATGACCTCTGTGGTTTAGCGCTTCTATTTGATTATATATATATATATATATATATATATATATATATATATATTAATTTTTTTTTTTTTTTTTCAACAAGTCGGCCGTCTCCCACCAAGGCAGGGTGACCCAAAAAGAAAGAAAATCCCCAAAAAGAAAATACTTTCATCATCATTCAACACTTTCACCACACTCATACATAATCAGTGTCTTTGCAGAGGAGCTCAGATACGACAGCTGAGAAAAGTCCCTCCCAGCTGTCACTATCTCAGACCCCTTCTTTAAAGTGCAGGCATTGTACTTCCCATTTCCAGAACTCAAGTCCAACTAAATCAATTAACTGGTTTCCCTGAATCCCTTCACAAAATGTTACCCTGCTCACACTCCAACAGATCGTCATGTCCCAAAAACCATTCGTCTCCATTCACTCCTATCTAACACGCTCACACACGCTTGCTGGAAGTCCAAGCCCCTCGCCCACAAAACCTCCTTTACCCCTTCCCTCCAACCTTTTCTAGGACGACCCCTACCCCGCCTTCCTTCCCCTACAGATTTATACGCTCTCCAAGTCATTCTATTTTGATCCATTCTCTCTAAATGACCAAATAACCTCAACAACCCCTCTTCAGCCCTCTGACAAATACTTTTAGTAACTCCACACCTTCTCCTAATTTCCACATTCCGAATTTTCTGCATAATATTTACACCACACATTGCCCTTAGACAGGACATCTCCACTGCCTCCAGCCGCCTCCTCGCTGCAGCATTTGCAACCCATGCTTCACACCCATATAAGAGTGTTGGTACCACTATACTTTCGTACATTCCCTTCTTTGCCTCCATGGATAACGTATATATATATATATATATATATATATATATATATATATATATATATATATATATATATATATATATATATAGGTAAAACTTCAGGAAAGGACAAATCTAGTCAACTAGCGATGAAGGCACCCCAGTCAGGAGATTTCCTTTTAGTTGTTGCCATTTCCTCTCTGGGCACTCGAACCGGTCTACAGGCCATTCGGACTTGTGTTGCTCTTCTCTTACCCGCCCCCATACTCACCGAACATAGGTGTATTTGCTGCAGGGCGTCGGCTGCTCAATTCGGACTTCATAGTCTCGTGTGTCACACATCAGAAGGGAAGTACTCGAAACATGAGGAGGTCAACGACATCATAAAGAGAAGTCTCACCACAGCCTGTTGCCGAGCTGAACGGGAACCCCAAGTACTGAGGTCAGACGGAAGTCAAAAGCGTCCAGATGAAGTTACTATGCTACCCTAAAAGTATGGAAAACAGTGTATCTGAGACTACACCTGTGCCCCCATGTTGGCAGACACCTATGCATGCTTGGACTTCCAGCAAGCGTGCGTGAGCGTTAGATAAAAGCGAATGGAGACAAATGGTTTTTAGGACTTGACGTGCTGTTGGAGTGTCAGCAAGGTAACATTTATGAAGGGATTCAGTGAAACCGACAGGCTGGACTTGAGCCCTCCTCCAGTGTCTACACTCTGGAGGAGGGCTGTTAATGTTGCAGTTTTATAACTGTAGTGTAAGTACGTCTCTGGCAAGACAGCGATGGAATGAATGATGAAAGTTTTTATTTTTCGGGCCACACTGCCTTTGCTTTGGTGGGAGACGGGCGATATGTTAATAATATAAATATATATATATGTATATATATATATATATATATATATATATATATATATATATTACACACACACACACACAGAGGTACCACCTCTAGAACTGTACTGGTGACCTTCATCCTCAGAAGAGAATTACTGTACTTCAGGGAAAACTCAAGATTCTTCCCAGAACTGTTTAAGTATTTTCTTTTACTGTTACACCCTATACCCTACGTGAACTTTATTTGAAAACAAAATACACCAACAATGGGAAGGAGAACAGCATAAATGATATCTCAGGGTCTACATCTTAAATACTTCATCCAGCTCCCCGGCGGTGGGCCGTGTGCCCAGAATGCTGCAGTAGACATTTTTTCTTCGACTGCAACACTGCGTGTCTAAAAGAGGAAGCTGGCCGCTCTGGAGGCATTGGTTTCATGGTGAGTTTATCACGTAACTCTTTCAGGAATTTTAGAGAACACTTGCCCCATACTCCAAGGATTTCCGACCTTTCTGGGAAGAAGTTATAGCCAGCCCTCTGTATCTGTTGATTATCTGGGTCTCCTTGATGTCATTGACCTCACCATATTTGGCATACTTACTTTCTGATGTATGGCAGACGAGACCATGTAGCGCAAATTGATCAGCTGAAGACCTGCCGCATTTGCTCCTATGTTCAGAGAGAAAGGGGGCTGCTGCTAGGTGAAGGGCTATACCAATCCGAATGGCCTGTGTGTAAAGCCGAGTGCCCAAGGAAGAATTAGAAACAGCTAAAATCTCCTGAATGTGGTTCCTTCTTCTCTAGGAGGCGAGCTTTGTCCTTTCCTGAGGCGTTGTTAAGCACTGTTTTGGAGATTTTTTCCATGATCGGTTTGTCCTAGTGGGACTTTGTGTTTTCTGGGAGGAGCTGGTCTACTTGAAGAGTCTGCAAAGCTATCGCATTGTTTGGCTGCTCCGATGAACTTTTTGTCGTGAGCTTGTACACTCTCTCAAGCGTTCGGGGACAATCTCCTTTTCTAGTCATATACGAGGACAGAAATGAAGGTAATGCTACCTGCGTTGCCTTGTACCCCTATACCTCCAAGTCGCATTGGAAGAGTTGTTTGATCCCATTGGTGATCTTCCAGTGACAGATTCATTGCCATCTTAAAGATATATTTCGGGAGCGCATCTTATTCAGTAAGTGTGTGGTTGTCAAAGGGGATGCACACCTCAAACAGTAACTTAGTCTTTCAGATTTAGACACCTTGTGAGGAGATACAGTGCATCATGAGCATCTGTATCACTTATTCTCTCCTCCATCCTCTTCAGGTCATTCAGTTTGTCCTTGAGGGCTGTGTCGATGACCTGATGAGCCAGCGGTATTTCCAATAGGATACTCTTGGACGGAGTGGTAGTAGAGGCTTCAGGAAGGATTGTTCGCACAGCTGTAATTATTTCCTGGTTTCTTGAGATGATTTCACAATTAGAGGGATTGACAGTGAGTCCTAAATCTTCTCCCTGTCACTTCACCAATTGTAGGTCCTCTAGCAGGGACTCTTCCGTGCCTGCCAGAGTGCCATCATCCTGGTACCAGATACTGGGTTCGCTGCGCAAACTGGAAGTGAGATCTCTAACCGCCACGCAGAAGAGAAGCGGAGCGAGTGGGTCACCCTGCTGAACCCCCTCTGATGAGTTGATTTCAAGCTCACCAAATATAAAAATGGAAGTTTTTCTGTAGCCAGCCGAAGTAAAAGGAAAAAAGACTGGAGAACTGTTCTCGAATAGCTGGCAAGACGACGTCTTTTCACCATTTTAAATGCATTCATAAAGTCTAGTTTGACTTTGCCTTTTATTACAATATTAGTTAGAGAGCTAGGGGCAAAACCCGATTACTCGGCCTGATATCTAAGGGATACTGCTCTCATAACCAACACTGCAATAATATAATAAAGGTTAATGTCCGGGGTATATAAAATACACCTACCTACCTGGATTCTACCTGGAGGGCATTCCGGGGATCGACGTCCCCGCGGCCCGGTCTATGACCAGGCCTCCCGGTGGATCAGAGCCTGATCAACGAGGCTGTTACTGTTGGCTGCACGTAGTCCAACGTACGAACCACAGCCCGGCTGATCTGGCACTGACTTTAGTTATCTGTCCAGCTCCCTCTTGAAGGCAACCAGAGGTCTACTGGTAATGCCCCTTAACATTAAATTTATAAAGATATATATTTCTTTTACTAGTAAAAATGTATATAAAACAATAGTATAATTTTTGTACATAAAATATAAAATAAAAGTATGATCTTTGTACCAAAAGTGTAATAATTTGTACTATAAACAACATATCACATTGTTAAATTTACACGACTATCCTGTCTTACATATTATTACACACTTTAATGTCACACGACATATACTTACTAGAATCACGTACAATTTACAAGTCACACGACCCATTAATATCACAAGACATATACAACTTACTGGAGTCACACAACCCTTTAATCTCACTCGATATCACATACAATTTACTAGTCACTGACTCTTCAATGTCACAACACTGTGTTAACCCTCCATCTCTCCGTGTCAAGACACCCTTGTCCCGTTGTAACACTCGCTACCGTGTCACCACTGACACCCTCGCCTGTGTCCCACGACACTCGCATCTCTCTGTGTCACCACCGACACCCTGTTCTCTGTATTACAACTCCCCTCTCTATTTGTGTCCCTAAGACACCTCCGTCTCTGGTTCACACCCTCCATGTCAGACACCGAACCTCAGCGGCGTGTATCATGTGACACAGATGTCACAGACGAGCCATCCGTGTCACACTTCTTGCGTGACACCTGTCGTGCGGCCACCAAAGCCGGTAGGGAACTGAGTCTAGTTATGGCAGCCAGCAGGAATAATCCGGCTGGGTACAATGAGGCTATGGTAATCGTAAGCCATCCACTGCTGACTCAGTGAAGTCGTAGACCATACTACTCAAGGCAGGTTCCCTCCGCCCTGACATTGACTGTGTTGACGTCACACCGGGTACTGCCGCCCAGTAACACCTGATGCGCAGTACCCAAGTGGTCCGTCAACCACTTAACCCAATTATCTTGTTCAGGGTTTCGCAATACCTTTTCTTCTGGTAAGTCCCTGATGTAGGCCCTTGCTGCATGATCGGCCGCTTCACTGCCTTGACAGACCCCAAAGCCCAGTTGCTTTGGCTGGAGCAAGCTGGTAGCTTCTGTGCGAATGTTTCTTACTGCTGTTTTGGCAACGAGTCAATGAAGAGTGTTACCAACAGAGATTTGTCTGATTCCACCACCCTTCTCCTTCAAAACACATAATGAGGATCTGAAAAAGAGGTTTAAAATCTTCAAGAATCCGCTTTTCCGGACAGTTGTTGATGAAGGTTAACTCAGAAAGGAGGTTTACCATCTCTTTGATGTGTTGTGGTCGAATTCCAGTGTGATCTGCTCAAAATGATACTATTTCTTTCTGAACGTCTGATTCAGACAAAATTAACTGTCCATTCATAGGATCATCAGGGTTGTTGTTTATATATATATATATATATATATATATATATATATATATATATATATATATATATATATATATATATATATATATATATATAGGAGGCACCACCTGTAGAACTTTATATATATATATATATGCAAACAATCGCAGATGGGCGATCTTAACTATGCAAGACAAGCCACGGGGGGTAAAAATATTTAGCTCAAGTACTTTCACACTTCTCAGTGTGTCATCAGGAGCTATGCAATGTTGCAAGAGAGCAACTAAAGCAGGGAGAGAGTTCTCAGAGTAGCATAGTGCGGATGTCACCAGCCACGGTTTCCTTCAAGTGATATTGATCAATAACACCACTGCGACTAGCCAAGGATTCGAACCCATGCTGCTTTGGCCCGCCTCATGGTGAGAAAAAAAACATGACGCTCTAACCCACAGTACCAAGCAATCCTAAAGAACCAAGCACCCAGCCAGGCATATTAATTGACACTGAGAGTATTTCCTGAATATTCCAGAACTTTCTACGACACCGGTTGACAAAATGAGGGATTTATTCCTTCTATTTCATTAGATAGAAGGTTGTTCACATTAGCTGCATTCTGTATGTGGATGATCCACTATTGTAATGTAACTGCTTACGTCACATGACCTGTTCCCAGCAGTTAAAAGCTTAGGGCTGGCAAGAACTAATTGATACTAACCCAGAACAATAGAAAGAACTAATTGATACTAACCCAGAACAATAGAAAGAACTAATTGATACTAACCCAGAACAATAGAAAGAACTAATTGATACTAACCCAGAACAATAGAAAGAACTAATTGATACTAACCCAGAACTATAGAAAAAAATAATTGATACTAACCCAGAACAATAGAAAGAAATAATTAATACTAACACAGAACAATAAAGTAAAATGTCTTAATGAAAGCAAGAACCTCAGACCAAGGTACTTATGCAGACAGCAGCTCTGAGAGTCAAGAGAATTGTTGTTGTTATTATTGATGTTGCTGCTGTGTTGCTATTGCTGCTGTTGATGTTGCCTTACGAGGCTGTTCCCAGCAGTCGGGTGACTATTTTGCCCAGATCTGAACGGGTAAAGAACAAGTATGTTTTCTCAAAAGAAACTAGAATGAAATGTTCCCCATTACGTCAGGAGGACCCAGAAAGAGCCAGACACCCAACACCCAGTCCACCAGGACAGGCTGATGTATGGCACCTCTATCAATTACCCAGCGGGTTATGTGTGATACGGACAAGTGTTACTGGAAGGGAAGAGACTTGTGTTGCTGGAACTCCAGACATAAGCAGAGCTACACGTCCGCGCTGGACTTAGCAGTAGAGAAGTGAGGGTCCAACATCTCCTGGTTACACTGGAAGAGAAAGTACGAATGAAGAGCAAGTTGGCTGAAATTAACAAGAATCAAACTGAACACTCCTCTCGCGAAGTAAACGAAACAAACACCGGAAAAAAAGGCATCAAACTACAGAACTGCCAATCATTGCAAAAGAAAATAAGATTCAAGGTGCTTTTCCTTTTACATACAACTTCACTAACTACCCGACTGTCTTCTCCTTTTGTCTCCTATACAAACATTTGGGGGAACTACAACTATCAGCACACAATTTAGAGACATTTTTCTCAATTTTTAAAAATAGAATGTTTGATTCATTAACATTTAATGCCATTGAAGAAGAGTAAAACGTGAGTATAAACGGAATATTGATAGAGAGAGAGAGACAGAGAGAAAAGAAAGAGAGAGTACTCATACCAAATAAAATTAATTAAAATGACAAGTGCTATTTAAAATGACACAATAGATGCTTGCAGCTACATGTCACTGAGTCAGTAAAGTCGGACTATAACTGGAATACAACCCAAGCAAACTCGTTTATGTAACTGTACATATACAGTTTTACATCTGGAATATAGACCCCTACTTTTGTAGCTACAAATACGTAATCACACAGCAGCATGCACACACTGTCGTAATCTGTGAGAGCTACCTACACACACACACACACACACACACACACACACACACACACACACACACACACACACACACACACAAATAAACCAGAAACGACATACATGGACTCACCCACATTCGCAGCCTCGCAAATCTAGAGAAAGAAGAGTTAGATGTCGAATCGGTCCCTATGTGTAATTTTCCCCGTGTGCCTCAGTAAAGCTAAATGTCCTGGTCATGAGGCTGTCAGTCTGAATTTTGGTGATGAAATGCGTCCATTCTCGTATTTGCATATTTAATAAAGTCACCAAGATTTTTCATAATAAACGTAATGTTAGTAAACCTGAGGAACCTCCGTTTCCAAAGGTTCCAAATATCAGGTTAAAAAATTACCCCACGTTAATGAAGGTAAACATCGTCGTCATAATGTTGACAGCCACACTGGTAATCCTCTTCAATTACTGTAATGGTTACTTAATGGAATGATATATCGACAAGCTGGTATTCCCGAAAATGGACTTTTATGTAATTGCCAGAATTTTTTTTTTTTTTTTATCCCTTTGCAACATTTGTTTTTCTTTCGTTCATACCTCGAGAACGACTCATCCGATGAACTTCAAATTTTCAATACTTGTATTCAGAAATAAAAGTGTTTGACTTTATTAGGTTATCCTAAGTAAACTCTCCATAATGTACCTTAATGTAGACTTAACATATGTTTCCTTTCAAAGCAAATGGTGTTTCTTACAGGAGAGTTTAAATTAGGTTTGGGCAGTTTTTCCTAACCTGCAGTTTTAAATGAAGAAAATGGGATAACATTTTCCATTGATGATTTATGCATGTCTCCTTAGATTCGCTTCAAATCTTTAACCATAATATTTAATTGTTTTGGAAACTCTTTTCTGTAGTGTTCGTTAAGTACAGAGATTTGGGATTTTGCGAATTGGTTATCAAATTAGATTTCCTTAAAAAATAAAAAACAAATCTTTTCTCAAAGACTGAAGAGTTTTTGAAATAGAATACAAATGAGAAGACTCAAGAAAAAATCGCCTTTTAAAGCTTTTTCAAATGAAGTCTGACTTTCCTATTTTCAGGATTTTGGTTTGAATTAGATTTAGGCTGTGTGAGTCTTAGTTTGCCATTTTTCCAAATGATGACTTGTGAATACTTCTTCTGGTTTGCTTTAGATCTTCATTGTTGACATATAATTGCATTATGACCCTCAGCTACACTCTGCACCATTCCAATTATATGCGTTGAGGAGCAGAGGACTGTGGATTATATATGGGGAATAATTTTCTCAAATCGAGTAGTGACCGAAATACATCTAGTTATAGGTGGATGCTAGGCTGCCGAATGGAACTGAAAGATAATGAATCTGATATTATGTGGGAATTTTCCCATTTCTTTTGGGAGATTCTAAAGAGAAGTTGCAAATGTTGATGTAGTAATGTGTGAAGGTGTATAAAATAATTAAAAGTGAACATAGAAATGAGCAAAGTGATGAGAGAATCATAATTAGTTTAGGCAATGAATGACCGGATATTAAATTGAAAAGAGAACGGAGAAAGTGAATGTAACTAGATATTTTGGAATGGACGTATCGTCAGGAGGGTCTGTGAAAGAGAAAGATGAACCATAGAATAGTCGAGGAATTAAAAGGTAGGTGGAGTATTGGGGCGTCCGTGAAAACAGTTTTTGACGTAGTCAAAAGGGGAAGGAAATGCGCCAGAGCGTAGTGTTATAAATACCTATTAATACATTTTAATTTTAGAGCACAAAAAAATAGAAGACATTATGTTGCTACGATAGGAGTAATGTATTATGGAAAAGGTTGAGGTGGTGTAGCCATTGAAAAAGAATGCAGCAGAATAGGGTGTCAAAAGTGTATAAATCCGAATTAAGTCTTGAAGGTGAGAAGAACAATTAAATGCCCTCTGGAGGAGGGGTTGGAATGTTACAGTTCGGTCACTAAATTTGTGATGTTTTCACAATTCTGTCAAAACAGCTAATGAATGAATGATGGTGAATGTCTTTTTTTTTTTTTTAGGGGGGGGGAGCGCTCTACCTTGGTGGAAGACAGTCTATGTGGGGAACATATATTCTTTTTTTGTTCCAGGGCCATGACATTCATCCCCTGGAAAACAATAATCCTAATGAGTGTTTGGAAGGCATCTGACATTCAAGATTGCTGCACTGCCTTACGCTCATGTGCATTTTGAAAGACAATAACTTCAGTAAAATAATTAAATATCTCCTCCATACTCCTAATTCAATACTATTATTTCCATTGCTTCTGAAGGTTGTTATAATAATAATATAATAATAATAATAATAATAATAATAATAATAATGATGATATCTTTGTTTACTACAAGTACATTTACAAGGTATACAGGCCTAGCTGACATCAATGACTATACAGAAAGCCGCTTGTTATGCAGAACATTTCTGGCAAATTAGGTCAGTTTTGTCCCAGGATGCGGCCCACACCAGTCCACTAACACCCAGGTACCCATTTTACACTGATGGATGAACAAGGACAACAGGTATTTTATGGAAACACGTCCTAATGTTATCCAGTTGTACCGGAGATTCGAACTCCGGACCTCATTGTGTGAGCTGAGTGCGCTACCGATCGAGCTAGCTAGAGGGTACTGGGCTACCATTACTGTTTACAATCGGAGGTGACTGAGCTCCAGCTTCAAGGAGTTTGAGCTTCAGTTAATAAGCAGTCAGAGATTATTGAGCACCATACTCAGGAATTTTAAGTTGTCAGTATGTTAGTCGCACGACGTCCAAAATGCATCTAGTTGTGGTATTCCCTCTGTGCTCCCGGGACCTCACTTGGTTAGCTCGACAAACTGTCCTTACCGCCGCAGCTCTTAATACATTTTCTTTTAATTCTTTCTCCTTATTATCCTTCCTATCACTCCTTCTGCTCTTCACCATTGTAAACGTTTTTCCTCACCAGTTAATTATCTCGGTACGACCTATCTCTAGCTCCGAGTTATTCTTGATCAAAATAATTCTGTCTGACATTCATACTGTATCTGAAATTTCATATTATAATATTTTTACATAAGAAATACTAGATATGGTATCTATACTTCAAATACTTTCCGGTTGTGTACCTTCTGAAACAGAAGAGAGAGATTATTATCAGGGTGTTCTCCTCTGGGCTCTAGAACACTGAATATGTATAACTTAAACTCATTACCAACATTCCCTAAGGTCCGACAGTACTTTAGATAGTCCCACATTAATATTCATGGCTTGTCTTGTCTCTAAATATTCTTAAAAAAAATTTAAATTGTTTAGGTTATTTTTTTTCCCCAGGGAGTGTTATTTTTCTGTTGATATCTAAAAAAGGGGGTAACAAATGACTGTATATATAAATTGGCAAGTGCAACTACGCAAGAACAAACAGAAATTTCAAATAGGTTACTAAAAATTTGTAACAGCAGACAGGTAAAGACAGATAGGAACGGTATCTAAAAAATAGGCAAGTACATATCGGCAGGCAAACACACTCTGAGGATAGGAAGCAAGAAGAGGTCTTCCTCTTGTCCTCCTTCAACCAGGCATCCCATCCCATTACTTCATCCACACTCTCTATTAACTCCCTAATTGCTCTTATTCCCTCTTACCCCTTGCTCTTCATTCAGACCTCTTTTTCCCCTTTATCAATTTTTTCTCGTTTCCTCTCTACCTTTCATCCCCTCGAACAAAATTCAATATGAGGCTGATGGAGTTCAGGCGCGGCTAAAGGGTGAGTGAACTGTGTTTTATAACATTGTGTTTATAACATTACACAAATTTATAAAACTGAGAAGCAGGCTAGGATGTAAGTGAAGTTTTTCTAATGGATGAAGAAAGTCTTGAACAAAAAAGTTAGCATTTATATGAAGGAAGAAAGGTCACTAGGAAAGGTAAAATAAAATAAAAATGTGATCTAGATTAGAGGTGATGAAAAATGCAAGTTTATTAAAACGCCAGTTTGTTCCCCTATTGATTCAGACCAGTCACAGGAATCCTTGTCTGGAATGAGGGAACCCTTGCACGCTGCCAGCCCTCACAAGGTAAACTAACACATTTACCCAGCGAAAAGCACATAAAAGTATACTATGATTTGTTGCTAACATCCACCTAAACGACAGAATCTGGAGAAAAACAACACATACCACAATATGGAGCCCAGAGCAATTACTCATGCAGAATGAATCTTCATATGAAATATCAACAACTGACAAAGCTCTCAGGATCACTACAAATATTAAAAGACATATACACAAACTTATATATCCAGCATCGAAATCATGATCACTCTACATGACAACTGAGTAAGATGCTTTCTTTGACGTCGTGAAGGAAACAAATTGTAGCTCAGTATTTACAAAACCTGATGACGTAGAATGTAATTCACTGTCTGACAATAAAATTTTAAAGAAAACATACACTAACTCTTGCAAGGTAAATTACATTACACACAAAATAATAACAATATCGTGAAGCAAACAACAAACTAAATGTTGCTAGGAGCTTGGAACAACACGAAATTTTGTAAATATAAAACATAAAGTGACGAAGTTTGAAGTTGCCACCCGAAACACAACGTCACCAAATGCATAACTTGTCACACAATGTAGAAATTAATCTTCTCACAAAACAAATTAAATACAGCTATTTCCTGAGAAGGCTGTGTCTGCAAGTCATGTCTACCCAGACACTGTAGACACTATATCACCCCAAATGAACGACACCTAACATTCCTTGAATGCCATTAAAGCACAATATAAATTTTATATAAATTTAAACTGCAGAATGACCAAGATTTTCTTTCATCTTTCCAACATCATCAGTATCCAGAGAGGAAAACCTCTGTGAAGGAAACAGAATAGAAAACAACATTTCGCATACGATCCTCGTGGCAAAACGTGTTATGTAAGGCTCTTTGGCAACTTGCTTATGATACCCTGACCAATACACAAATATAACCCTCACATAGGTGACTGCAACGTATGACGACATTGCGGTCCGACTTGGACCAATAATTAGTAGAACACCTGCCATATCCAGACACAACAATGTCTTAAAATGTGGAAGAGAGGGATTCATGTGATGAAGCCAGACACGTCAACAAACTCACTCTAAAAATAAATATAATTGTGGTTTCAGAACCAAAGGGATTAAAGCTTATCTTTCCCTGTGTACACTTCCTCATTTCCAATCCAGTCCTCACTGAGCCTTTCATACTGAAGATTGCTGGAGACGCGAAATCTCTGAAGTTGCCATCATGCAATTTCTGAAAAGTCTGCACAAGTATTTGGACAAACATAATAGAGGAAAGTGTTGGGGTATTGACTGTTTCATTAGATAAACTACACTAAAATCCAAGAACTTTGCAGGGGCCTCTGCAAACATTTGTGATTATGAAACCCATGCCTTAAGCGGAAAGGGTTTCCAGCACATTGCAAACCGTACAACGAGGTGCATGATTCACTAAAAACAGGTGTACATGATTGCCCAGTCTTCGAAGAATGAAAGGGTCAGAAACCAACGTCTTGCAGAACTCTGTACAGACTGCAATTCGTCTGTAGAGCCAAGTGATGCAATTTCTTTCCCTTTATAAAACCCCATACATAGCACAAAAAAAGGTCAGTGTTACAAAAAGTCTCCTCTAGGGAGCACTCAAGACAATCAACCTTTTCATTAGCAAGAGACCATCATTACTAAGTATCTGAAATTATGTATAGCGAGTTTGTTGACGTTCTCTGTTCGTGGAACGAAAAGTGAACGACTACTTTAGATTTTTGTATAGGAAACTGTACGTACAGTGGCATAAAGTTCCTGAAACTGGTACTTGTTCTGGGAAGCAAGGTAACAGAACCAGGTATACCAGCAAGGAATAGTTAGGAAACACCAGACTGCTGTTCTTTAGCGAGGTACATGAGGGTATTGCAAGAAGGAATACTGTAAAGGAACAAAATAGACATAGATGGGTCACGCAGACAAGTGACAAACAGGAGAGAGGTGCGGTGGGGGTAGTACAGGGGGGAGAGAGAGAGAGAGAGAGAGAGAGAGAGAGAGAGAGAGGAGGGAGGGGAGGGAGGGAGGAGGGGCACACGGAGTACAAGCTATGTGAGGCGTGCTGACCCTATGGTTAAGCCGAGCTGTTACGTTGTTTACCTAACGTAATTGGTGGTGTGCTCGAGCAATGTCCTCTTGTTGTCTCTCTCTGTCACTCTAATCTCTCCTTCACCGCATCCCCTCTATCCTTGCCCCTTCCATTCTCTCCCTTTCAATTTCTCCCTCCATCTTCTTCCCTACCTCCATAGGTCCAACTCCTTTCTTTTATCCATCTTCCATGATGTGCAGCATGGAAAGTCTAGTCTAGATAATCTTTCTACAAAAATAATCGCTTGCAAATCAATTTACTTAGGAGAAACTTGCAACAATATGTGTACTAACTCTCTCGTGTAATCAATATTCTTAAAATTCCATTAACTAACCATCTTGGGTAGGAATAGTTTGCCACCGAGATGTATATCTATCAGTGAATATACACTGTTGGTTAACAGATGACGTATAGCCTTAATGACCCTGCAGATAGCTGCTGAGTTGTCTGCAGGACAGAATAATTCAAAGATAAAAACTATCAGAAATACTGAGTTTTATAAAGCTGAATAATTAAAAAAAAAATTAAAAGAAATAGCCTAGCCTTTGAGAATATTTTTTGGTTCCAGCAACGACTCTGCATAGAGCGGCCGTCGGTTTCTCTGCTTTGAAACGAATTAAAAAGGTTCTCCAAAAATTCCCAACGTTAAAGTTGAGTGGTTAATGGAGTTTAATAAAGCCTATCAACTACACTAGTGTCATTAAAGATGCACTGTAACCTTTTCAACATCAGTCAAATTACTTTAATCACAAATATGGGCAGATTTGGTGGAAAGTAAATTCGAGTAGTGTAAACTGAGATATATATCCTTCCAGGTATACATGCACTGTTGCCCTCAAAGTACATGTACATCAAAGGGGATATGTACATCAGAATATACATCAACTGTCAACGTCAAGAAAGCCTGGTATGCTTTCTCCATTTATCAATAACAAATTAATTATTGCTGAATATTCAGAGTTAAACTGAATTTTTCAGCAAGGTTCTGAATCATTTTTGCTCGAAAGTTAAGAATTTTATTGAACTATGTTTTAAACTGGCAGGTTAAAAAATTTATGACATTTCCAGTTCAGTTTTTTAAATCATTCAATAAAGATTAATATTTATTAACGTTACTCAGTCATTACGTTGCCAACACGAGACTGGCGAAACTAAACTGTGTAAAACGTAGCAGATGAGAACACTTAAGAGCAAAGTGAAGTGCTGAAATTTGAAACCTGACTTAGACATGTTAATTAGTCGGAATGAAAGCAAATTAATGTGTTTTCCAATGTAAAATAATAAATATCTGAAAGAACCAAGGTTATTATATGAACAACATAGACAAGTAATGAGAAACCAAATAAGCAAATTACTAGGATATAAACAATAACAAAGAAAAATTTCAAAATTAAGTTTTTGCTCAAAAATTTGCAGGATAAATCAAACAATCTGATAAATCAGGTTAACAAGGGATGACGGTTTCCAGTCTTGCAGGGAAACACAAGGGATGACGGTTTCCAGTCTTGCAGGGAAACACAAGGGATGACGGTTTCCAGTCTTGCAGGGAAACACAAGAAATAAGAAGCCTAATAAACATATGGCATGACACTAATGAAACAGAAAAAAAAAATACCCGGGTTTTCAAAAATAATTCGTTTTTATTTGATTTAAATAACAGTAGTTAAGACATGTCGGTGAAGTTTCTTCAAGATTCTTCAAGACGAAGTGACAGACTCATTACAACGTCTTGACATATGTTCTTGCACTGTGTTGATAAAGCCGCTAGAGGGCGAAACGTCTACAAATAAAGATACCCAGATGTTGCACATGTGTGTATTTCTTCATATGTCAGTGAAGTCAGTAGAAGTAATTGCAAGTAATATATAGACTCGAATATATGCTATATAAAGCTCTTAATCCAAGGAAATGGATTTACTCTCGTTCTCCTTGGATCGAACTTAAATGCCCCCCTATGGGTTTAGTGGTTTTCCATAAATGTGATAGTATTAATATGTAAGTAATATCAAGATTGTTCTTGGCATCCAGGACTGAGTTACTCTGCCTTCTTTATCACTAATACTTTGTTGATTTTTCAATTAATTTAAGTATTTATATCTCTTAACACACAACTTTTTCTTGCATCCCATTCTCCCTCCTTGTTCCATCTATTTTTTCATCCTTCTTTGTTTAACGCTTTCACATTCCATTTCCGTCTTTTAACCCTCTTCCTCTCTTCTCTACTCATTCCCCTTCCCTCTTCTTTTTTTTTTATTACAGGAGGGTTTTATAGGGTTATGTTAAAAATTTCTACCTTTATTTACAAACTAAGAGCTGTTACCTGCCTCAGTTCATTTCAAAGTCTTTTATTATTATAAGACATACAAATAGGTAATATGATGATGGTGGTGCCATCTGTGAGACAGAAAATTAATTTGATCATCTGATTTTATTTCGTCGATGTCATTATGCAGTGCGATTATGTTCCAGATTCGGCCATTCCAGGAATAAATGATCGCAGATGAAGTGGAATTCTTGAGAAGTGTTCAACCAGACTGTAGCTGTTGTCTGCAGTCCGTCCACAGACACGCCCTTCATTACTCACACTCATTCATTTACCCACGGACTTAATTTACCTAAAATTGCTAAAACGCAAAATACTTCTCGACTTTCCTTCGGCCCTCGAGAACATTCTTGTGATGCTCATTTGGGTCTCAACCCAGAATTTAGGACCCACTGGTCGTTTTGTTGTGTAGAAGCTGACTACACACTGAGGCCAAGTGCGGTACGTTAACATCTTTGGCCTTGTACATAACAGTAAGGCCACCCACATCCCTCCGGTGTTGAAGGCTCTGCTGAAATAACAGATCTATCCAGTATGGGTCCGGGCAAGTGATAAGCCATCTTGTTCTTTTCTCTATTGTGTCAAGAAGTCGCAGGTGAGAAGGAGGCCAGGCAATCCAAGAAAGTGGAGCATACTCAAGGTATGAGTGTACTTGTACCTCGTACAGAATCTTTCAACCCCTACTGTGTAGCAGATGTGAGATGCGTCTAAGTGTTGAAAGCTTCCTGGCCACGTTGTTTGAGAAATTTACTACTTGGTTCTTCATAGTCTGGAATCATATTTCATCCCAATGATATCAACATCTTCCCCGGTTACTAACACACTATCATTCTTACCACTGCTCCACCATTATCATCATGGTGCCTAGAGTCTATCATTATTTGTGTTTTTTCCCAAAACAAATGTAACCTGCCATCGTTTTCCCTAGGCTGATACATCTGCAGGCTGGTAATTGATGTAACTGAGAAGCTGGCATTTTCTAACTACAGTCGTCAGAATATGCATGTGATTCTGGAATGAGTTGAAGAAGGTCATTGAAGTAGAGATTCCATAACAATTACCCGGGGACACTGGCTATAGAACACTGGCATCAGTAGAGTGTTTTGTTGACCATGTCCCAAAATGAATTATTCTTGGGGTTCTACCTTGAATGTAATCACTAAGGAGGTATAGTGCAGAGTTAGCGCCTCCTAGTGCTTGCAGTTTTGCCAAGAGTTCCATGTGCCATACTCTACTGAAAGTGCCAGCTAAGTCCAGTTCTACACAGCTGATCTTGGATTCATCTAATGACTGGTGTCACATAATGGAGAGGTTTAAAAGAAGATCAGCAACAGAGTAACTTCCTCTGAAGTTATACTGACGGTCACAAAGAAGCAAGTGGTAGTCGAAAAACGCTGTCATCTACCCTGAGATAATTGTCTCAAAAATCTTGCCAGTGATTTACAGTAAGACATTGGTCTGTACTGGCTGATTTCGGTTTTGCTCTTTTTTTGTGAACAGAAGCTACATTTGCCTCTTTCCACAGAGAAGGTCATTTACAATGTGCTAGGTAGTGCAGATAGTTGCCTGTGCAGGTTCCTGTTACATCTATTGGGATGCTTCTTGAACCTTCTCGAAACCTTGTCATCGAATACCGAAGCAAGACTGATCTGAAGGCTTCATCACTTACTGCCAGTAAGAGTTGTATTTGTGTTGGAGATTAAGGATATGTTCAGTGAAAGCATTCACTTGGGTATTAACGTCACCTTGGAGAAGAGCATTCCAATCGGAGTCGGCAATCTCCGATCTCGTAAAGACAGCCTTGTGGTTGGATGATCCATCACAGGCCTTCAGATAGGTCACTCACTACTGGGTCAAGGGAGGCATTACTGATGTGAGTAGAGAAATCAAACACTGCAAGGAGTTCGTGAGAATTCCTCTGTATAAGAGGGTAGTTGAGGTGACCAATAATTATATGTTGATATTTATGTTGAAGCAGAAGGAAGTCCACATTTTCCATCAGAAAGTTAATGTGTTCTGCTTGCTACCATTGAAGTCTGTACATTATACATGCTAGTACTAGAGTTTATGCATAGCTTGAAGAACATCATTTCCAGATGATAAAGAATGTTAACGTCAATGAACTAGCCATGTACACTTTTAGAAAAGCATACGGCGATGCCTCCCCCTTGACCTTACCTGTCTCGTCGCATCTATGAGATGTAGCCAACAATTCTAGCAATGTTTCGGGAGTCCTGTTGTAGACACCCTTGCTGTCTGCATAGACAGCCATGCGACAGCCATGCTGTCTGCCAGCTGAGTTCATATTTCGTGCCTTGCTAGTTTCCATAGTATTCTGCCAGAGGGCAAGCCTGGTAGGCGTACCCACGTCTACCAGACCCGCCCTGGCACATTCTCACTTGGCACCCAGACATCAGTTAGTCAACAGGCCTAACTCCTCTCTCCCTCGCAAGGCGCATGGCCCGCCTGACCATGGCCACTAACACAGCCTGTGTACTCGCACCTATATTACAAATAAAGTAGAAGCCACCGAAGCCTTATCATTGCATTCCCGCTACCAAGAACACTCCAAATAACCGTCGTTATTGTCGTCCAGAAATATCTCAACAACCGTTGTCATGTCGGGATGATAAGTCTTGACAAAACTGAGTGAGCTCACCAATAGTGATAATAAATCTCAAATGTTGGCAGAGAGGACGCTGATAAACTGGCTCCTCATGTTTGTGTTCAACTTGAGTAGATAGGTGTGCAAGGTGCTTGCCTATAAGCTAGGTACGACACCGGGGCAGCCACTGGGACGTTGTCGGCACGAAACAATCTTTTGTGCCAACACAAGAGTGGCTTGACTGGGTTACGTATGTATTCACCAGTTCTGAGATCCAGTTTTTTTTCAGAGAATAAATTCGGAAAGAACTGACGTTCATGTCCCCTTTTGTGGCATTAATTGCACCTGGTATGTCGCAGGCAGTTGTCAGTGATGTGTCCCCTCTGGTGACAACGGGATCACTGTCTAGTTGCCTGCCCTTCTTGTGTTTTGGTGCTAATTTCTCTGTATGTTGTTCTGCTACTGGTGATCCTAGTGATTATGTACCTGGTGGGTGTTTTTCTGGAGTTGTGTTAACGGGTGGCGAGACAGCTTTGGGTGGCGGCCCCTATCTCTTCCACCTCCTTCCCACGACCTCTTCCACCTCCTTCCCACGACCTCTTCCACTTCCTTCCCACGACCTCTTCCACCTCCCACGTCCACCTCTTCCTGATATATCGATATATCTCTGTTTTGACCTTACACATGTTTATGTACGGTCTTAGTCAGCTGATTGTTTGCAGCTGCAATCGATGTTGAAAACCCTGACTCTTCCTCTCTCTTTTGCTCTCTCATCACCCCTTTTCAATTATTTTCCCCTCTCCTTCAAAACATCTCTCTCTCTCTCTCAGTTTTCCCCTCTTTCTCAGTCTCTCTCTCTCTCTCTCTCTCTCTCTCTCTCTCTCTCTCTCTCTCTCTCTCTCTCTCTCTCTCTCTCTCTCTCTCTCTCTCTCTCTCTTTCCTTCTCTCCCTCTCTGCCTATTCTTTCAACTTCTTAATCTCTGTTTCCCCCTTCCTATACTCCGTCCTTAACAATCTTCTTACCTTATTCACATTACGTATTCACCGTCCGCTAGTTCCGAATGGAAAAAGTTTCTCTAATATTTTGTCGAGTACAAACTATAACGACTTCAAATTTTTAGTTTCCATAAACGTTGTCAGAATATATTAGTCACGAGGTTACAGAAATTTAAAATACATTACAATTGTCCTTCGGTATGAAATATAATATTAAATATGGATATCAGATTTTAGAAAAAATCCTCCAATTGAAACTAGATAATGTCCAGATTGATATAGATGAGTTACGAAGAAGTTTAAAAAAAACAGGAAATCCCATAGTTGGAAGACATGACAAGAAGAGATATGGTTAATTAAATTCATGAAAAGGGTGTGAAAAGGTATATTAAAAGGACTTTTTGGATGGACAATAGAAAGATCATGAAAAACCTTTTTAAAAGTTTTTTTTTTTTTGTATTTACCTTCTAAACATAACCTAGGCGTTTCTGACTAAAGCCAGCTTCTCCCGTAGCATCTGGAAGGCCAGTGCATATTGAACCATTTTGTTCTATATTGCCTTGGTTTTTTTGCCATGGCTTTTCATTCGTTCTTCCACATTCACTCCCTAGCCAATTCCAGTACTCTCAGGAACTCTTCTAGAACACTCCAGCAATTCCTCCTTCTCTTTCTCTTAATAACAAGTGGTTAAAAATGAGAAAGCTCACTGATTAGTCAGATAAAGCTCAATCGGTTCTACCTGGATTGGCTTTGGCGTCACAAACTCCCCCCCCCCCTCCTCCTCAAGGAAGGTTCTTTGATGCTGGTGAGGGGCTCTTGATTTAGGGAACTGGATCTGTGCTCCAGTTCCCTGAATTAAGCCTGAATACCTTCAATCCCCCCATAGGCATGTAAATGCGAAAATGTGTTGATTGGGGATTTTAACTTTAGAGACTAGTGACTTTCTTACTAACCGGGATTGATTTTAAAAACAGTTTGTGACAGAGCCAACTACAGGAGATTAATGAGGTTAATGAAGAGCTTTAGGACAGCGATCACAAATCTCTTGGTTTAAATATATATAATGTAATTACTTTAATAACTACTATTAAATCATAGTTTTCTGATTTAAGTGGAGCTGAAGGATTATCATATTGGAGCCAGCTGGTGTGACCTGACAATTATCATGGTGGAGTCAGCTGGTGTGACCTGACAATTGATTATCTTATGGAGTAGGTAGGTGGAGATAGTTGTCAATATGACATTTTTCAAACTATAGTTTAAGCTGCTCAGGTAACATATATTCCAAATATGGAAATTAGATCAAATAAATGACACAAAATTAAAAAAAAAAACATTAAATTAAAACTTCTCAAATGTCAAAAAGAGACATATTTACCGGAGAGTCAAAAGAGGCGAGGGACACTTAAGGAAACAATATATTCAGTTTAAAGAGAAAAATCAAGAATGGAATAAAAGCCACAAGAGATTATGAAATTAAAGTCGCAATAGAATCGATTACCAACCTAAAAGGTTTTTCAGTTATATGGGAATAAGATCAGAGAAATGTTAGGCCCACTTAAACATTTCTTTAGTCAGCTTATTGTCAGTATCAAAGAAATGTGTACAATCATCAACAAATATTACCTCACAGTTTTTACTAAAGAAGATACTAGTGAAATTCCAGAAATAAAAAATTATACGAATCAGGACGAAAATAAGTTAGGTACTGTCAAGGTTACTAGTGACATGGTTCTCAGACAACTTGACAGATTAAAACCCTGTTCTCAAGGGTATAAAGGAACGTAAGGAGGAACTAGAACTTAGCAAACCATTAGCAATTTTTGTTCAACATATCACTTCAAACTGGTATATTGCCGGGTAAATGAAAAATGACTATTGTGATATCTACTTACAAAACTGGACACAGATCGTTAGCTTCGAATTATAGACCAATTAACCTAACCTCCATTGTAGGAAATTTGATGGAATTAATAATTCCGATGCCATTCGAAGCTATAATGAAATACATTAATTGATCAAGAATCTTGGAGCACTTTTACAAAGGGATATTCCCAGATTACGAATTTACTAATTTATTTTCACTATGGTATTTGAGGTCATGGATCATGGTAATAAATATAATAGTGTATATGGACTTGAGTAAAATCTTTGACAGAGTTCCACATCAGAGACTGTTTAGGAAAGTAGGACCCCTGTGGTTTAGCGCTTCTATTTGATTATAATAATAATAATTAGGAAAGTAGGGGCACACAGAATATTAGAAGAAATTTTTCCTGGATAGAGACGTGGTTAAGTAAGTAAGTTTATTCAGGTATACACAAATACATTTAAGTAGATTATCATACATTGCAGCATATGTGTAGCAAACCTGGGATAACCCAAAAATTCAGACAGTGACTTATTTCCATTGGGGTCCTTTTAGTACCTTAATATTATACACTGTAGGAGTTATATGTTATTGTATTATAAAGAATACACGTATACTATTAATAAGGTAAAAAGAGTTATTTACATATACATGTGTGTTAGTTAAAAACACAAAAAAAACATTCTCCTCCCTTTCTGTCGCTACATTCATTAGATACCTTTTGGCTCTCTTCTTGAACTGGCTAATGCTATGACTGGCTTTGACATGTGCAGAAAGTCTGTTCCATTTCTTTATTGCTGTACAAAAAAAGATGTTTGAAGCCTGGCCACTGAATGTGGGTACTACAAAGTTGTGCTCTCTCCCCCTAGTACTATGACTGCTTTGGTTCCCAGCCTTGACAAAATTGGCAGCAAGATATTCTGGACACTGTTTGTGAGCCATTTTATAAACTTGATTTAACTTAAGTTGTTTTACTCTGTCTTCAATATTCAGCATATCCAATTGTTGTAATTCATCCTGGCCTACATGTTCTCTTGGTCCCAGGTCCAGGATGAATCTTACCATTTTGTTCTTGGTGATTTGCAGTTTATCTTTCAGTTTTTTTGTCAAGGCAGAGTACCATGAAGAGCAAGCGTAGTCCATATGACATTGTATAAGGGCTAGACATAGGGTCCTGCGAGCCTTAGTAGGTAGACACTGTGCTTGTCTGTAGAGGAACTTCAGTCTGACATTCGCTTTCTTTACTACACTGTTCCCTATCAATTCTCCTGACATGCATGGGTCAAAGGGGATTCCCAGATATTTTACTGAGGGATTCCCCATTACAACGGACATTAAAATTATTTACCCTGTTCAGTTTATGTTTCGTGCCAAAGAGTATGGCTTCTGTTTTCCCGAGGTGTAACGATAGTTTGTTGTCTACTAATCATTTTCTGCAGGTCTCCAGTTCCAGTGTTAATACATTAGATATATCTTGTGGGTCTTTACCTGACACTAACAGAGCACTGTCATCCGCATACAGTAGGAGTTTGCACTTGACACTGATGGGCATATCATTTACATAACACAGGAATAATAAGGGACCCAGAATTACTACCTTGGGGAACTCCACATGCTATCGGCAGTGGTTCTGATTCCGTTTTGTTGATTTTGACAATTTGTTTCCTGTTGCTAAGATAGGACTTAAACCAGTCTGTGGAACCATGCCGATAGCTTGAAGTTTCTTACATAATATATTGTGGTTGACAGTATCAAAGGCCTTTTGTAAGTCTAAAGTTACCATTCCTATGAGGTTCCCTATAGGGAGGTGTCGGTTGAGTAAGATCTCTTAAAGCCTGATTGGTAACTATGAAGAATGTTGTTGTCACTAAGATACTTAATTACTTGACAGTACACCGCCCTCTCTAGAATTTTGGATATTACACTGAGTATACTAACAGGCCTATAGTTGTTTACATCAGACCTACTATTTTTCTTGAAGATAGGAGTAACTCTGGCCACCTTGAACCCCTCTGGTACTGTATTAGTGGTGATGGACAAATTTATTATGTGAGCAATGGGTATTGCCAGTTCAGAGGCACCATCTTTTAGGAAAGACGGGATGTTATCTGGGTCGGTGCTCTTAGTTGGGTTTAACCTGCTTAGTTCTTTTTGCACGAAGTCGTGAGTTACAATTACTAGTTGACAACTGTTTGGAGTTACTCCTTTATTGGTGTGTCCACCATTACTCTGATGCTCTCTTCATATTCTTCTCTTGGCCTCCTGCAGCTCTATGGCGGGTTATACATCACTGCAATGACTACCTTATGTTCCCCAGACTGATTTGTACCTACTATGTTATCGCTAATTTCGTCCATTCCTTCCATTTCCTCAAACCCCCATCGGTTTTTAATAAGCAGTGCAACTCCTCCTCCCCCTCTTCTCCTATCTTTCCTCAGGATCTGATATCCGGGTGGGAAGTTTGCGTCTGTTATCATCCCAGTGAGTTTCGTTTCTGTGACTGCTATGCTGTCTCCTTGATTCTTTCATTCCAATCCTCACATTTATTTGTTATTTCATCGGCATTCGTATACCAAACCTTCAACTTCTTTTCTAAAACTGTGGTCTGGGGAGAACGTTGGGGCTGGGGAAGCGGGAGCCCTGGCGGGGACCTATCGGGGGTTGGTGTGGGGATGGAGTTTGTCATGAGGAGGTGGGGGTAGAGGATACAGTGTGGGGGTTTTGGTTTTGATTGTTTGGTTGCATTGGGGTTGTCATTGTTGGGGTCCTTCTGTGGGTGGTTCTGAAGGAGGTTGTGTTTGCTCTTCCTCCTGAGTCTGGGTTCTCCTCCTCATCTCCGTCATTGTCTCTCGTTCCTCCTTGTGTTTTTGTTCCCTCTCTTTCAGTTTCAGCCTTTCTTCTTGTGAGTGTGTGTGTGTGTTCTCACCTAATTGTGGTTGCAGGGGTCGAGGCTCAGCTCTTGTCCCCAGCCTCTTTACTGATCGCTACTGGGTCCTATATCTCTCCTTGCTCCATGAGCTTTATCATACTTCGTCTTGAAGCTATGTATGGTTCCTGTGTGTGTGTATCACCTACCTAGTTGTACTCACCTAGTTGTGGTTGCAGGGGTCGAGTCACAGCTCCTGGTGCCACCTCTTCACTGGCCGCTATTCGGTCACTCTACCCGCTCTGAGCTTTATCATACCTCTCCTTAAAGCTATGTATGGATCAAGCCTCCACTGCATCACTTCCAAGACTATTCCAGTTCCTGAAAACTCTGTGACTGAAGAAATACTTCCTAACATCCCTGTGGTTCATCTGAGTCTTCAACTTCCAACTGTGATCCCTTGTTGTTGTGTCCCACCTCTGGAACATTCTGTCTGTCCACCTTGTCGATTCCTCTCAGTATTTTATATGTCGTTATCATATCCCCTCTATCTCTCCTGTCTTCCAGTGTCGTTAAGTCGATTTCCCGTAACCTCTCCTCGTAGAACATACCCCTTAGCTCCGGAACTAGTCTTGTTGCAAACCTTTGCACTTTCTCTACCTTCTTTACGTGCATGGCTAGGTGTGGGTTCCAAACTGGTGCTACATACTCTAGTATGGGCCTAACGTACACAGTGTACAGGGTCCTGAACGATTCTTTATTAAGATGTCGGAATGCTGTTCTTAGGTTTGCTAGGCGCCCATATGCTGCAGCAGTTATTTGGTTGATGTGCGTCTCAGGAGATGTGCCTGGTGTTATACTCACCCCAAGATCATTTTCCTTGAGTGAGGTTTGTAGGCTTTGGCCCCCCCAAGACTGTACTCCGTCTGTGGTCTTCTTTGCCCTTCCCCAATCTTCATGACTTTGCACTTGGTGGGGTTAAATTCCAGGAGCCAGTTCCTGGACCAGGCCTGCAGCCTGTCCAGATCCCTCTGTAGTTCAGCCTGGTCCTCGTCCGATTGAATTCTTCTCATCAACTTCACATCATCTGCAAACAGGGACACTTCGGAGTCTATTCCTTCCGTCATGTCGTTCACAAATACCAGAAACAGCACCGGTCCTAGGACTGATCCCTGTGGCACCCCTGTGTGTTTGTGTATGTGTATGTCGTGCCGAATAGGTAAAACTTGCGATTTTGGTTTAAATAGCAACGTTCTTCTTGCCAAATAAGGCAAAGAAAATTTGTGTATGCAATAATTTCACAAAAATCATTCTGAACCTAACGAAAAAAAAAAATTCATTGTGATTGTTTGTTAAATAATTATTGTAAACTTACCTAAAATATATTTAGTTGGATTAGGTTAAAGTAAATTGCGCTTGTTATAAAAAGGTTAGGCAAGTTTTCTAGGGTTCTTTTGGCACAAAATTATTATTTTTTACATTACCATAAATGAAAAAATATATATCTGTGAAAGTATAAAATAAAATTTTAGAAAGGACTTAATTTTAAATGAGTTCTTGCTAATTGACCATTTTTACCTATTCGGCACGACATATATATATATATATATATATATATATATATATATATATATATATATATATGATTATTATTATTATAATCAAAAGAAGCGCTAAACCACAAGGGTCATACAGCGTTATATATATATATGAGTTCTTGCTAATTGACCAATAAAGATTAAATATATCACTACATATAAAATTAGAGACCTATTATTTTGTATATACTCTAAGACGATTCATTTCCATAGGCTAATCTTACTTAAGACAACATTGAGAGAACATGTCAAGTGCACAGCACCTGCCAAACACACTTTAATCCCTAAAAGAGGGCTAAAAATATATTATGCATATCTACTAAGATATATATACTTTTCAGAATATATATCTTGTGACCGAAAGAGATACTTTCCGTATATATATACAAATTGACCGTCATGGTTTGTGTGTGCTGACTGTATTCTCACCCACACATAAACAAGCGCGTAAGGGCTAGCAAGCGGCTCGGGGCAGTTACAAGTAATTCTTAAGTTTTGATTGGCCCCGCACGTCATTCTAGGCTTTTGATTGACCCAGAAGATTTGTGGCTGCGTAGCCCAGGGAAGGTCAGGAATACCGGACAGGAAAATATGTATCACCAAGTTAGTTGTTGATGTTCGTCCGTCAGTGTTGGTGACATGAGTGAGCTCCGTGATTTGTGGATTTAAACGGAATTTACCGCGGGTGACATGAGTGAGCTCCGTGATTTGTGGATTTAAACGGAATTTACCGCGGGTGACATGAGTGAGCTCCGTGATTTATGGATTTAAAAAGAATTTACCGCGGGTGACATGAGTGAGCTCCGTGATTTGTGGATTTAAAAGGAATTTACCGCGGGTCAAGTGGCATTTAATTGGGTGTTGAAATTTTGTAGAGCTAAGAAAGGTGGACATACGTTTAAAATATTCGTTATAAGACGTACGTTAGGTGCCAGAATGAAAGTTTTTGTATCAGTCTTGAAGTTCAGTGCACACTTAGCGATTGACGTCGGTGCAGACTTTTCTACCGACGTCGCTGATGATGTTGTAACCTGGGAGCAAAGGTAAAGTATTCTATAATGTGTGCTGGGCAACGTAATTATTAAGTTTTCGAGGTCATGTTGTAACACTAACGAAATCCACAAATGAAGCAATAGTCTTCTAGTTTCTAATTATCAGTAACAAAATTCCTCTTATTTTGTTTTATTCCTGAATAAGCGCTAAACGTGTAGTGGTGACGCAGCACTGAGATTCCGACGAGTGAGGAAAATTCCTTGTAATTTAAAGTTAAAATTATTCAATGTTCATGGTCAGTGTACAATACGTGGGAGAAAGTAATCAGTCAACTACAAGTCACAGTGGAATCTCCTAAAATTCACGTAAAGAATGACTTAGCTTTAGCAGAAATGGGGGGACACACAAATTTCAAGAAGACAAAAATTTTAAATGAAAAAAAACTTCATGTATGTTGATTTAAGATGAAAAAATAGTTAAAGGGAAAAGGTATTTAAAGAAATCCTATAATATTTAAAGATTCCCTAAATCCTTGAATTTGCCAGAGGATTAATTTTAATAAACCCTGTGGTTTAGCGCTTCTATTTGATAATAATAATAATAATTAATTTTAACGTTAATTAAAATTTCTACCTTGACGTTTCATTAATCCTAAACATAACCTAGGCGTTTCTGACTGAAGCCAGCTTCTCCCGTATCATCTGGAAGGCCAGTGAATATCGGGCCATTTTGTTCTGCATTGCCTTAATTTTTCCCATGGCTTTTCATTCGTTCTTCCACATTCAATCCCTAGCCAGTTCCAGTACTCTCAGGAACTCTTCTAGAACACTCCAGCAATTCCTCCTTCTCTTTCTCTTAATAACAAGTGGTTAAAAATGAGAAAGCTCACTGATTAGTTAGACAAAGCTCAATCGGTTCTACCTGGATTGGTTTTGGCGTCAGAACCTCCCCTCAAGAAAGGTTCCTTGATGCTGGTGAGGGGATCTTGATTTAGGGAACTGTATCTGATCTCCAGTAACCTGAATTAAGCCTGAATACCTTCCATCCTCCCCTCAGGCGCTGTATAATCCCCCTTGATTATAAAAAAAAAATAATAAAACCACTAACACCAGGCAGCACATTCTCTCTCATTCCTAAACAACTTCCCATTTTCAGTAACCAGCCACATAATTCCTCTTTGTACAACCAAACACATTATCATTTGTACGCAATAACAACTCACCAAACATTTCAATATTCTTCTTACATTAAAACACAAGCGGTTTAGCAAACAAAAATACTTTAGAAATATAAGAAGAAACTATACAGATTAAAGAGCATTTCCAATAATTTACATTGCTAAAAAAAAATTACAGACTTTAACTTAAAAAATATTTGAGTGCCAAGAAAAGGAGGATTTACATAATAAGCTTTATGCTTAGACTAGTGATACCAACATATATTCCTATTTTTTGTCAGTTTGTAAAATTCCCTACATAATTTCAATTTTTTTTCTACTTTCTCCAGTAAGCAGAATTTTCTTTGCCTTACTAAGAGCCAACCTTTGCCTTGCTTCATTATACAAACACGGTTCTACCAGCCCTTTCTGCTCAATATCGTGCCAGTTTTGGCACTTGACAGTTCCCTGGAGAGCCAACACCAAGGTGATTTCATGGCATAGCCTCTCCTTATCACAAGTTTCCCCTTACCACTACAGACCCCCGATCCTCTTGACTCACCTACTTCAGTTTAATCGAAATTGGCCGCCAGCATCTAATTCTTCTACTCTCATTAATTAATCTATTAGGCCCAGTCACGTAGGGTGGGACTGGAATCATATTCGAAACTGGCACAAATGTCAGCATTCTTTCAATGTACTAGTCATCTGCAGAGCTTCATGGCAATAAGTCTCTTTTCTCGACCACTACTCATTGACAGCCTTCCCCAACAGTTGAAACATGTGGCTAGGAGTTATAACAGGTGACCACACAGTCACACAACCACATCTTGAACTATCTGGCCTTTAGTTTCAAAGCAGCATAGACATTTGTTACATTTCCTATGATTCCACGACATACAGGTAATTAACATACATCTAATCCCACAATAGTCGATGACTATTGTGGAACATCTTACAACTCCCTCTGCAACAAGGCTTTGTGGTGACAGGCAATTATGCGACACTTAGAGTGGTGGGTGGTTAGTTGGCTGAGAAAGCAAAATGAGCTGCGAGTTGTGTGGGTGCAGATGGTGTTGGTGGTATGAGTAGGTACTCACTGGAGTGGGTGGTAGGGCTGTTTTGTCGTGGGTGGGTAACATGGATCAAATTCTTTGGGATCAGTGAGTAGTGGGCAGGGTGAGACAGTCACAAGGAGGGAGGGGGTAAAAACAGCAAGGGTGGGAGCAGGAGTGGGTAGTGGGCTGGCTGTCAGTCGAGTCACCATTACTGTAACTCAAACTGGAAAAAAACATCCCATCTTTTCAGAGCTCATCTATACTCATGTGTGAAGCTGGGTGAGGTATCACACAAGGACGTGACTCCACGGACATGTTGAGATTACGTACACTGGTTCCCTGCACTAGCTCTCTCTTTCTCTCTCTCTAGCATCTTTATATTCTCCCTCCACTAATTCAGTAGAGGTTCCTGGGCTGTCTATTAGTCCCTTTGTGATTAATGGAGCTCGTGATATTGCCCTCCTTACTGGGGATGAGATATTGCGAAGGGAGGGGGGGGGGGGAGCAGCAGGAAAAAAACTGCAAAAAACTGAAGTCTGCATCGCGTTCTTGCTCTCCGACAAGAAATATTCAACAGTATTATCCTCGGAGGAAAAAAAATGGTACAGTTTTATTATGTAAAAGGTAAAATAGGACATCGTTTATCTCGTATAAAAAAAAATATAACACGTTTTTTTTATTCTGCACAGAAAAATATGGGAGATTTGCGATTACTTGTTGAAGAAAAAGTGGAGTACTTTGATGTGATAATAAAAATAGTGTCGCTTTCCATCATGGGAAAGTAAAAGGTAATATTTATCCTATTGTTTATCGTTCCGTTCTCATATAAAATAGGTAAAAAAAAATCTTATCGAAAGAGGGGAGAAAAAGACACTGGGTACCGGTTTTTCTTACCCTCCCAGAAGTTAGTAATAACAGTACAAAAATATTTTCCTCATGGTGCTGATGTTGATGCTGACGCTCGTGATGCTGATGATGCTGACGCTGGTGATGCTGATGAGGCTGACGCTGGTGATGCTGATGATGCTGATGCTGGTGATGCTGACGCTGGTGATGCTGACGCTGGTGATGCTGATGATGCTGACGCTGGTGATGCTTATGATGCTGACGCTGGTGATGCTGATGATGCTGATGATGCTGATGATGCTGACGCTGGTGATGCTGACGCTGGTGATGCTGACGCTGGTGATGCTGATGATGCTGACGCTGGTGATGCTGATGATGCTGGTGATGCTGACGCTGGTGATGCTGACGCTGGTGATGCTGACGCTGGTGATGCTGACGCTGGTGATGCTGACGCTGGTGATGCTGACGCTGGTGATGCTGACGCTGGTGATGCTGTAGCTGCTGATTTTTTCCTCTCTTGTTTCTGCTATTAACTCTGATGACGATGGTGATGATAGTAATCCTACCCCTACTGTCTCTGCTAGTACTGCTGCTGTTAAAGCTGTCTTGTTATTGCTAGTACTGCTGTTCTTGTTGCTGATAGTATTGCACGTCTTGTTGCTAGTATTGCAGTCCTCGATGATGTTAGTACTGCTATTGTTGCTGGTTCAACTTCGACTCTTGTTGCTATTACTAGTATTGTTCTTGTTGACGCTATTGGTGTTCCTGTCACTAAAGGTTTTCGTTTGGCAGTTGCTATTACTGCTGTGCTTGCTTCTCCCTTAAATGCCGGTCTTATTTCTGCTGCCACTGATGCTCTTGTTCCTTCTGCTACTGCTGTTCTTGTTCCTTCTGCTACTGCTGTTCTAGTTCCTTCTGCTACTGCTGTTCTTGTTCCTTCTGCTACTGCTGTTCTAGTTCCTTCTGCTACTGCTGTTCTAGTTCCTTCTGCTACTGCTGTTCTTGTTCCTTCTGCTACTGCTGTTCTAGTTCCTTCTGCTACTGCTGTTCTTGTTCCTTCTGCTACTGCTGTTCTTGTTCCTTCTGCTACTGCTGTTCTTGTTCCTTCTGCTACTGCTGTTCTTGTTCCTTCTGCTACTGCTGTTCTTGTTCCTTCTGCTACTGCTGTTCTAGTTCCTTCTGCTACTGCTGTTCTAGTTCCTTCTGCTACTGCTGTTCTTGTTCCTTCTGCTACTGCTGTTCTAGTTCCTTCTGCTACTGCTGTTCTTGTTCCTTCTGCTACTGTTGTTCTTGTTCCTTCTGCTACTGCTGTTCTTGTTCCTTCTGCTACTGCTGTTCTTGTTCCTTCTGCTACTGCTGTTCTTGTTCATTCTGCTACTGCTGTTCTAGTTCCTTCTGCTACTGCTGTTCTAGTTCCTTCTGCTACTGCTGTTCTTGTTCCTTCTGCTACTGCTGTTCTAGTTCCTTCTGCTACTGCTGTTCTAGTTCCTTCTGCTACTGCTGTTCTTGTTCCTTCTGCTACTGCTGTTCTAGTTCCTTCTGCTACTGCTGTTCTAGTTCCTTCTGCTACTGCTGTTCTTGTTCCTTCTGCTACTGCTGTTCTAGTTCCTTCTGCTACTGCTGTTCTTGTTCCTTCTGCTACTGCTGTTCTTGTTCCATCTGCTACTGCTGTTCTAGTTCCTTCTGCTACTGCTGTTCTAGTTCCTTCTGCTACTGCTGTTCTTGTTCCTTCTGCTACTGCTGTTCTAGTTCCTTCTGCTACTGCTGTTCTAGTTCCTTCTGCTACTGCTGTTCTTGTTCCTTCTGCTACTGCTGTTCTAGTTCCTTCTGCTACTGCTGTTCTAGTTCCTTCTGCTACTGCTGTTCTTGTTCCTTCTGCTACTGCTGTTCTTGTTCCTTCTGCTACTGCTGTTCTTGTTCCTTCTGCTACTGCTGTTCTTGTTCCTTCTGCTACTGCTGTTCTTGTTCCTTCTGCTACTGCTGTTCTAGTTCCTTCTGCTACTGCTGTTCTTGTTCCTTCTGCTACTGCTGTTCTAGTTCCTTCTGCTACTGCTGTTCTTGTTCCTTCTGCTACTGCTGTTCTTGTTCCATCTGCTACTGCTGTTCTTGTTCCTTTGCTACTGCTGTTCTTGTTCCTTCTGCTACTGCTGTTCTAGTTCCTTCTGCTACTGCTGTTCTAGTTCCTTCTGCTACTGCTGTTCTTGTTCCTTCTGCTACTGCTGTTCTTGTTCCTTCTGCTACTGCTGTTCTAGTTCCTTCTGCTACTGCTGTTCTTGTTCATTTCTGCTACTGCTGTTCTTGTTCCTTTCTGCTACTGCTGTTCTTGTTCCATCTGCTACTGGTGTTCTTGTTCCTTCTGCTACTGCTGTTCTTGTTCCTTCTGCTACTGCTGTTCTTGTTCCTTCTGCTACTGCTGTTCTTGTTCCTTCTGCTACTGCTGTTCTAGTTCCTTCTGCTACTGCTGTTCTTGTTCCTTCTGCTACTGCTGTTCTTGTTCCTTCTGCTACTGCTGTTCTAGTTCCTTCTGCTACTGCTGTTCTTGTTCCTTTCTGCTACTGCTGTTCTTGTTCCTTTCTGCTACTGCTGTTCTTGTTCCATCTGCTACTGGTGTTCTTGTTGCTGATAAAATGCCGTTCTTGTTTCTACTATACTGTCACTAGTGACATGGTTTTTGGATTAAAACCAAACAGATCACTGGGCCCCGATAAACTATAATTAAGGGTTATAAGGGAATAAAAGGAGGAACTTAGCAAACCATTGGCTAGTCTTTTCAGCATATCACTACAAACTGGTATTCTGCCGAATAAGTGGAAAATATAGCAATAATTGCCGAGGTTATTCTAAGCCCTTGTAGGTTTACCGCTTCTCTTTCATTATAATAATATTCGAAGCCACATTGAAAGACACTAAGGGACGTTCCTGCCTGACGAATCTATTAACTTTATTCACTAAAGCATTTCAGATTTTAGACTATAGTAATTAAAATGATAGTGTATATGGACTTCAGTAAGGCCTATCATTGTTCCACTGGACATAGTTGAGGAAAGGAGATGCACACGGAATAGGATGAAAACTGTTTCATGGATCGAGGCGTAGTTGACATAGAGGCAAGAGTTTGCATAAATGGGGACAAGTCAGAAGCGGTGTTCCACATGGGCCTGTACTGGGCCCTTTGTTATTCACAATATAAATAAACGACATAGATGAGATAATAGCGACATGAGCAAGTTCCATTGAGGACACTACAGGAACATTTGGGTAAGTTGATGCAGCGGTCGTAGAAATGGCAGATACAGTTTAAAATGTGGGTGGGTGCTGGGTCAAGGCTGAGTGCTGGGTCAAGGCTGAGTGCTGGGTCAAGGCTGAGTGCTGGGTCAAGGCTGGCTGCTGGGAAGTATGCCCTCATGGGGGCCTCGTTCCATTCTTGGACCTTCCGGAAGGGAAGATACTTAATTATTAAGTAGGAAAGGAATCAAAGGAGACACTAGGGTGTTGCATGGGCGAATCTTAGTGTGCACTGTCAATAACAACGAAAGTTTTTTTTAAATGGCTACCAAAATAATAATATTTATGTAAAAGAGTGTAATATGTCTGTCAATATGACGTTTCTAACTTTATTGATAATATAGTTTTTGCTCCGATGACGTCGTCATTCCTGAGCTCCAGCTAAAGAATGTAAACAAATTTGAAATATTATCAAAATATGTTTTATTCCCTATAAAAATTTACATAATTGATAAAGTCGACATTTGTAATCAGTGAGCTGGACAACACGGTGAGTGGTTAATGGAGAGAGACAGTTGAAGGTTGCAGACTGTGTGCTAGCTGGCACAGGGAGATGGACCCCGTCACGTAAATGTATTTTTTTTTTCAAGAATCAAATCATAATCTTTGCTAATTATATTTTAAATCTGGCTGATTATTCTGAAAAATGTAGAGGGTTGTGTTCTTTACTGATGTATATGCTTTAGATTTTGTAAAATTTCTTGGTTATTACGTGAACCAATTTTTTGAAACGCAATATTTTAAAATTATTCAGCATCTTCATATTACCTTTAATTAATCAAAACAAATACTGAAATAAATACTAAAACAAGAAGACATATTTTCCATGGTATACGTGTAACTTTTGTTTTAATTAAATTTTCAGAATTTATTGGGTTTCAGGGAGAACATTGTTGTGTTTACCTTTGGGAAAAAATAATAAAAAATAAATAAATAATAAAAAAATAGTCAAATTTAATTAACGTTTCGCCAACCAATGGCTTCAGTTCAATACAGAAAAGAACGGTGGAGGACGAGATGGAGTTTGAGGTAATCAGTCCCTTCAGCCTGTAGATGACGTGTTCAGTTAGTCAGTCTTGATTAAAGTACAGCCACTGGTTAAAACTCCCACCCGTTCCGTGGTTCAATTAGATATATTTCTATACATCATAGGAATGTTAACGTTCGTTCAGGTTCTCACAGGGAGGGGGGGGGGTCATGCTAACATTTCTGTGGTGAATAGAAATATATTTCGTCTGATGAATCTTGTTAAATCGGCATGAACTAGTGGTTAAACACACAAGCTTCTGAGTTTTTAGACTTCGCCCGCCCTAGATTCTAGACACATCCGTAATCGTGTTCACGATTTTGTGAGTTATTGATAAAGTTCTTTGAGCAGATTCCTCAGTTCACCACTCGCCTTTATACCTTAGCCAGTCCTCTGCTTCACCTCATATCTCATATAACCATTCACCGACAAGTCCACCCCCAAAAAATTGAACACACACACACTACCTCTATGCTTCCTCTAAGTTTGATGTGAAAATTTTCGTTGCTTAGATTTTTTAATACTGACACTACCTTGCGCTTTCCTAAGTTAACTCTTAATATCTTATTTTAAGATACCCTCCCAAAATTATCTACCAACCTTTGCAAAAAGCATTTATTACGTCTCCCATTTGATATTAGATTCATTATCTTTTAATCCCAGACCTCTTCCTAACACCCTAATGTTCACGTCTTTTTTTCAGCCCGATCTATAAATATGTTAAACAACCATTGTTTTATCACGAATCTTTGACAGAGGCCTACTATTACTATGCAATAATCTCCCCCTCTCTTTCATACTCTAAAATAAACCTCACTATCCACATAAAAACTCTTCACCGCATTAAGTAATCTACTAACTTATTACAAATAGAGCGTCTGTCACATTTCTACACAATCCACCCTATCATTTACCTTTTCTAATTCCAGTAATGCAATTTAAAGTTCCCTGCATTTACCTAAGTATTGTTCACTTGTATGCTTCAGTGTAAATACTTCTACCTTTCTTAAACCTTGTTCTTCTCAGTACTTCTGTCTATCTTACCCATAATTGTTTCAGTGACGACTCTGCAATGCACCTTACCCTCTATCCCAAGCTGGGTCTCCCCCCTTTCCCATTATATTAAGGAACTATGCCTACTCCCTGCCAGTCCCTGGGGTGTCCTTGCATGCATATATTGAACAAATACACCAATCATTCCAAAACTATATCACCACCTGCCTTTAACAGTTATCTCTTAATCTCACTTATCCCAGCTACTTTACTCTCGTTTCGTAGTGATGAGTGTTTCGTACACTTGCGTATAACAATAACAGGACATTACACTTATATTGTAGTGACTAGTGTTTCACTTATTACAGTAGCAGAATATTACTGTTGTACCTTAGTGACTAGTTCTTGCAAGTGTGACTGATGTTGCCTCACCACAGTCATTATCGAGCAATCAATTCAACTCATTAGAGAAGTTCCACAGTTTGTAGCTTGTAAATTAATTCGAGAACTTGAATTCTACATATTGTTATGGTCGTAGCCACGCCTCAACTTGTGTTCGTCGTGTGTATTTGGTCGTGTATTTCAGTTTGCAGTGTTTTATCAGTAGTAGCATTGATATTGGACGAGCTCTGTGACCGAGTTAGTAATTCAGTGATCGTATTAGTAAAAAAAATATACACAACACACAAAATCAATAAAGACGAGCAAACATTCTAACATGAACAACACAAATAAGCATCAATTTTACACAACCCCCTGTTATGAGACGTTTCGGTCTGTCTTAGACAATTGACAAGTTACACAGAAGCGAGAGGTTGAGAAGGTTAAAATATATATATATGAAGGGGGGAGGGGTTTGAAAAAGGGAGTGTTAGTAGTACTAGCAGAAGAGAATTTAGTAGTAGTATTGGAGGAGGGCATATAATGGCGGCAAAAGTAGTAACAGTCTACTAGCAGCAGGGAGCTAGCATTAGAAGAGACAGAATAATGAAAAAAGTTGGTGGTAGTGGTCACAACTGAACATTAATGAAAAACAGAAGACAGAACGGGAGGAGGGAGGGAAGATGAAACGAGTAGTGGCAGTAATAGTGAATTAGCAGCAGCAGCAGCAGATGATTTGATAGTAATATTACACAATGGCTAAAAGTAATAGAGGAGACTGTAGAATTAGTGAAAGAATTAGTGGTAGAGAATACAGAAGCACTGTAGAAGAGCAAGTGGCCCACGCTAATAGGAGAAAATCCCTGTGCGACAAAAAAAAAAAAAAACTTTGGACAGGAAAGGGCAAGGATGCCATAATAGGCGAGAAGGTAGGGAAGGAGGAGGAGACAAAGGTGAAGTCAGATTACGAGTATTCTGAAATCTAAGTCATTTGACAGCGTAATAAGACAGGTATCTACAGAGACGATGCCAAGATTATAATTCATGTTAGGAATGTTATGTAGAACGGGAGCTTCGACAAGACGGCGTCTGTGACAATTATAACGGTAGACAGTTCGGGCAGAAGGATCAGTTAATAGCATAGCTGAGGTCTCTTAACTTGATAGAACAGATCACTGCTAGTGTCGACAAGAACACTTCTATTGTGCTCTTTAATTCTGTCAGAAAGAGAGCGGGATCAGAAATGGAGTAGACAACGGAAGCATCGGTTGCAGGAGGGAAAAGTATGGACAGGGTTAATACGAAATTACGAGAATTAAGTTTGATATCTAAAGGATAGAGGGTTTTAAGATTTAGAAGATTGGAAATATAGGGAAGGCAAAGAACTGGAGATTTCATTGGAGAATGGAGTTTTGGAGAAGAAAAACTGTCTGTTTAGCATGAGAGTTGGCAGAGTTTAAGAAATCAGGAAGATATCCAGAGGAAGAAAACGAGCAGCGAAGAGTGGAAATTTTAGACTAAGAAATTGAGGGTCGTAGATGCGGAGGCCACTAAGAAAGAGGAAGCATGGTAGGAGAATTAGTGAACGTAGATGTGACTGCTTTGACTTGCGATAAACGGAAAAAGAAAGTTCTGTCGCCGAGTTATGGTTACGCAGATCATGGAAAAGAAGCAAAATGTTATATTCCCATTCAGCTTTTAACTTGATGGAAGAGACCATAGTCATGGGGCCAAACAGCAAGTTGTTCTCCTTGCCGACGCAAACAATGCTCTCGTTTTATCATGTAAAGAGGTCCCTGTCACATTGTTAATTGGCACTCTGCCAAAAGTGCCTGCCCTTCTCGTCTATACAGACGCCGTCTTGTTGAAGCATCACTTGTACACAACAAGTCCTGGCTTTTCTGTTCATCATATTCTTGTCTGTCCTTTGCTTTTTAATAGTTTTCCTTTATTGACTCTGCATTTTTGGTTGTTCGAAGGGCACTCTGTCTTTGCTATTCCCTCTTATGGGTATGAAGTTCTCTGCCTCCCAGATCTTCCCATCCCATTAAGGAACTTCCTCTCATCTGATGATTAAACTTTCAACTCCATCTCTCATTCCACTGAAGCTGACTCTTCCAAAGTCATTTATAATTGCAGTAAATGATAGTTCCATTATTGCTGGCTTAATGTATCCTCTCTCTTATCTTGTACATTACCTGCTGACACAATACCTTCTCCTTATCCATCTCTTATCAGTTTGTCCCTTCACATTTCTGGTCCTCCAAATATGTGACAGTTCTCGCAATCTGTGCATTTGAGGTTGAAATCAACCACGATTATTTGCTTTGTTTTAGTCTTCTCTGCACTCCTAGCTCCTTTTGCTATGGTGCCATCATTTACTTTGTTGTTGGCACTATATTCCTGTCTCTCTTGCTGCTAAGTGGCAGGTTTTAAATCTTCGAGCTACTTCTCTTGGTACCTTTATCTTAAATTAGTTTAATATCTTTCTTGTGCACCTCATGCCCATCCTGTGGGCTGTAGTGGAACTATTAGAGGCATATAATGGATCCAGGGATGACCGTAAAGTTTTGATAGCTAAACAAGTTAGTCGTAATGAACAATTTACATGTATATATCTGGTTACAATCGTAATGAGTTATTTATGTAAACATGAATTAGGTCACAAAAAATATTACCTTATATTTTAGCAAGGTAATATTTTGCCTGACCTCTCGTTATCTCTCTCGTCTCTTCTGATTAGCAGTGCAACACCTCGACATCTATTCTTTCCTCTGTCATTCCCTTTCACTTGATATCGTGCTGAGAATAAGGCATCTTATATAATTTCAGTTAGTTTTGTCACTGAGCTAGCTATGATGGCTTCAGTTACTTCGAGCTTTCGTTCATTCAACTAATCACTTTTGTTCGTTAGCCCGTCTGCTTTTGTGAACAAAACATAGAGCTAGGGCATACAGTGGTTTGAGTGGTCTTGTATGGTGCTCCTCTCGACAGGAGTTGGGTAAGGAAGAGCTGGGGTTAATCTGTGCGTCAGTAACGACGGAGGAATCAGGGATATGCTTATAGACAGGAAAGAGGAACGAGGAAGAAGTGGAGATGAGGGAAATGGTTGGGGGGCTGGTGTTGGGGAAGTGTGGGTGGGCCTTTAGTTAGGCTCGCTAATAAAGAGGCTTGAAGTGCATCTTACGAAATTACTAAACGCTAGGTAGTTCCTCCTCCAGCCCCTCAAATCTGCTACTTTTCCTTACCTTGTGTGTGGTGTTGGTGGGATCCCTTGCAATGTTTTACTGAGGTATCTCTCATGCGTGAATGTTCATTTACAAAATGACGAGAACATTTCTCATCTAGTACGAAAAAGAACGGAAAAAATACTTCCTTGTTGGAGACCGTTCACCCCAGCCATAACTCACTTTTATGCACATTTTAAAAATAATGACGCCCGGAAGCTGACATTATAATACATTTAATGTAGTCATTTCGGCTGTATCAGTTTTAAATAGTTTTATTTTTTTTTAACTTTTTGTTAGTCTTTGAAATTATTATTATTATTATTCCCCGAAGGGGAACCGTTAAGATATTACCAGCCTTTGTTTTTCCTTTTTTTTTTAGTCCTACTTTTCGATTATATGTATACGGTAACAAGAGATAAATTCTAGACTTTAGAATGGCTTGGATAACTTCCAAATTCCTCGAAAAGTTGACAAAAGGCGTCAAAAAATCCGGGACCGGGAAATTGAATCTCAAATGTGTAAGTGTACATTTAACAAATTTGTATATAAAAAAAAATGCAAAAAAAAAAAACTATTCCTATTAAATCCAGTTAAATTTCAGCTTTGCTCTTATAAGGGCTTCAATGTTTTACCTGCTGGCAAACTTGTTGATGCAGTTAAATACAGAATTTGTAAAAGACTTGGAAGTCAAGACAAAAATGCCTAAGTGTGCTCAATAAGGCTAATAGATTACTTGGTTTTATATCAAGAAGTATAAGTAAGAGGAGTCCAAAAGTTATTTTGAAGCTCCATAAATCATTAGTAAGGCCTCGCTTAGAATTGCTGTTAGTTTTCGTCTCCTTACTACAGGATCCATATAAATTCATTGGAGAACATACAGAGACAGATGACAAAAATGATTCACTGTATAAGAAATTTCCCATATGAGGACAGACTTAGAGCCTTGAATAGTGACTCTCTTGAGAGACGTAGAATGAGAAGAGATGTCATCAAAATGTAAATGTAAGTGGATGATGGGCATACACAAAGGCGATATTAATAAAATACTGAGGATATTGAATAAAATAAGAATCAGAAATAACGGATCTAAGTTAGATAAAATTAAATTATAAGCTAAAGGAGGAGGCAGTTAGGGTAACATATAAAAAACTATTGCAGGTTAGATGGGCTAGTGAGAGTATAGGCAATGGGGGTTGACGATGTATGGGGTAGGTTTAAGAATGTAGTGTTAGAGTGTTCAGCAGAAGTTTGTGGTTACAGGAAAGTGGGTGTGAGAGGGAAGAAGAGCGATTGGTGGAATGATGTAAAGTGAGTAGTAAGAGAGAAAACGTTAGCATATGAGAAGTTTTTACAAAGTAAAAGTGATGCAAGGAGGGAGGAATATGTGGAGAGAAAGAGAGGTTTAGAGACTGGTGAAGCAATGTAAGAAGAGAACACATGAGAGAGTGGGTGAGATGTTATCAAAAAGTTTTCTTGAAAATAAGAAAAAGGTTTGGAGTGAGATTAATAAGTTGAGGAAACATAGGGAACGAATGGATTTCATAGTTAAAAATAGGAGAGGAGAGTTATTAAATAGAGATTTAGAGGTATCGGGAAAATGGAGGAAATATTTTGAGGAATTGTTAAATGTTGATGAAGATAGGGAAGCTGTGATTTCGTGTATAGAGGCAAGGAGTGTGGAAGAGCCAGTTGTGAGTGGGGAGGAAGTTCGTGAGGCAGTGGGTAGAATGAAAGGGGGTAAGGCAGCTGGGATTGATGGGATAAAGATAGAAATGTTAAAAGCAGGCGGGATATCGTTTTTGAGTGGTTAGTGTTTTTATTTAATAAATGTATGGAAGAAGGTAAGGAACCTAGGGATTGGCAGAGAACATGCATATTAACTATGTATAAAGGCAAAGGGGACAAAAGAGAGTGCAAAAATTATAGGGGAATAAGTCTGATGAGTATACATGGTAAAGTGTATGGTAGTTATTATTGAATAAAAATAAGACGGAGAGCAGGATAGCAGATGAACAAGGAGGCTTTAGGAAGGGTAGGTGGTGTGTAGACCAGGTGTTTACAGTGAAGCACATAGGTGAACAATATTTAGATAAGGGTAGAGTTTTTTGTGGCATTTATGGAATTAGAACCTCTCAAGGGAGGTTCCTTGACGCTGATGAGGGGCTCTGTATAATCCTACGGGTTTAGCGCTTCCCCATAATAATAATAAATATTGAATTAGAAAAGGCTTATGACAGGGTGGTTAGGGGGGGCGATGTGGCAGACGTTGCAAATGAATGGAATAGGAGGCAGGTTTTTGAGAGCAGTGAAGAGTTTTTAGGAGGATAGTGAGGCTCAGGTTAGGTTATTTAGGAGAGAGGGAGATTATTTTCCAGTAAAAGTAGACCTTAGACAAGGATGTGTGATGTAACCATGATTGTTCAATATTTTTATAGATGGGGTTGTAAGAGAAGTGAATGCTCGGGGGGTTGGCAAGAGGTGTGGGGTTTAAAGATAAAGAATCTAACACGGAGTGGGAGTTGTCAGAGTTGCTTTTTGCTGATGACACTGTGCTTTTGGTAGGATATGTGAAAGAAGAAAATTAAAAGTGAATATAGGAAAGAGTAAGGTGATGAGGATAAAAAAAATTAGGTAACGAAAGATTGAATATCAGATTAGAGGGAGAGATTATGGAGGAGGTGAATGTATTCAGATATTTAGGAGTGTACGCATAAGCAGATGGGGTCTATGAAAGATGAAGTAAATAATAGAATTGACGATGAAAAAAAGGTGAGTGGTGCACTTAGGAGTCTGTGGAGACAAAGAACTTTGTCCATGGAAGCAAAGAGGGGAATGTATGAGAGTATAGGTATACCAACGCTCTTATATGGGTGTTAGTTACCATTTTGTCTTAGGCACATGTCGATTAGACACTAGGCCTGTTGTATGTATGTATGTGTGTGTGTGTGTGTAACGAAACACTTCGAAATGTTTCGGCCCCGCCGGGAATTGAACCCGGGCCCTCCGTGCGTAAAGCAAGAGCGCTAGCCACCATGCCATCGGGGGTGTGCAGCATGGGTGGTGAATGTTGCAACATGGAGAAGGTTAGAGGAAGTGGAGATGTCGTGTCTGAGGGCAATGTGTGCAGTGAATATAATGCAGAGAAATCGTAGTTGGTAATGGCTGCCCGTCTTGGAAATTAGAATGAGGTGCGGGATTACCATAATTAATATCCAGAGGGCTGAGGAGGGATTGATGAGGTGGTTCAGACATGTAGAGAGGCTGGAACAAAATAGAAGGACTTCCAGAGTGTATAAATCTGTACTGGATGGAAGACAGGGTAGGGGTCGGCCTAGGAAAGGTTGGAGGGAGGGGGTAAAGGAGGTTTTGTGTGCGAGGGACTTGGACTTCCAGCAAGCATGCGTGAGCATGTTAGAAGAGAGTAGGCACAAATAGTTTTTAGGACTTGATGTGCTGTTGGAGTGTGAGCAAGGTAACATTTATGAAGGGATTCAGGTAAACCGACAGGCTGAACTTGATTCCTGGAGATGAGAAGTACAGTGTCTGCACTCTGAAGGAGGGGTGTTAATGGTGCAGTTATATAAGTGTAGTGTAAGCCCGCCTCTGGCAAGACAGTGATGAAGTGAATGATGATAAAACTTTGTCTTTTTGGGGCCACCCTGCCTTGGTGGGAAACGGCCGATGTGTTAGTAAAAAGATTACCGATGGAATTACCGATAATATGTTAGGTAAAAGGACAAAAGTGCAACTAATGTGCCATTTTTATTGCGGCAACGTTTCACTCTAGAGGAGCTTTGTCAAGCCGTTACAAACAATACATGGACACAGAGGGTATACGTCATATATATAATATCGTGACGAATACGTAAAATTCGTCAATTTGTAAGAACTCGTTTGAAATTGAGTCCTTTCTAAAATTTTCTCTTATACATTAATGTGAAAATTAATGTTAATGTAAAAAGTTAATGTTAATGTAAAAATTAATAATTTTGTACCAGAAGTACCTTTGAAAACTTACCTAACCTTTTTATAACAAGCGCAATTTAATATAGCCTAATCCAACTAAATATATTTTAGATAAGTTTACAATAATTTAATAAATAAACAAACAATGAAATATTTTGTTTTCGTTAGGTTCGGAATGATTTTTGCGAAATTATTGCATACATAAATTTTCCCTTCCCTTATTTGGCAAGAAGAGCGTTGTTATTTAAGCCAAAATAGCAAGTTTTACCTATGCTAAGTATAATACCTGAATTTCTCTGGCCATCCCGCTTCTCTTTCTCGCTGTGAAAAGACTATCCATCTGGGTATTAATAGTAAACAAATATTTAACAATTAAAAGATGAAATTAAATAAAATATACATAAATATGCTTCCAACCGCTCCGAAACATGGAACAAAATCCCAACAGAACACACCCCTCTACATACTGCAACATTTCACACATATCCCAAAAATTACGTCAATGGCTTACCAAAATTAGCCAGATTCAGCAATGGACTTCCGGCTAGAATGTTCTTATCGTTATAGAAAAGAGGAAACACGTCGAAAATGCTAGAAAAAATACTCAAAAAATACCGATATATACCCAATTTCCTAAAAAAAATGAGATACTGAGCTTTTAGACTAAAATTCAATTGTAACAACAGTTCTGATGCCAATTCCAACGACCCTTACATTTCCGAACATTTCTCATTTACAACCAGCACTAAAATATTTCGTATATAAATCAGTGCAAATGCCACTGAAGTTTTTATGTAACTTAACAAAAATACATAAAAATAAATAAAAATATATAAAAAATGTGCCAAATCACTATCTCATTGCCCAATTCAGTGCCCCAGTGCAGCTGGAGGCACTCTCAGATAAACCGAGTCTTATGCCGAAACATGCAAACCATCACGCTTAAAGTCGAAAGCGTTGACACATTAGAATTTCACTGAAAACACAAGCCAAATCGTATTATTCTATTTAAAGTAGAAAACCCCTGAAACCCTGTGACGATTCCCATGCGTAATCCAGCTAAAAATTGAAGCACGTCAGAAAACGCCTCAGGGCTCTCCGAAACGTCGAAATGTGCCACAAAAATCATCCATAGCACACCCAAATACTGTAAAATTATATACTCCCCAAAAATCCCATGAAAAGTAAATTGTGTGGAGGAAGTAGTGCACGCACCCGTGCACGCACCCGTGCACGCACCCGTGCACGCACCCGTGCACGCACCCGTGCACGCACCCGTGCACGCACCCGTGCACGCACCCGTGCACTTGAGTGAGCAACTGTTCATGCTGAATGAAAAATAAGGAGTAATATTTTTGGACCAGACACCAAAACGAAGAGCTCACTGTGAGGTAACCTTAGGCATTAATATTCATGGTTTTTGATTATTTTTCTGTCCTCCACCCAGGTCCTTTGTCCCCTTCCTTTCTTTTCATCCATCCACTTTCCCTCCTCCATCCCCTCTACCTATACATTCTGATGACTTTGCGCCAGGTAAACTTTACACTCGTAAATATTCTATGGAAGGAAGGAAAGACGAATGTAAATGTTATTGTAAGTACTGCAGCTAGTGCATATTGAAGCCAGCAACAGCTTCGACACTTTCCACGGATTTTACTATTCTTCTGGTGCGTGTCAGCGTCTCCTGTACAAGTCATTTTCGACAAAAACGTGAGCTATACGAAATGTTAAAATAAAACTGCGTCCTGCCAGAGTATCTGGGCTTCCTGTCAAGAGCATCTGGGCTTCCTGTCAGAGCATCTGGGCTTCCTGTCAGAGCATCTGGGCCTTCCTGTCAGAGCATCTGGGCTTCCTGTCAGAACATCTGGGCTTCCTGTCAGAACATCTGGGCTTCCTGTCAGAACATCTGGGCTTCCTGTCAGCATATCTGGGCTTCCTGGCAGCGCATCTGGGCTTCCTGGCAGAGCATCTGGGCTTCCTGACAGCTTCCAGTTAGAATTTCTGGGTGTCCACTGCCGGGCTGTTCCATTGTGGCGACTGTTTGTAGCTGCTGAGTGAAAGTTTTATACATTAGTTGTGTTTCAGAGTCGGGTGTTGTGATGTGACTGTGAGGTGTAGTCTCGTCCTTATGTGCCTTCCTGTTGATCTTTTATTTATACCACTCGTTAGTGGTTATAAGATATATATATATATATATATATATATATATATATATATATATAATTTGCATGGAGCGTCATGGTAGGAAGATAGGTAGGTAGAGTGTGTGTGTGTGTGCGTGTGTGTGCGTGCGTGCGTGCGCGCGCGTGTTTAATGACTGCTCTTGAAATAGGTGACTGAAGACGCTTACTGTGTAGACGAAACGTTCCATAATAGACATCTAATTATTGCACATGTTTCACTTAACTTCAAGACCTGTCATTACGACGACACTCTCCCTGACCAGTCATCTTAACCGCTAACCTGACGCCCCATGCTCACCTGCACTCCTGAGAAGGGGCAACCTTTCCAAACTCATGTTCTCCTTTGATTTGTGAATCAGCTGAAGAGGACCCCGGCACGGGGTCAAAATATTCAGAACATTTAATTTTCCGCGTTTCTCTTTCCACGTGGGTTGTTATTGAGCACTGACAAGTGTTTATTCATGTATAAATATAATTTATTTATATTTATTATTTAATTTTTGTGTGTGTGTGTGTGAAAGAGAGAAGAGGAGAAAAGAGAGAAAGAAGAGAGAGAGAGAAAGAGAGAGAGAGAGAAGAAGAGAGAAGAGAGAGAAGAGAAGAGAGAAGAGAGAGAAGAGAGAGAGAAAGAGAGAGAGAAGAGAGAAGAGAGAGAGAGAAAGAGAGAGAGAAAGAAGAGAGAGAAGAGAGAAAGAGAAAGAGAAGAGAAAAGAAAGAGAGAGAGAAAGAAAGAGAGAGAGAGAGAGAAGAGAAGAGAGAGAAAGATAAGAAAGAAAGAGAGAGAGAAGAGAGAAAGAGAAGAGAAAAGATAAAGAAAGAAAGAGAGAGAAAAGAGAGAGAAGAGAGAAGATAAAGAAGAAAGAGAGAAAGATACAGAAAGAAAGAGAGAAAGATACAGAAAGAAAGAGAGATGAATAGAAAGATAAAGAGAGAAAGATAAAGAAAGAAAGATAAAGAAAGAGAGAGAAAGGAGTGAGTGGAGGCAAGTGACTCATGATTTGATGTGTTAGTATATGAGCAGCGTAACATTCATGAAGGTACTCAGGGAACTTAGTTTTTTGGACTCGAGTCCTGGAGGTGGTGGGTACAGTGTCTGTACGTTCAAGAATTCTATGCAAGAATGATATGCATTTTATTAGCTGAAAAATCTGTTTTTATTTATTTGATTTTTATTAAATTTCACGCTGCATATATGGAACTGCTTGTTTCTTTTTCTACTCGTCTCGTCTTCTGATTGTCTCGTCTCAGTCACGTTGCCTGTATCTAAATTCCCAGTATTTATTACTTTTATTCTCCTCACTTTTGTGCCGCACTTCATTATTTGTGACATCAACAGAACATGATGAGAGAAGAATAATGTAATAAAACAATTCTGCATACTTAGTAAAATTCATCATATATCTTAAACAAATTAGGTGTCTACCACCTTAATATTAAAGCAGTTATATATGGATCCCTGCGTGACAAGCTTATCTATGTTTTTTTTTTTTTTTAAATAATGTTAAGTAAACAAAAAAACATTCGATGATATAAGGTTAATGCAGTCAGCGTCCACCAGTGCTGCCTTGATAGCAACACCAGTCAAGTCTCCGGGAAAGTAACGTAGTGCCAACACGACTGAAGAGACATGTGATCTATTACAATATATGTTAAGGAGACGCTTCGCTTACCTGGAGTTTACCTGGAGAGAGTTCCGAGGGTCAACGCCCCCGCGGCCCGGTCTGGGGAGAGATTTACCACAAAATGTTCCCAGAGCAAAAATTCTCTACAGTGAATATCAGAGTACCACCCAAGTGTTCTCATCAGGTACCATCTCTTACCTAGGACAAGACGGATGCAGATCTTGTTCTATAATTTGTCTAATTTTCGTGTTTTATGCAGGAAATACCTCAATAAGCTGCATGTGTTATGTTGGTGAGATATTCGCTATACAATAACCAGTAAATGAAGCTACTGATGGGGTGCCTTCAGACATTACCTGGGATAATTCTGTGAATCTTAGCCTTCACAGCACAGTGGTAGAGAGTTGGATTAACACACACACTGATTTTTGGTCCTTGAAATACATTAGCGACATTTAACGAGATAAATTTATAAGAGTTTCTGCTTGCGGATGATAATAAATGAGGAAAGTAAATTTGTGGACAAGCGGGAATAACTACATGGGGATCAAGACAGATAATATAACTGGTTGGCCGGGAAGTTTTTAAATTTCAACACGATCAGTAGAAGATAATGGAAATTGAGGAAAGATAATGACCAGATGCAGAATAAGAACCTGGAAGGGAAGGGGACTAAGTCCTCAAAATTCAGACAAGGAAAAGGACTAAAGGGTAATCCTAGCACCAAGCATATCACCACATGGTGTATGCTGCACCTATAACACAGCATATAACATCAACATGGAACCTTTCCCTCAGCAAATAATTCGAAAGACAAGAGAAAGTTCAGTGAATTTCTACAAGCATGATTTTTTACAAGCATGTAAAACTTATTCGGAGCGGGATGAATATGGTTGAATGGATGGGACGGAGGACAGTGTGCCTCAGCTGCAAGCAAAATATACAAAGGAATCACAAGGACATCATAATGTACTGGTTTTTATCCAGCGTGAGGCTCATTATGAAGAGACATAATATGGATAAAAAATAATTAGAAACAGATTCCACATAGGTTTATGAGCAGATACGATTAAGTGTATGAATCCTGGACTTTATCACAGTGTCCAAGAGCAAGTTCGAGCCTGGGCCAGGAGCAGAGATTCAACTCTAGACAAATTTTTTTTCTGCTATTAGAATATTTAGGTGTATTATGTATTTAGGTGTATTATGTTGGCAAAAGACAAATAAAATGACAGACATTTTCAATAAAACAGCTCCCAGGAATAATGTCACATTAAGATAACAGATAATAATCCTATTATTAATGGAAAAAATGGAAAAATAAGTTCATAAAGGAGTAGAAGGGAAAAGGAAAACTTCTTAGCAACATCAAAATAAAAAATAATAAACATTGGTTAACAAAGAACAAACAAAATATATTTATCAAAAATTAAAATAGTATATTAATGAAATGGAATCAAGGAAAGTGTAATAATATCTCAATATTTCAATATATAGAAATTCTCCATATCTTTCCGGTGATGTAAATAATAATATGAATAAACACATTGTCAAAAATGGATGTTTTTTCCTCGTCTTCCGTTGAGAAGAAAGTTTTACGAGAAGAAAGTTTGTGCAATACGGAGTTGCAATAGATACTTTTAGAAGTTAAAGGCTACGAATATCCCTGATTTTTTTTTTTAGATTGCACAGAGCTCGTGTTACTTTATAAAAGTTTATTTTAAGTAGATAGTCCTTCACACTTTTCTCACACTGTAATACACTATAATGCACTGTAATATCACACTGTAATGCACAATAAGGTTAGAATTTCTTATACGTTTCTTTAATCAACCGATGATTAACTTAAACTCAGTGAAGCAATTTTTATTTTAAGTGTTAAATCTGGAACACCACCCCTTTCATCTGCCTGTTTTCCTTGTTGCAAAGTACGAGTTGTTGCAACCAGCCTGCTTAACTCCTCCCTGGATGACAGTACAACAGGCTAACACCTGCCTAATTAGTCCTTAACTGGCAATACGTGCAGCAGCCTCTCCCTGTTGAACTCCTTCCTAGATGACAGTTTGTGAAGAAACCTCTTACCTTCGTAACTACTCCCTAGATGATAGTAAGTGTAGCAGGTTCGCCTGTGCCTCCCTCTTCCTTAGATGACAAAGCTGCTACGTCTGCTTCCACAATATACCTAATTCGTTTCTACACGACAGAACTGGTACAGCAGCCTTTTTCCTGTCTAAGTCATCAATAGATGACAGAATTAGTTCAACCACATCATTGTCTAATCTTTACCTAGATCACCGATCTAGTAGAGCTGGTACAACCGCACTGGTTGATGTACTATCAGAACCCCCCCCCCTCCCCATTCCCCCAGAAAAAACAATACCAATGGAGATATCAATGGTTTTTGCCCCTTCTGGGTGTATTGAACGACAAAGTCGACCAAAATCTGATGAACTGAAGGGGGTTATAACTGTGTCAGTTGCAAAATGGCCATCGCGGATCTTGAGAATCATCGGTGGTGTAGAACATTTTTTGTCTCTAATCTAGGCCTTTAAAGGTCAAGGAATTCAATGTTGCCAATACAATTTTTATCCGCCTTCATCGACCCTTAAATCAGACTGAGTCCAACAATCATGAATGAAGACACTAATACCAATAGCTGCTATATTATTTCACCAAAAAAGCAGTTTTAGGGTCGGTGCATGAAAAAAGTCATTTTTCAGAATAATGTGTTTCAGAGACCATATTGAAGGATTCAGTGAAAAATCTTACTAAATCAAAATCATAACAATTTTTTAAAAATTCTCTGGGCGGTAATAAAAACTTTAACTGTCACTCTCTGATTATCTCGGTTAGGCTGTAAACAATGTCCTTTAATTCCTCTGGTAGATTGTTATGCGGATTCTCACAGTATGCATAATCCACATGCAGAAGTATATGGAACCCATAGCTTCTGAAACTGTAGCTGGGGGTTCTGCAGCAAGTTTCGTAACTGAAATGTAATATTAAGAGAGTGATAGGTGCAGTATTCAAACCAGACATTAATGGGTTTAAGTTGATTATCTTCAAGTCAACAATCCGAGTTCTAAGGATCAATATCACTTTCCATGGCCTGAGACAATAGAATTTGGTAGAGGGTTCAGTTGGGGAAGACGATTGGCATACACGATTTTGCAGAAACGAATTTCTTAGTTTGTCATAACGCAAGGCCGCCAGAAAACATATGCTGTTCCCATCAAACCTAGCAGTAATCGCTTGTCTGCCGAGGTTCTCAATGTCATTACGGTTCTTGCCTGGTAAAGTGAATGCATTTTCACAGGACTGGAGGAATGGATGACCCTTCACGAGTTTTCGGAAGGCTGGTGCGTATTCCTCTGATGGATTATTGAATCTGGTTGTTTGAATTGCAATGGAAGGTCCCATAAGACGAGACCTCATATCTATGAGCTCGAGGTAGTTTGTATTGAACGGTTAATAATAAACTGAAAAAAAGATCTGGACTCGAACTGTGGTCTTGACAGGTACCAGGTACCTAGTGTTAGCTACCGTGGTCCTTCTCTATTTCTTTCTACTTTCCTACATATCATAACACTGAACGATTATTTCTTGAATTTTTATCAACATATTAAGGTTTTGTTTCTTGCTCATTATCATGCTTATCATTCAGACCTTTCTATTTTCTGATGTGTCAAGAAGTATTGTTGACTTGGCTGATAATTTCTCATCTTGCCTTACCTTACCCAAGCAATATTAAACAAAGTTTGTTGTCGTTCTTTATAGTTTTTCTTCCTAATATCAGGTACCAGCATAGTCTGCGATCCATTAATCAGCCAACCACAACATATTCCAGCCATAAATCTTAGTTACAAACTCTGTATAAGTCGCAAACTCTTACACACATTTTGAAGATAAAATCAAGAATTTGCTTTAGTGTAATCCCCCCTAATTCCTTTCTCTACTTTCTTAAACTATATTTTGTACTTAAGATTTATTAGACTATTGTCTAAATTAAAAAAAAAAGTGATAAAATTAGTTGGTCTACAACATTTCCTTGGAGACGGGAAATGCATTGGACAGCTGAAAAACTACAAACGTGATCCCAGTATACAAAAAGGCGAATAAACAAAGAGACACTGAATTATACTGTAGTATCATTGACATGTTTATAGTCCAAAGTATTGAAGTATATAATCAACAAAATTGTTTAGTTCATCTAGAAACAAGATATATTTTACTAGAAACTCAACACAGATTTAGAAAAAAGTAAATCTTGCCTCACTAACCTACTCGAGTTCTACAACAGAAAAACGGAAATCAAGCAAAATAGACAAGGAAGAGTTGACTATATATTTTTGGACCGTAGGAAAGCATTCGACTTTGTGCCCCAAAAGAGTATGATTCACAAATTAGATCAGCCAGGGATACGAGTTAGTCCTACAGCAGATCAAGGAATATTTAACGAACAGAAGAGTGTGATGGTAAGGGCAAATGTTTCAGGATGGGATTTCCCTGAGGTCAGTTCGAAGAACTTTATTATTCTTAATATACATAAATGACCTGCCAGAGGAGATTGATCATCTGTCTCATTGTTGGATGATATAAAACTAATGAGAAGATTACAAACTGAAGAGAAAAGATACAGGATACAGATACAGTAGACCTGGACAAACTGCAAGAATGGTGAAACAAGATTACAGGAGGGGCTACTAGTAAGTGCATGGTCAGGAAAATTGGAGCTGCTGAGTGGCGACCAGAAGCAGAATACAATCTGAGAAGCCAGGAACAACAGATATCGTTGAGTACATTTCTGTCAAAAGCAAACAAACCTACGCGCACTCACGCACCTTCCAGAGCAGATGTGAGATGACAGAGCAGGTGTTGACATCACTAAAGGTGAAGGATTTGTCACGTCAGAGATAAGAAACCTTATGCAGGCGACATCTCTCATCGGTAAAGACACCCATGTATTGTACCTGTGTCTTACTCATCAGTTTTTTTTATATTTTATTTATAACCTTAAATACACGTGTACAAAAACAGGTAAATCGTAACAAAATAAACCCAGAAACTGTTACAAAAAACATTAGGTCTTGAATAATAACAAAGTGCAAAAAAAAAAACCTACACCTCCTTTTGAAAAGTATAATCATCAAACACCACCGTGCAACATCACGGTCACAACCCCCAAAAAAAAAAACATTCCATAACAAAAAACTTCCAAAAAATACCCTATTACTCGGACCCGTAATATATTTATAGAGGAAACTCCTTTTTGACTCTCCAAACATTTGTGTTCTCGTTACCTTTCTCAGCTATACTAAACCAATTTTTTTTTTTATACCACACCCATCGTAAACACAAGAACACCCCCCAAAAAAAAAAAAAAACAACAACTTACAACTACCTGAACAGTCTGCACAAACTAGGAGAATTCCATTTCATATGTAAAAAAACCGCCAAAAACACACAACTAGCTTCACGTGCCAGGGAACTATGCCCCTCAAAAAAACTTACAATAAATCACTTTTTTTTATATATAAACCTGTGATACAAGACACGTAAACACAAAACTGTACGCCATAAAAACATCAAGCGCATTACACTGCATGCGTACTGATAGCCAGTACTAAATAACCACCTCACATTTTCAAAAAGCAACTTTTTATACATAAACTAAAGTGTTACCTTTTGCGTATAACTCTTGAGTACACAAAAATAAAAAAGGTTATAAATACCCAACTATGAGCATTATTTTACAGTGCCATCTTAAATACAACACCAGATGAACACTAATTCAGCACAAAGTTTATATATTACAAAAAAGGGATATACCCTATCATATCTTATTCGAAAAGCAAACCAAAAAAAAAAAACACTTGGATGACTACAACAGGTCATCCCCCCAAAAATTACTAGTACCCTATCTACTAACACATTAAAACTCCGCACATTTAAGTATGCAAAGAGATTTGCTTAACCTATCTTTAATCCAGTACAATAAGGCAAAAACAAAGTGGAAAACTAGGTGTCATAGTGAAACTGGGCAACCAAACACCATAGACATATGACACCAAAACAACATCACCCATTAAAAACTGTCACCACTAGAAAATGGGTGTACTATTGTCCTACGGTAAACCAAAAAATAGGACCTTGGTCACCAAACATGAATAAGTGTACCTAAACACCTTTCGGTACTTTCCTCACCTTAATAAAAGGCCTCCACATGGCTCTTATGAACAAAACGTTAAACCTGTAAAGGGTATGAAAACTTTTATACAAATCACATCTATATGAACACATACAATAACCACCTTCATGCATCAAAAAAAAACCTATATCGTCCAAGGTATAGCACCGCCGCGCTTCCCCTTACACCCCCTTCCCCAAGTCCAACGTCTACATTCGTCCGTTCCAACCACACAAACATAAAGTGAAAACAACCCAAAAAACTAGTTTCCCAGAAACCCATACTTGTCCTTCCCCTCCCCCATCCATACTCACTCATACTCTTGTACTCCCATGCACTACAAAACATAGAAAAACTTTTTCTTTTTTTTTTTCCTTTCGTTCATACCCCTATGACCAGTCCCCTCACCATCGGTCCTCAAGCTAAACCTCTCAAAACTCCCACTGACATCTCCTTATATCCAACTGGAAAAGCCCTTACCACCTAATCCCATACAGTTCCTGATTCCGAGACGCGCTGCCAGAGCCTGTATCTGTACTCGACCACCCTCCTCCCGCATGAACCAAGACATATGTAGAAAATCTAAAACAATATACACTAAAGCCCGACGGACATAGTCTTGTACGCCACCGACATCCAAACTTAGGGCTCTCAAACACGAGACCCCCCCTCCCACGCTTGCCACTACCCTCCCTAGCTATATACGCACACATTCTCTAGCTCAGGACAGAAATAAACCATATGGTACGCTGTTTCCATCAACCCACAGTGAGAGCACGAACCCCATGTGAAACAATTGTGCTCTGGATGCTAAAATCCCATATAAAAAGCGAAACCCAGTTTCCCCTCACCCTCGGTGGCACTTTCACCTTTCTAAGCCATTTCCACACCCCTTTCCAGTCGTACATTGGAAAATCTGCAGTACCACACACAACGGTATCCCCATCCTCAACCCTATAATTTATTTATCTTCAGCTTCTCCGGATTGCTGACCACCAACAAAACCCTCAACATTGCTTCACTCATCTTTACCCCTCCACCATCTCCTCACCTCAAGCATCACCTGCCCTACCCGAGCTCCACGATCCCCCCCCCTAACCACAAATTCCTGTTTGACGAAAATCGATAACAATCTCCTCTGCAACCGTATCAACCCCACGCCCCCTTCTCTAACCCGTCTCATAACAATTCCTTTATCCAGCCAGTGCCTACCATAACTCCAAATGAAACAAAGAACCCTCTTCTGTAATCTAATTACATCCTCTTCAACTAAGGGGTATACAACCCCTACAAACCACAAACGGCTATAAATTATCATGTTTACTACCACTGCCCTCTATAAGAGTGTGACCTCCCGAGCCCTCCAACCTCCCATCCTCGATAATGCAGCATCAACAACTCTTGCATAATAAATTTTTCGTGCCAACTGTTCATCCCTACAAAAATTCACCCCACAGATCTTTAAACTATCTACCTGCACCCACCCATACCTCTTCCCCATACCCCCTCCCACCCACATTCCCACCTCCAAAAGCCTAGATTTCTTCCTATTTACCCGCATCCCAGTCGCCCTCTCAAAAATCCCAACGACGTCATTAACCCTAGCCAAACCTGCCTCACTTCCCACCAGGATCGTGGTATCATCTACATATCCCACGATCCCGGGGGTAAACCTAGAATCTCCCTGCTCCCTGACTCCCTCCCCAACTAAACTATACAAGGGATCTTGCAAACACGCGAAAAGCAACTGTGATAAAGGACACCCCTGTCTCAGACCTCTACCCATATCTACCACCGCCCCTAACCTACCATTGATTTGAACTCTAAACTGTGCTTCCACATACAAAGTCCAAACCCACTCCACTACATTGGTTCCAAGCCCCTGTCTCCGTAAAATCTTCCATAACATTTCCCGATTAACCCTATCAAAAGCAGTTTCCCAATCCAAACTGATGTCACCCCAGCTCCCTTCCTGACGCCCCTCTATAAACTCCCAAATTCTTCTATGCCCAACCCCCATGCATCTCCCTGGAATCCCTAATTGACCCCCATCCAACAACTCACCCAAGACCCTCTTCATACGATTGCCCAAAACTTTTGCAAAGATCTTATAATCTGCACAAAGTAAAGTTATTCCCCTATAGTCTCCTAATGTCTTACCGTCCATGCACTTAGGTACCAAGACCACGACCCCCATCCTCTGCACATCCCCCATCCTCCCGTCCACTTTCATCGCATTCAAAACTTCTAGCAAAACCTCCCTCAAAACCTCCCATTGATGTTCGTAAAAATCCCCAGGTATACCATCCATCCCAGGCGCTTTCCCCCATACGCAACTCCTGAACCGCTAAGGACACCTCTCCCTCTCGACTCTACTAATACCCTCTCGAATGTTCCCTAAAATCCTCTCACTCCCCTCCCCATCTCGGCCACCCTTTCTTAACTTTTTTCCAAACCAAAGCTCAGCATACCCACTCATCCCTTCCGTGGTACACAAAACCTGGCCCTGTACATACCTTCCCAAATCCTCCTCAAACTTGAGGGATGACATCGTAGTCCTGCTGCGTCTATCCTGGAACTTACGTAAAACGAGAGCAGACGGTTTATCTCCCCACAGGACCTCTACTACTCCACTCCTAATCCGCATTGCCTGGAAACTCTCAATTTGCAATTCCCTCAGTTGCCCACGTAAACAACTCATTTCTCCCTGCCTTTTCCATCCTCGGTACTCACTACAATCCTTTAGCTGCACCTCCAGATACCTCTGCTTCCCATAACGTAGCTGTGCATCCTTCCTACCCTCTCATACAAAGAAATCCCTAATAGCCTTCTTCGCTCTCTGGTTCCACCAACTCACTACATTGGAAACACCCCTCCCCTCTTACCACATTTTCCCCCACCACTCGGCAAATTTCTCCCTGTTTCCCAACCCTCCCAAGAGCCTAATATTCATTTTCCAATAACTTGGATATACAATCACGGCACCCTCCCAATGGCGTTCCGCGATAACGCCCCTATGATCTGAAAAACTGATGTCTACACAATGCACCTGTCCCCACCTGTACCAGCCATGACACGTATATCCGATCGAGATGTGCCACATAATCGCTCTGAAATAAGGTAAAATCCACGTCCCACCCTCCTCCTCTCACCACGTCCTCAACCCCAACCACCCCTAAAACTTCTCTCAGCTCACGCAAATCACAACCCGCCCCTTGAGGTTCTACATCTTTCAATCGTATTATTACGCAGTTCCAATCGCCGACTACCACTGATACTAAAGGTAACCCACGTAGGGCATAGATCAAGGCATCCCTAACAAACTCTGCCTTACACCTACGACTAGACACTGTAGGCATGTATATGCCCACAAAAAAAACCTGAATATCCCCCCACCAGCTATCTACCCATACAAACCTTCCCTCCCCCCCTCCTCCCAGGACCGCAGCCGGAAAGGACTGGTCACACCAATCCCTATGGCCACCCCTCCCTTGAGATTCCCGGAACTACTAGCATACATCTCGTAACCATGTGAACGTAACTCACTACCACACCTGAAATTGTGTTCTAGCAGGACACACATCTACATTCAAACATCTTAGCGTCCCCTCCAGCCAACGTCTCTTAACCTCCATTATGAGGCCGTTTACATTTATGTTCATACACCTGAAAACTGCAGCGATGGTTTACCTTTAGACTTTGTCAAACGTAAAGCTTCCTTTTCGGCCTTGGAAAATTTCCCAATGACACTTTAAACACCCTTTCCCCCAACTCTACCCTTCACCTCTCCCCTATCATTCCTAATTAATTCTACTGAAGCTTTCTTACTCAACCTTTGTCCAGGGGTCAGTACCTCAGCCTCAGGCATCCCACTGGACCACTTTCTTGACTCGCCTACCACTTCCATATCTCCCTTGTCCTGCACACGGTGAACCTCCACCTGTGCCATACACACATTCCCACCACCTACATGGCCACATTCTTCTCCACTCACGCTCTCCTTGTTGACATCCTCAACCACCTTCACCACTCTATCACACAACTGATCCTCTGTTGCCGGACTATCTAACATTCTACACAAATCCTCTAACGAGGGTGTCATAAGACTGTCCGCCAAGACCAGCGGCTCCTGTCCTTCCACCTCAGGGCTTAGACCCGGCGAAGTTTCCGGTGGAGTTGTCGACAAAAACTCTTCCTCTCTCGCTGTCCCCTCCACCACCACCTGCTAGTCGCTGGTTCCGTGTCACGCATCTCCTTGATGACATCTCCTTCCTCACCCTGCCTTCGAGCACCACCCTGTCCATCCTGCTGATAGGCCCGTCAGCGTTCACAAGCGGCGGCGACATGCCCTGCCACTCCACAAAGCCTACAGGTCCTCTCTTGGCCCGGGTACATCATGAAAACCTGGGTTCGAAAAGCGTCCATCTGAACATATGATGGGATTTGCCGTCACAGAGAGATTTTTACAGAGTACGTACACTCTGGCACACCTACATACTCTCCCATGCTCCATCGTCCCTCTGTAATTGCATGAATCATTCCATACTGCTGGAAAGCTTCTTTTATATCAAAATCCCGTGCTTCGAAAGGGACATTCCTAATTTTCAACCAGTAATGTGCTGACACATCTTTTAAAAGTACCTCTAGGCTTCAGTTGACAACTATGCTCTCTTCTTGGTATCTGGCAACAATGGTGTCATAAGCTGTGCCGGTGTTGAATTTCACAAAGATCCGACCTGCTCCGTTCAGGGAAATTCCATAAATATCCACAGTAGGGATGCCATAGGTGTCTCTGATGATAAGGGGTAACAGGACTTCAGCATTGCTGGTGTAGATCGCCCCTTCAGGATTTCAATACACACAGTATTGACAAGTCGACGATACTGGTCCACCATCTTGAGAAAACCAAGTTGTGTGGAGCCACCACCAGAGAGCTCTACCATCAATCCATGCTCCTCAGAGGTCGGAGCCCGACTGCCTTACTCATCAGTTGGTTGGTATTGTTTATCATCACTAGTTGTGGTAAATTACATTTGTAGAACACCAACAATTCGTTCAGGAACACAGGAAATACTGTACTTATCTCTGTTGCTGGGTCAGCTTTTTGCAGCTGCACCCAGAACGCTCCTCCAATGTGACCCAGTGTGTTCTACCGCCACATAGCTGTTGGGGACAAGTAAGTATAAAGCGAGTATGTGAATAATTGCCCCTGAGGAGCATATAGCAATATACATTACGTAACTGAATACTGAACAATGCTGGGTACTCACTGGGTTGAGCTAAAAAGCCCACGTTTAACCAGGTGTATGATAAATCTGTCTAGAACATACATCAGTTCCTAACTGCACAGTCATTTGAACTTCTAAATGTCTAAGCAGACTTACCTGGGTATGTGTATCGGACCCTTAGGCATCACCCGGATAACCACTGTCTTGATTGAAGAAGAAGTGTCTTTGAGGAATGTCACGCGTCCTACTCTGGAACTTTGTTACACTCGCAATGTCACTGTTCTTCAATATTTGTCTATTTGTTCATCTCACAGTAATGTCATAAGAAGCTATGCACACTTCTTTATATTATTTATGTGTAGATGAATATCGTCAGTAAGGATGAGGACGCACTGTTCATTCATTGTTTAGGTCAATTCACACGCTCGTAACAAGCTCCTCAGTCTGAAGTTTACTCCAATCTAATCCTCAGTGCCCTCCGCTGGCCCGGCGTGCCCTGGGCGTCACCCAACACACAAAAGAAGTGTTGATCAAGCATGTTTCTTTTTCTTGCCAAACTTCTACAGGAAGCAATGCAGAATGCTTGATTTCTTGATGTCTGGGCTTAGACGACTGTGTATGCTATATTTAATATGGTACTAAGTGGGTGTAGTATTTTCTTAATTTTTCTACTGCTGTAAGAGATCGATTCTCTCTCATTAACACCATCCTAGTTGCAACAGTGGTCAGCCGTGACGTATCTTGCAAGGAAGTGACGTGTCTAGTGACTGGTACATGCTGGTAAAGCATCTGTGCCCAATTACTTGATGCAGTAGCAAACAAGACGTCACTGCCATTTTCTGAGAGGGTCGTCCCTCATGCTGAAAGGGCTGAAAGGGGCTGAAAAGGCTGAAGGGGGCCGATACCCCTCTTCCTGGAGAAATTTCTCCACACTAGTAAGTCACAACCATACTCTCAGTAATATATCAATATCAGCGATGTGACATTTAATATTAGCAAACGAATATTTAATATTAACACACCGAAAATTTATTTTTAAACTATTATAAGTAAAAGTTTCTAGTTATGAAATTATTTTAATATTTAAAGAATGCTATTTACTATGCATTACAGATGATTTTCTGTAATAAATTTGAGTGACTAAACTGAAGGAATAATCGTGATACGTCGGATTCAAACACATCTGGAACTGTTTCATCCTGGTTAAATGTCTATTTATACGCCTATAAACCCAGCCGACTAAATAATTAATTTGATTTAACGCCCCACACTTAATCCCTTTGCAGAGTTGCAAATAAATTAAATCAAGTCGAAAGCAGAGGAATTTTAATTCAGATAAAACGCTGAAATCACATCTGCGCAGTAGTGTGATGTACGCACATATACCGGCGCGTCACAGCAGGAGTCTACCCGGAGAGTGTTCCCGGGGCCAACGCCCCCCGCGTCCCGGTCCTAGGCAGGTGGTGCTCACTGGCTGTACTGCAATATATTGTTTGTTATTATGTATCGTATGATTCACGGAAAGTGGGGGTACTAGGCCTAGCCAATACTAACATTCAGCTGTTTTGTTCGTTAACGGTGGTGAGGTGAATCACTGGTGTTTCCGAAATGGTTGCGTCAGTCAGTGTCGTTCTCTTGATATAACTGATGTTCTGCTTCCATGATGTGGGAATGAAGGCCGTGATGGACTACGCATCCGTTGATGGTTTTATCACTCTAGTCGGCGTGTTTGAAGGTCTCTGTTGGTCTTCCCGACAAAGATATTCTCGTATCCACTACATGGTATGCTGTATAATCCTGCTGTGAAATTAATTCTTGGCGCTGGGCTTCTGGTGATCTCTTTGACAGTATAGGACTAGGTAGCAGTGTCCCGTGGCTTTGTTGGAAGCGCACTAGGCTCTCAAACTTAATGTCCGTAGGTGTACATGTTTCCTTACACCTGCTGCCTCTGTTGACTTATTAGTTTGTAGGTACCTGGGTGTGGTAATATACCTTAGATACTGTTTAGCTTGGAAATGAGCTGAGGTAGTATAACAGTTGGCTTAAGACAAGCGAGCAAACAATTGGACGTATTTATTAAAGAAACGTAACGTTTAGTTCCTGTGAAGTTGATCAAGGTTCCTGGACTGAAAAGCTTTCTAATAAATATGTCCTATTTTTTTGCTCACGTATCTCTTTAGTAACCAAGGTTTATACCAGGATAACAGCTCTTGGCCTGCAGAACTGATTTGTCAAAAAATAAAAAAGGACTGCGGCGTTGGTGATGGCACTGCTCAGTGGGCATGACCAGTCGACTATTTTTGTTCGAATCCTTTGCTGTCTATGAGAAAGACTTTCTGCTTTCAGGAGAGGAAAATGTGAATTGAGAGCATTAAATTGACGAATACTTCTTCAACGTTTTCTTGCTCTCCTAAAAGATATTCGTACACACACAGTGTCGAAATTTCGTGATCAACTTGTCCTTCCCTCTACATATTTTCCAACCCAGATATAGACTCTCTGCTGTTCACAATTCTTCCATTAAATCTTTTATTTTTTGCTCCTCTTCCTTCATATCTCTCTCATATTTACTGCATTATTTAGACCAAACTATAAGGTAGTTCTTCGTCTTGTGTACCCCTCATGTCTCGTCAAGGAGGCTAAACTTGTTTCTTCCGAGTTATTTACTTTTTTCCAGATTCTCCCTCCACCACACCTATTGAGCATAGGTGGACTGCCCTGTACTCTACCGAATCATGTCATTCTGAATCTTTACAATATCTTCATTTGATACAATAGCTTGCATTTCTATTTCCTTTTCAAGCATCTTTAATTAGTTTTCGATGTGATGTTCTCTCTACTTTGCATCCTCGATGTTACCATGAAATTCCTCGGACATATTATTTTGTGCTCTTTTCTCTTTTGTTAAATTTATTCTCAAACTTTGTCCTGCTTCTGAAAAATCCTCCTACCTCGCACCTCTAGCCTCATTGTACAAGCCTCAGCGACAGATTCGATTTGATCAGACTTGTTTCCCTATTCATTATATTCTTCAATGTTTGCTCTCGGTTAATGTACCCTTGTCACTCAACATTTCTACTACCTCGAGTATGCATGATTTGTTTTTATTCTTTTACCTATCAAGTCACGTATGGTGTGTTTGAAAAGCAGTGGTATGTGTAGGTTGGAGAGGTGTGTATTTTTTAGTGTAAGTTTGTGTGTGTGTGTGTGTGTATGTATGTGTGTACACACCAAAGGTGCTTTAAACAAAGAATCTACCCGATAATGAACATGCAGATATATAAGACATTAATAAGAGCAGGGACAACGTGACTCCTCACAGTAAGAACGTTATCAACAGAATGGACATTTTTCATAACCGGAACAGAATGGTTCACAGCTGGGGCATTAGCTAACGCAACAAATTGAATGACCGCACCATGGGGATTACCTTCACCGTACACAGTGCATTGAGTGTACCACTGTTCGAAGTCAAAGGAAAATATCGAACTCAGCCAAATGCACCAAAAGCAATGGCTTTACTAAATCAAACTATCAAACTGCGACGATTTTTGTCAGAGTCCAACAGCAAGGAACAATATAAAACAAATACAACAATATCACACAGTAAATGAACTAAGAACAACAAAAATTACTCTCCACATCAGCAAGTACAACAATCTCACCCACAACATGAGCAAGTACAACAATCTCACCCACAACATGAGCAAGTACAACAATCTCACCCACAACATGAGCAAGTACAACAATCTCCCCCACAACATGAGCAAGTACAACAATCTCACCCACCACATGACAAGTACAACAATCTCACCACCACATGATCAAGTACAACAATCTCACCCACAACATGACAAGTACAACAATCTCACCCACCACATCAGCAAGTACAACAATCTCACCCACAACATGAGCAAGTCAACAATCTACCCACAACTGAGCAAAACAATCTCACCCACCACATCAGCAAGTACAACAATCTCACCCACAACATGATCAAGTACAACAATCTCACCCACCACATCAGCAAGTACAACAATCTCACCCACAACATGAGCAAGTACAACAATCTCACCCACAACATGAGCAAGTACAACAATCTCACCCACAACATGAGCAAGTACAACAATCTCACCCACAACATGAGCAAGTACAACAATCTCACCCACAACATGAGCAAGTACAACAATCTCACCCACAACATGAGCAAGTACAACAATCTCACCCACAACATGAGCAAGTACAACAATCTCACCCACAACATGATCAAGTACAACAATCTCACCCACAACATGAGCAAGTACAACAATCTCACCCACCACATGAGCAAGTACAACAATCTCACCCACAACATGAGCAAGTACAACAATCTCACCCACCACATCAGCAAGTACAACAATCTCACCCACAACATGATCAAGTACAACAATCTCACCCACAACATGAGCAAGTACAACAATCTCACCCACCACATCAGCAAGTGCAACAATCTCACCCACAACATGAGCAAGTACAACAATCTCACCCACCACATCAGCAAGTACAACAATCTCACCCACAACATGAGCAAGTACAACAATCTCACCCACCACATCAGCAAGTACAACAATCTCACCCACAACATGATCAAGTACAACAATCTCACCCACCACATCAGCAAGTACAACAATCTCACCCACAACATGAGCAAGTACAACAATCTCACCCACAACATGAGCAAGTACAACAATCTCACCCACAACATGAGCAAGTACAACAATCTCACCCACCACATCAGCAAGTACAACAATCTCACCCACAACATGAGCAAGTACAACAATCTCACCCACAACATGAGCAAGTACAACAATCTCGCCCACAACATCAGCAAGTACAACAATCTCACCCACCACATCAGCAAGTACAACAATCTCACCCCACACATCAGCAAGTACAACAATCTCACCCACAACATGAGCAAGTACAACAATCTCACCCACCACATCAGCAAGTACAACAATCTCACCCACAACATGAACAAGTACATCATCATCCACCAGATGATCTACGTACCTCAATATGAGATATAGATGATTTTATTAATATACATTCTGGTATGAGAAACACTAATACTAATAAAATATTTGAAAACAAAAATTCAATAACATATTTATATTTATGTTGGATCATATAAAATGATAAGGGTAAGGTGCAAATTATTTATTGTATTTGTTAAGGGCAGTGTTATGTCAAGGATCAGAGTGGAATATCATGTAATGCAATTAATAAGGGTTAGCATTCACGCTAATACCTTCAATAATATTGTCATGACCTCTGATCTACAGAGAACATGAATTATAGCTAACAGTATGATAGTTATTTTCGTAACTACCATGTGCATGTTTACTGTAGAATCGTCCTCTGCTCAGCTCTCCTCACGTATCAGCGTCGTAGTCGGTCAGCGTCACAACCAGTGTATTGTACTGACTGTTATTAACGACTTGGAAATAATAATGATAACGAGTTTGAGAAAGAGATCGCATTCTCACTGAAATGGCTTTATCATATTGCTCCCAGAAAAAAATACGGAGTGTGGTATCATTACCAGACTGTAAATGACTCTTAGAGGTTAAGCACTTCCGAATGAATATAATATTGTAGTAGTAATGTGAGCAGAAACTCGATAGGTAGTGAATTTTACCAGTTAGAGAGTTATCTCAGAGCTTGTCTAATTTGAAATAATTTCACAAATGTAGTTGTGAAGTGCATAAAAAATTGGCATCGAGGATGTGAATCTGGTGGTGGCTGTAACAAGAGTTAACACGTCCAGAGGATAAGTCATGACGTCTTTCTTTCTGAAGACATATATGCCAGACGCTCCAGAAAAAAAACAATTCAGCTGAATGTATCTCACCGGATTTGTGTAGGGGGTAACCAAACGATTTTACGTTTTAGATTATCTTGTTTGATAGGAAAAATGAGGCATTTAGTCTGCTAAATTATATTAGGTTTTGAGGTCCCCCTCTTCCCCCTCAGGAAAAGAACATTTTCACTAAGGCAAGACAATAGAGCATTGCATTTCCTCTACTGGTCCATGCTAGGTAGGTCCTGCAAACAGCAGATACAGCTCCTACTCGCCCATAATGAACCACACATGCCACTCATTATGCATCCCAAACCTATACTCACTGTACCAACCCATACATCCCACTCCAGGAAACACCAGTGCAGCATGATCTCTCTTGGACAAAGTCACCCAGATAACACTCCCCCTCCCATGGACACAAACCCCGAGACTTCCGATGGACCCCTTCCCACTTCCTCTGCCTCATGTACACAACCTACGAGTCTACACACAATACTCCGACCCATACATTTCAAGGAACCTACAAACACCACACCGAAGCACACATACTGCTTCAAATCTCACTCCATTCAACCGAATCAAACAACTCAAATACTGCTTCAGCTCACGCAAATCACTGGAACTTACACACAATGTTTCAACCGATGCCTACGACTTCAAAGCACTTTCAAATATACTTCACATACAACATTCTTACCTACTCATACCAGCTTCATCCTGCATCCATTCTGCCCAGGTAGGGTAGGTTCGAAGGACACCGGACAGGTGTTTCCTTACGCGGGTCTTAGTCAGATGATGACCCTCTGTTGGAGCTTTTGGTCATCTGACAGAGGCCTTCCGCTGGCTTACCGGTCCACCCCTTTGTTTGTGGTTGCCTCAGTAGAAAGCTATATAAATTTTCACGTACAACAATGAATGTGATGATTAGGAAGAGGAAAGTATAGCAGAATCATCAAGACCTGTGTGAAAATAAACTGTGAATAAAAGGGGAATGACCACTAGGAACATGCATCATAAAACTGATGAAAATGAAGGGAGAAACGAATATAGTGCCAAGGGAAAATTTGCTGGACGAGGCAAAGATGCTAGAGAAGGCAGGGAAACTTGTATAAATTTTTATGGTATAGAGGGAAGGTAGAAGACAGGGAAAGGAAATTGGTAGCTAAATTTGAAGAGGCTTTGACAGCAACGCAGTTAAAACGAAATTGTCCACACAGTGAAAGCAAAATGCATATACATATCAAGGTTCAATAATTTTAAGGAGCAGATATTGACGGTGTGTACAAAATGAGAGAGTGATCACTCTTCATTTTCCCCCGTCAACAACAGTTTGCCAACTACTGAGAAGGGATAGACGAGTGAAAGACCTGCTTTAGGCAACTTGCCGAAACGTGGTAACATCTACTACAAGTTAGCCAATAGTTTGTGCAAGGCTGCGACAATCACCCTCTGTAAATTGCAAATACGTAGACGCGATAATATATAAATTATTAAATTAGATAACTTATTGTAAGTTTTTACAAGCGGCTTGGACATTATCTCACCAACTGACAGTGACAACGATTCTCTTGATATAATAACAACTCCATCACTTAACATTAATATTTAAACACTGAAAGAGAGACATGCAATATTATGTACACACACACACACACAAACAGGGCCAGGAGCTATGACTCGACCCCTGCAACCACAACTAGATGAGTAAAAACACACACACACGCCATACACACACATACACACACATACACACACACACACACACACACATACACACATACACACATACACACACACACACATACACATTCACATATACACATTCACATATACACATACTCCTCTTCCAGGCCTAAAGTGAAGGGAAGTTAGATAAGAAGAAGAAACATCATAGCCGTTGAGAAGACAATTGTTTCAACTCGTTGGTTTGTCTTAAGAACTTCAATTAACACGAGATAAAGAAGTTTTTTCCTTTGATGATTGTTCTGACACTTTTCTCACCTCTTTTCAAATCAAGTTTCTTATTATTAGAGTTGAGCTCTACCTTTGACTCGCTTAATTACCTCATAAAAGTTTTCTCAAAAAAAGGGGGCGAGGTAATTAAAAAAATTCTCTGCAGAACAGAGGGTCAATGTTTTAGAAGGTTGGTCGCCTGTGTCAGGTGTGTGGAGGTCTGGTCTCCCACAGGATGCAGCAGGATGACACTAAATACCCACTCTTATATTTCACTGCAAAATTTCAATCGTTGCTAATACTTTACCCATTGTAAATTTTAATTTGTGCTCAATGAAGCCAAATTCAGTGTCTACTTTGTTGAAGTTTCTCTTGTAGAGGTTGTCAATAGTCCCTCTACAAGATTACTCTTAGTTGATATACAACGTAGACTGTGTGTTTTGCCTCCTTCCGTAACAAATATTACAGTGGGGGTTGTCTGTCTTTCGGCTGTTATGATTAGATATAATGATGCTGAAAAACGAGAATTATAACGAGTCATCATATTATTACTGATCCTTCATTCCCAGATATGTGTATTTAGATACAAATTATGTTGAATATTCTCCATCAGAAAAGAATTAAAAATCTCTCAGCAGATGGACGATTGTTAGTGTATACTGTGTGTGTGTTTACTGTAGAGGACGATAGCGGGATGATTACGCAGTGTAAACACCAAAACTGAAGACAGTGGTGTGTGTACACTGTAAACACTGTGGAAGAGGAAGACTGTGAGGAGGAGGATATTGTGTGTACTGTGTACACTGTGGACTAATCCCGTTGTTCATTATGGTGATTTTTTTCATTGATATATTAGATCATTTATGCAAAACAATTCGTGACACTATTTTTTTTAATAAATGTAATATTATCCATCCCATGTAGGAGAGAGTGAATAAATCTTGCAACCGCAGTAATATTTATTGGAATTCTGCAGGAACCTGCTCCAAGGAATTATAATTAAAATGTATTTTAAAAATTATCATAAACATTAGTCTCTCTGTAGGCGGTAGTAAATTACCATAAGAAAATATTTCAGTCGAGTATAATGGGAGGGTTCAGGCAGGTAGCGAGATATGTCTGGGACTGTGTGGGGTGTTGGACGCTCTTGTTACTCCCGTCACAGCGTCATGTATGTAACGCTCTTGTTACTCCCGTCACAGCGTCATGTATGTAACGCTCTTGTTACTCCCGTCACAGCGTCATGTATGTAACACGCTTGTTACTCCCGTCACAGCGTCATGTATGTAACGTTGTTGTTACCCCCGTCACAGCGTCATGTATGTAACTTTCTTGTTACCCCCGTCACAGCGTCAAGTATGTAACGTTTTTGTTACCCCCGTCACAGCGTCATGTATGTAACGTTGTTGTTACCCCCGTCACAGCATCATGTATGTAACGTTGTTGTTACTCCCGTCACAGTGTCATGTATGTAACGTTGTTGTTACCCCCGTCACAGGGTCATGTATGTAACGCTCTTGTTACTCCCGTCACAGCGTCATGTGTGTAACGTTCTTGTTACCCCCGTCACAGCGTTATGTATGTAACGTTCTTGTTACCCCCGTCACAGCGTCATGTATGTAACGTTCTTGTTACCCCCGTCACAGCGTCATGTATGTAACGTTCTTGTTACCCCTGTCACAGCGTCATGTATGTAACGTTCTTGTTACCCCCGTCACAGCGTCATGTATGTAACGTTCTTGTTACCCCCGTCACACATGTTCACATGAGTTTTGGATATAATACCTGAAAGGTAATATTTGACAGTTTTTCATTGTTGCTAAGACAGTGAAATAGGCGACTATCTCAGGAGACTTAGAGATTATCTGACTTAGATTTTCTAATGCTCTCGATGGGTTTCAATTTTGTTCATCCGTCATTACTTTTTATTTGTTGCCTTTATGATTTGCTACAATTGGATATTTTTTTCAGAGACCAGTCTATCCTTACTTAACCCAACCTAAGATTTTCTTGAAGCATAATCCTGAAATTTCCAAAATTCTGTAACATTAATATTTCATTTAAATTCGTTTAATAACGTGCAAACATATATACCACTTTAGCAGTCCTCAGTTTTTCCAGTGTTTGATAAAAACAATATTGCCATATCAAACAAATTTATATTTGAATTTGCTTGATCCAATTCTATAGTTGGTAGGACGGAGTCGGGCCCATTAAGCGTCCTGAAAGCCATGGAGAATCAGCAACCTCCTTTCCTCTTCCTAATTTCTAACCAACCAGAATGCAGTCTTTTATTAGTTTTTTTTATGCTTTCACATCTGTTTTATCTCCTGGTTTCCCTAGAACATTTCCACTGTCCTTTTTTATCTCTCTGCCCTTCCCCCATCTGCTGTATCCGGTTCTCTCTCTCCCCCATACCTCCTTTCATCAATCTTTTTTAGATCTGTCTTCACTTTTTAGATCTCTCAGGCAATGAACCTTTCCTTCACCAGCAGTAACTCTTCTCTCCTGTATCATGTCTGCCTCCAATACTTTCATATTTCCTCCATCTCTGTGCAAAGATTATAGTGTTTCCATTACTATTCATCCATGATATCTGAATCAATCCAATACAATTTTCTTATCCATCCACTAACTTCCTGACCCTAAATCTTTTGCTCTCTCTTCCTGGTCACTTGATCTTTAGTTTCTTGACTCTTCTTCACTTTGAGTTTTGCCAGGTACAATAACCTGTACTTCAGCAGGTCAACAGGTCATCCTTCCCCTACTCTTCTGGGGAAGCAGTAAGTTTTGATTGGTGGAAATATGTCAGGGAGCCAGCTGTGTATGTGTGTGTACTCACCCATATGTATTCACCTATATGTGGCTGCAGAGGGTACAATCTTAGCTCCTGGCCCCACCTCTTCGCTGGTAGCTTCTAGGTTCAATACTGGTTTCACGAGTCTTAACGTACCTCTTAAATATATATATATATATATATATATATATATATATATATATATATATATATATATATTGAATTTACCTCTACCACTCCAGTCTCAAGGGTGTTCCACTTGCTGGCTATAGCAAGACTGAAGAAATACTTCCTAACATCTTTGTGATTCACCTGTGTTTTAAACCTCCAGCTGTGAGATCGTGTTATTGTTGTCCAACTCTCAAACAATCTGTCTCTGCCCACCCTATCAGTTCTTGTAGAATTTTGTACATTATTATCTTACCATACATAGTCCTCCTGTCTTCCAGTGTCATCAGGTTGAGTTCCTTCATCCTCCCTTCATAGGACATACCCCTTAGCTGAGGGACGAGTCTCACTGCACTTTCTCCAATTTCTTTACGTGCTTGGCCAGGTGTAGGTTCCATAGTGATGCTGCATACTCCAACATGAGCCTGACATACACCGTGAACTATAGCAGTTATTCGGCTGATGTGAACCTCAGGTGATATGCTCGGTTACCGTGAGTATTCTGTGTACTCACCTAAATGTGAGTGCAGGGGTCAAATCGCAGCTCCTGGTCCCGCCTCTTCGCTGGTCGCTACGATAGTAGCGACCAGCTACTATCAGATGAGTTGTCTCGTTCGTGTATCCCATCTCTGAAACATTCTGCCCCTGTTCACCTTGTCAATTCCTCTCAGTATTTTGTACGTCCTAATCCTAACCCCGTGTGTGTGTGTGTGTGTGTGTGTGTGTGTGTGTGTGTGTGTGTGTACACGTACTCGCCTATTTGTGTTTGAAGGGGTCGAGTCATAGCTCCTGGCCTCTGTGTGTGTGTGTATTTAGGCACGTGTGTTTTAAGCAGTTTACGGACTTTAATTGTATCGTCGCTATCTGGATAAAATTATATTTATAGATCTTTTAACTTTATTATATTTTGACTGTTTTCCGAATGGTGCGTGTTGTCCCCCTCCCTCCCTCCCCTCCCCTCCCATCCCCTCCCCTCCCCTCCCCTCCCCTTCAATACCTCTCCTTTTAAGAAGTATATTCGAAAACAGACAGGAGAAATTCTAATAATCACTAAAACAACAGACATAGCTCCATTCCATAAAGATGGCAGTAAAGTAACTGCAAAGAACTACACACCGATAGCACTAACGTCCCATATCACAAAAATCTTTGAAAGAGTTCGAAGAAGCAAGATCGCCAACCACCTAAAAAAACCATCAGTTACACAACCCAGGGCAGCAGGTCGCTCCTGCCTGTCCCAACTACTCGACCAGTATGACAAGGTCCTGGATGCGCTAGAGGTTAAAATGAAGATGTAGTATACACAGACTTTGCGAAAGCCTTCGACAAGTGCAGCCATGGTGTAATAGCGCACAAAATGCGTGATAAAGGAATAACAGGAAATGTTGGTAAATGGATCTATAATTTCCTAACAAACAGAACACAGAGTAATAGTAAACAGAGTAAAGTCTGAAGCGGGTACAGTGAAAAGCTCTGTTCCACAAGGCACAGTACTCTCTCCCATCCTGTTCTTCATCCTCTTATCTGACATAGAGATGTAAGCCACAGCACCGTGTCTTCCTTTGCGGATGATACACGAATTTGCATGACAGTGTCAACCATCAAAGACACTGCAAGAATCCAAGCGGACATCAACCAAATCTTTATATGGACCGCAGAAAACAATATGAAGTTCAGTGAAGAGAAATTTTAGATACTCCGATTTGGAAAACTTGAGGAAATGAAAACTATCAGAGTATAAAACATATTCCAAGCACACAATAGAGCGAGAAACTAATGTGAAGGACCTGGGAGTGATAATGTTAGAGGATCTCACTTTCAAAGACGACCACAATGTATCTACAACATCTGCTAGAAAAATGATAGGATAATGGGAACCTTCAAAACTAGGGACGACAAGCCCATGATGATTCTCTTCAAATTACTTGTTCTCTCTAGGCTGGAATACTGCTGTACACTAACGGCCCCTTTCAAGGCAGGCGAAATTTACTGCACTCGTAAGTACGATAAAGCACCTAAATTACTTGGAACGGTTGAAGTCCCTTGATTTGTATTCCATGGAACGCAGGCGAGAAAGATACATGGTAATATACACTTGGAAAATCCTAGAGATGAGTACTGAATTTTCACACGAAAATCACTCCCTACGAAACCAAAAGTTTCAGCAGGAGATGCAAAATCCCACCAAAGAAATTAGAAATGGGATTTCCAATAGATCACTGTCTGCCTTCAAGAAGGCACTGGATAGGCACGTAAAGTCAGTACCTAATAAGCCGGGCTGTGGTTCGTACGTCGGTTTACGTGCGGCCAACAGTAACAGCCTGGTTGATCAGACCCTGATCCACCACGAAGCCTCATCACGAGCCTGGCCGCGGGGGTGTTGATCCCCGAAACCCTCTCCAGGTATAGGTACCTGGGGGTTATTCGATTTTTGTGGGTCAAATCCTGGGGAGTGGTTGTATACCTAATATAGAGCTGGGCTTTGAAATGAGCTGAGGTAAGATGATAATTCTTAAGCATATTAAATTGATTTGTCTAAGGAAAAAAAGAATACAACTAGCATAAAGTTTGAATGCTAAGCGCATTATCAGTAAGAGTGTAAACACTAGTCATTCACGACCCTTTAACCATCTACCAACTAATAAGAGAATTAGAAGGTAAAGATTTTAAAGTGGGAATTAGATAGGTTACTCCTGGTGTTTTTTTTTTGATCAGCCATACTGGTTCCTGTGTCCATAACCTGGTTCCTGTGTCCATAACCTGGTTCCTGTGTCCATAACCTGGTTCCTGTGTCCATAACCTGGTTCCTGTGTCCATAACCTGGTTCCTGTGTCCATAACCTGGTTCCTGTGTCCATAACCTGGTTCCTGTGTCCATAACCTGGTTCCTGTGTCCATAACCTGGTTCCTGTGTCCATAACCTGGTTCCTGTGTCCATAACCTGGTTCCTGTGTCCATAACCTGGTTCCTGTGTTTATAACCTGGTTCCTGTGTCCATAACCTGGTTCCTGTGTCCATAACCTGGTTCCTGTGTCCATAACCTGGTTCCTGTGTCCATAACCTGGTTCCTGTGTCCATAACCTGGTTCCTGTGTCCATAACCTGGTTACTGTGTCCATAACCTGGTTCCTGTGTCCATAACCTGGTTCATGTGTCCATAACCTGGTTCCTGTGTCCATAACCTGGTTCCTGTGTCCATAACCTGGTTCCTGTGTCCATAACCTGGTTCCTGTGTCCATAACCTTGTTCCAGTATACGTTCACTTTAGTGGTCCATGGTGACACTAATCATTTGCTTACCCAAATTATGTTTTTTTTTTATGAAGTTTGCCTCAGGTAAATATTTTTGTCAACGCTACAGAGTTCTTGGTCTGGTTACGTGTGTCTAACTGCATGTCCTAACCCGTTATTTCTTCCACGTGAACTTTTGCGTGTGTATTCCCATCAAGGACTTGGTACAACTATACATTACATAAATTCTTCACCAAGTACTACTGAGTGCAGCAGCAGCAGCAGCAACAGCAGCAGCAGCACCACTACAACAGCCTCGACCGGGTCCATATACGTGACTGAAGTAGCAACAGCAACAAAGTGGCAGCAATAGCATTAACAGCACACAAAATGCGCCAACACTCCTACAACCACCAACATTCCTACAACCACCAACATTCCTACAACCACCAACATTCCTACAACCACCAACATTCCTACAACCACCAACATTCCTACAACCACCAACATTCCTACAACCACCAACATTCCTACAACCACCAACATTCCTACAACCACCCACACTACCACCGTCGCTGCCTCCGCCTACGTTTTCAAGAGCCACCCCAACCCCACCCTAACCCCCAAAACTCCCACCCACAGCCGACGCCACCAAATTAAGCAACACGAGGAGAAACGTTGATAATAACTTATCATTACGTGTATGGTCGCTGCAGTATGTAAGGCAGGGCGGGAGGTACATTAAACCAGTGTTGTATGTAAGGCAGGGCGGGAGGTACATTAAACCAGTGTTGTATGTAAGGCAGGGCGGGAGGTACATTAAACCAGTGTTGTATGTAAGGCAGGGCGGGAGGTACATTAAACCAGTGTTTGGATGTGGTGCTCGCCATGTCAACACGCAATATTATGCGTGTGTGTCAGTCCGCTCCGCTTCTCTGTTGTATTGTTCCAACCTTGCTTCTCCTCTGAGCAAGATGGTATTTGAGCGGATTCTGCCCTGTAATTGTGATTATGTTGAAGCTATCATGAGTTTGTACCTGCCATGTGTGTCATGAATTTGGTTTTGATTGTGATTGTTATAATTTGGTTTATATTTGTATCGTGTATGTCGTAAGTTGATTTACATTTGTGTATGTTTGTCATTAATTGGTTTACATTTGTAACGTGTCTGTCCTGGTCAGAAAAATGCAGTGACATAATTATGAACTGTTTAGATTATCTTTTTTTTCCCCAGTCCTGTCTAAAATCAATGAGCCTTGCTGGCTGGTTGGTAAGACAAGTTTTTATTCCCTTCATCCCTATGCATTCTCAATAATTAATGTTACAGCTTCTTTTCATCTGCTTTCATCTTCATCTCCCTTTCCCCATATTATCTCCCTCACACTAGAAGCGATGTGCAATCCAATGTTGAGCAGGAGACCAACAGCTGCAACAGGTAGACGCGATAGCAGAGGAGGCTAGGTCCCACACCAGCAATTTACAACTAATGATCATAGGAGATTTTATCCACAAGGAAATACACTGGGAAACCCATGACTGTACATTGAACTGAGAGCAAGGAGGGTTTTGGTGTTAAATATTGTGAATGAAAATGCCAGGTGTCAATAGGTCGGGAACATGAATAGACAGGAGATGAAGAGCCACCAATGCAAGACAACATATACACAGTAATTGTGTCAGACGTATGGGCTATTGTGTAGGAGAGGAAGGAGCTGAAAAAATATTTAAGGAAACAAGAAAATTACTATAGAATCTAACAGGAAGAGTGCACCAGTAATGATAAACACAATATACTCAACTGGACACGAGACTAAGTGCGAGCTAGATATCTAGAAGGTAATGGGTCCAGGCAACATTTCCCCATTCGTTCTGAGAGAGGAAGCAGAAGCAGTGCGAGTCACTAGCCACAGTCTTCAACAAGGCAATCGAAACCTAGCAACTATCAGAGGTGTGAAGAACAGTAAATAGTCACAATGATTACGAAAAAAGGATAGGCAAGCAAACTACAGACCAGTGTCAGTGACATGAGTAGAGTAAATGGTTATGGAGAATATTATCCGGAGAAGAGTAGTGGGGCACTTGGCAAGGAGTGTCTTCATAATTAACAGCCAGCATGGTTTTAGAAATGGTAAATGTTGTCTCATAAATCAGCTAAAATTCTATGATTAGGTAATAGAAGTGAGGGAGAGAGAGAGAGAGAGAGAGAGAGAGAGAGAGAGAGAGAGAGAGAGAGAGAGAGAGAGAGAGAGAGAGAGAGAGAGAGAGCCAGAGAGAGAGCCAGAGCCAGAGCCAGCCAGCCAGAGCCAGAGCCAGCCAGCCAGACAGAGCCAGCCAGCCAGAGCCAGAGCCAGCCAGCCAGAGCCAGAGCCAGCCAGCCAGAGCCAGCCAGCCAGCCAATAGATGGATTAAGTGGAATACATATTTTTGGACTGATTAAGGCGTTTCATACTGTACACAGTACAAGTCTACGGGAATAAATGTTTCACACTTCACTGAATTAGGACCAGACAGATCTACCGAGTCATTTATCTGAATATCCTTCACAGCAAACGAGTCTTGCATATCTACGTTTACTAAGTAGAACATCAAAAGACGAGTTATTCACGTCACTACAATACATACAGCATACATCAAGACCGTCTTGAAGCATTGCGCACCAGTACGGAGCTCACACTTGATAAAAATGTTAATAAACTGAAGAAAGCTCATTTGTTTACAACTAGACTAGTCCCAGAGGAGAGACTTTATGAACTATTCCTGAGGATATTCAAGGAGAGAAGAACCATTGGCGACATTACAACGTACAAAATACTGAGAAATATTGATAGGGTAAACAGTAAGAGACTGCTCGAGAAGAGGGAATAAGATAAATGAGGGTAAAGCTTAAGGTTTGAAACACAGATGAGTAACAGGTGTTAGGAAATACATCACTGACCTGAGAGTAGTGAGGAAAGAGAGCGGATCTAACAGCGATGTGGTAGAGGCAGGATCGATACATAATTAAAGAATAGGTATGAAAGGGCTCACGTAGTCAGGAGAGGAGAGACTTCTATCGGCGAGATAGCGTAAGAAAGCGTTCGTAGGAAAAACTCGATAAAGCCAATTATTACTCTCACAACTGCTAAAATTTCTCAAATTAAGAAAATCCCTTTATCATTATTAAAATATTTCTGAAATTACCAATGATGTTTACAGGTAACCTGGTTTTTAATGCAAGCTAAAACAAAAGATATAAAGCTGAAACCTTAACTAGATTAAAAATCTATACCACATTTAATTTCACGTGGCAAGTCAGATGAGAGGAGCAGGATTACCTGCCATCACCCAGGTATTGCAGAATCTTGTGCAACTTCCTCCTCAGCTGTAGTGGCCATCACGTCTGCTCCTTACCTACGAGGATGAGGTACCACACCTAGCGGTCCCCTCGCTAGGTGTGGTACATGCTGCGGTCCCCTCGCTAGGTGTGGTACATGCTGCGGTCCCCTCGCTAGGTGTGGTACATGCTTCGGTCCCCTCGCTAGGTGTGGTACATGCTGCGGTCCCCTCGCTAGGTGTGGTACATGCTTCGGTCCCCTCGCTAGGTGTGGTACATGCTGCGGTCCCCTCGCTAGGTGTGGTACATGCTGCGGTCCCCTCGCTAGGCGTCGTACATGCTGCGGTCCCCTCGCTAGGTGTGGTACATGCTGCGGTCCCCTCGCTAGGTGTGGTACATGCTGCGGTCCCCTCGCTAGGTGTGGTACATGCTGCGGTCCCTCAGGTCGTACATGCTGCGGTCCCCTCGCTAGGTGTGGTACATGCTGCGGTCCCCTCGCTAGGTGTGGTCCATGCTGCGGTCCCCTCGCTAGGTGTGGTACATGCTGCGGTCCCCTCGCTAGGTGTGGTACATGCTGCGGTCCCCTCGCGTGTGGTACATGGCTGCCGCGGTCCCCGTGGTGTGGTACATGCTGCGGTCCCTCGCTAGGTGTGGTACATGCTGCGGTCCCCTCGCTAGGTGTGGTACATGCTGCGGTCCCCTCGCTAGGTGTGGTACATGCTGCGGTCCCTCGCTAGGTGTGGTACATGCTGCGGTCCCCTCGCTAGGTGTGGTACATGCTGCGGTCCCCTCGCTAGGTGTGGTACATGCTGCGGTCCCCTCGCAAGATGTGGAGAGATTGTACAACTGTAACTTAAACCATCAAAACAGTGTATACAGTCTTGTTGGAAATAGAATCAAGGTGGGTGTACATCAGTGGTATATGCTTCACTTTGAAGGATGCAACACAAGGCAACACTGTTAATTATTGCCAGCTTCACTGGGTGACCTTTCCGTCTCACTGCATGTGACAATAACCTCTGATCTTCAAAAGCATTAATTAAATTAATTTATCGCGATAATTATTAAGAGTCAATTGAGCCCTTCATGCAGATCCTCGGTATTGTCGTAAAGCAATTAATATCTCAAGTTCTCGATATTTTGGAAAAAAAAAACTCGAGTTGGGTGAAAATTCCTTTTTTTTTTTTTTTAACCCACATCAATTTTACTATTCGTATTGGGAAAACAATTTTGTCCTGGCAGTAATAAAGGATAAAACTAAAATTATTTGTACTTCACGTTTCCAGCTTTCCCTCTCTCAGACGTCAGTAATTGGGTTTTCCAGATTTCATTACTTAATTCATTTCATCTTTTCAATCTTCCGGGAGGTTCTTGTTGTTTTACATATTTTGAATCTGAACTCCTTCCTCATTTTGTTTTAGCTTAATGTTTTTTATACATATGAATCCGTTTTCATTAGAACTTTTCTCTCATAATGTTTAATTACATATATGTTGTCTTCTCTGCCGTTGTTCTGGAGACCCTTGATTAAACATTCAGGGTCATTCTTCCCATGGCTTTTCAGCTGCCTTGAGAGTTGAGACAGGACTGACAGCCTTCCCCCTCAAGTGTCCTCTCCATTTTCACCACTAAAACATCCTCGCTGAGTTCACTTTTAAAAATTTCGCTTAATATTTTGTCCTTTTCTCTTCCCTCCTTACAACTGGTAATGTACAGCAGGTTGTTATATGAAGTATTATGGCACTTGTTTGCGAGGTACGAAGTGAAGCTGTGACTGGATGGCAACCTCAGCTTTCATTGCTCACCTGACATAACCTCCTGAATATATATATTTTAAATGTATGAGTTGTTCAGCAAAATTTTTTACTAACCCAATATTGTCCTGGATGTTCCAAATGGGTTGACGCTGTTAGTAAGTTAGTTTATTCAGGTATACACAAATACAGTTACAGAGATTATCATACATAGCAGCATATGTGTAGAGAACCCAGGATAACCCAAAAAAGTCAGACAGTGACTTATTTCCTTTAGCTACTACAGCTGTTTCGTAATATTAAATGCTCTCTTCTGACTATATACGAAATTGGTAGAGGTGATAAATACTGATGTAGTGTGTTGTGTATCTCTCTCTCTCTATCTCTCTCTCTCTCTCTCTCTCTGTCTCTGTCTCTCTGTCTCTCTGTCTCTCTGTCTCTGTCTCTCTGTCTCTCTGTCTCTCTGTCTCTCTGTCTCTCTGTCTCTCTGTCTCTGTCTCTCTGTCTCTCTGTCTCTCTGTCTCTCTGTCTCTCTGTCTCTCTGTCTCTCTGTCTCTCTGTCTCTCTGTCTCTCTCTGTCTCTCTGTCTCTCTCTGTCTCTCTGTCTCTCTGTCTCTCTGTCTCTCTGTCTCTCTGTCTCTCTGTCTCTCTGTCTCTCTGTCTCTCTGTCTCTCTGTCTCTCTGTCTCTCTGTCTCTCTGTCTCTCTGTTTTCTGTCTCTTTTCTCTGTCTCTCTGTCTCTCTGTCTCTCTGTCTCTCTGTCTCTCTGTCTCTCTGTCTCTCTGTCTCTCTGTCTCTCTGTCTCTCTGTCTCTCTGTCTCTCTGTCTCTCTGTCTCTCTGTCTCTCTGTCTCTCTGTCTCTCTGTCTGTCTCTCTGTCTCTCTGTCTCTCTGTCTCTGTCTCTCTGTCTCTCTGTCTCTCTCCTCTGTCTCTCTGTCTCTCTGTCTCTCTCTGTCTCTTTTCTCTGTCTCTGTCTCTCTGCTCTCGTCTCTCTGTCTCTCTGTCTCTCTCTCTCTGCTCTCTCTCTCTGCTCTCTGTCTCTCTCTCTCTTCTCTCTCTGTCTTTCTTCTCTCTCTCTCTTCTCTCTTCTCTCTCTCTCTCTCTCTCTATATATATATATATATATATATATATATATATATATATACACACACACATACAGTAGACCGTCGTTTAAGACGGTAGTTACGTTCCTGAAAACACCTTGTTAAACAAAACCGTGTTAGATAAACTAAATAGCTTATGGGAAAAATAGGGTTACGTTCCTTGGAGCCCCCAAAAGCCAAACAACTTTTTTTTTTTTAGACCTCCTGATCTTAGAAAAATAAAAGGAATATGTAATTGTAATTCATTGTCGTAATGTATTGTGTTGTTTTTACTGCTTAAGACTACAAATGCAACAGAAATAATAGTATTTCTTACCTTAAATTGTGGGTGGTGGTGTTTGTCAATGATTGTGAAGAGAGTGGAGAGTTATGCTGTGGCCCTACTGGGCTGAGGTGGATGGTAGAGGTTCTGGTACTGAAGTCGATGGTTGTACTGGAGTGTGCATAAATTCTGTAATGGATTTCTGTTCTATTTTACCTTGCAGTACATTACACAACTGACGGTAAGGCATCAGCTGCTCTAGACAGTTTCAGGGTCCTCTTCAGTGAAAAAGTCTAACTTCAAGTCATTCAGTTATTCAGTCAAGTCATTCAGTTATTCAGTCAAGTTATTCAGTCAAGTCAGGATGGTAGAGGGGTGGGGGTGGAGGGGGATGGAGGTAGGTCTCCCCCATTGACTCAATGGTGTAACCGGGCAGCTGCGCTCTCAAAATGTTTTCCCTCCCACAAATGTGTTAAATTAATTTTACGACGTGTTAAACAAAAATATGAAGCAATTCTTCAATCGTGCTATAAATAAAAACTTGCAAGACAAAATCGTGTTAAACGACGGTTTATATAGGTGTATTTTATTACATAATATGGTACAAAAGATTTAAGAGATACATTGTTGATATAAAGATGGCATATACAGTACATGAGGTGTGAGAGATACATGTTTAGTACATATTGTTACATGTTTCACTGATTATAATGTGAAATTCTCACCCAGTTCCTCAGAGCTGGGGTGTGTGCCCAGAATACAGCATGCATTATCCCTCTGAACAGCAGCGCTGAGTCGCTGGAACAGAAAACTAGGTGCCTTGGGATACCTAGTTACCCTGTTGAGTCTTTTGCCTAGCAACCACAATTAGGTGAGTACAATTAGGGGAGTACATGCACACACGCGCACACTGGAAAACTTCATACACGAACATGTTAGGGACATAGCCAGTGAGAGAGGGACAATGAACCAGAAAGGCTTGACCTCGTATTAAGAACATAAGAAAGGAGGAACACTGCAGCAGGCCTGTTGGCCCATACTAGGCAGATCCTTCACATTCCATCCCACTAACAAGATATTTGTTCAACCCAATCTTAAATGCAACCCAAGAAATATGCTTTGATAATTCTATTTACTAAGAACATAAGAACATAAGAAAGGAGGAACACTGCAGCAGGCCTGTTGGCCTATACTAGGCAGGTCCTTCACAATACATCCCACTAACAGAATAATTGCCCGACCTAATTTTCAATTCTATCCAAGAAATATGCTTTGATAATTCTATTACTCATGGCGAGTCCCACTCAAATCCAACCCTCTCACTCATGTATTTATCCAACCTAAATTTGAAACTGCCCAAGGTCCTAGCTTCAATAACCCTACTAGGCAGACTGTTCCACTCATCAACTACCCTATTTCCAAACCAATATTTTCCTATATCCTTTCTAAATCTAAACTTATCCAATTTGAATCATTATTGCGGGTTCTCTCTTGGAGAGATATCCTCAAGACCTTATTTATATCCCCTTATTAATACCCATCTTCCACTTATATACCTCGATCATGTCTCCCCTCATTCTTCGTCTTACAAGTGAATGTAATTTAAGGGTCTTCAATCTTTCTTCATAGGAAGATTTCTAATGCTATGAATTAACTTTGTCATTCGTCGCTGAATGTTTTCTAACGAATTTATATCCATTCTGTAAAATGGAGACCAGAACTGAGCTGCGTAATCTAGGTGAGGCCTTACTAATGATGTATAAAGCTGTAATATAACCTGCTGGACTTCTGTTGCTACACTTCTTGATATAAATCCCAGTAATCTATTTGCTTTATTTCTTAGGGCTTAGGCATTGCTGACTTGGTTTAAGGTTGCTGCTTACCATAACCCCAAATCCTTTTCGCATTCTGTACGGCTGAGTTCAACATTATTAAGCTGGTAGGTGCTAGGGTTATGAACATTCCCGAGCTTTAGAACTTTGCATTTATCTACATTGAACTGCATCTGCCATTTTTCTGACCAGGAATTGAGTTTGTCTAAATCCTCCTGAAGTTCCTGACATCTACGTCTGAATCGATTATCCTACCTATCTTCGTGTCATCAGCGAATTTGCTCATATCACTAGTAATTCCTCGTCAAGGTCATTTATATATATTATAAACAACAACGGGCCCAAAACCGATCCCTGTGGAACGCCACTTGTTACAGATCCCCACTCAGATTTAACCCCATTAATGCACACCTCTGCTTCCTATTGGTGAGCCATGACTCGATCCATGAAAACACTTTTCCCCCAATGCCGTGAGCAGCCACTTTCTTTAACAGTCTCTGATGTGGTACTCTATCAAAAGCCTTACTAAAATCCAAATAAACAATATCGAATTCTTTATCATGATCAACTGCCTCAAAAGCCTTACTGAAAAAAGTTAATAAATTAGTTAGGCAGGAACGGCCCCTGGTGAATCCATGTTGAGTATCATTAATCAAATTATGCCTATCGAGATGGCTTCTTATGTTATCAGCTATAATCGACTCTAATAATTTGCCTACAATTGATGTTAGACTTATTGGGCGGTAATTTGATGGTAACGACTTGTCCCCTGCTTTAAAAATAGGAATTACATTAGCCATCTTCCACGTATCAGACACTACACCTGTTTGAAGAGATAGGTTAAAAATGTTAGTTAAGGGTTCACAGAGTTCCATTTTGCATTCCTTAAGAACCCTTGAAAAAAGCTCATCAGGACCTGGCGATTTATTTTGCTTCAAACGGTCTATCTGTTTGATAACCATTTCGGTAGTGACTGTGATACTACATAATTTATCTTCTTCAGGCCCACTAAAATACCTAATTCTTGGGATATTATTAGTGTCTTCCTGAGTGAAAACCGAGAGAAAATAATTATTAAAAATAGAGCACATATCATTCTCCTTGTCAGTAAGATGCCCATAATTATTTTTAAGGGGACCTATCTTATCTCTAACTTTTGTTCTATACACCTGGAAAAAACTTTTTGGGTTAGTTTTCGAATCCCTAGCAACTTTAATTTCGTAGTCCCGTTTAGCTTTTCTTATCCCCTTTTTAACGTCCCTCTTAATGTCAATATACTGATTCATAAGATGACCCTCACCTCTTTTGATATGCCTATAAATTCCTTTCTTCTGCCCTAAAAGATATTTGAGCCTATTATTCATCCATTTTGGGTCATTTCTATTCGATCTAATTTCTTTATATGGGATAAATGTTCTTTGGGCAGCATATATAGTGTTCAGAAAACTGTCATTGATAGCTCTCTTCATTACCCCAGTCCACAGATGATAAGTGTTCTCTAAGTCCATTGTAATCTGCTAAGCGAAAATCTGGGACCGTTACTGAGTTATTCCTACTATGAAACTTCCATTCAATGCCAAAGGTAATTGATTTGTGGTCGCTTGCGCCGAGTTCCTCTGTAATTTCTAAATTATTAACAAGGGTTTCCTTGTTTGCCAGAACTAAGTCAAGCAGGTTATTTCCCCTTGTAGGTTCTGTCACAAACTGCTTCAAAAAACAATCTTGAACTACTTCTAAGAAGTCGTTAGATTCTAAATTCCCAGTCAAAAATTCCAATCAATTTGACTAAAGTTGAAGTCACCCAGAATAACTACGTTATCGTGCATTGTGGCCTTAACAATTTCCTCCCATAGTAGTCTCCCTTGGTCCCTATCTAAGTTTGGGGGACGGTATATCACACCTAAAATCAATTTTTCATGCCCCTCTGAAAATTCTATCCAGACAGACTCTGTATGTGTTATTTCAGACTTTATTCCTTTTTATGCAACAGTTCAAGCGATCTCGGACATACAGTGCCACTCCACCCCCCTTCCCGAAACTTCTGTCTACTTGGAACAATTTAAAACCCTGTATATGACATTCAGCAGGCATGTCCCTATTTTTCGTATTGAACCACGTCTCAGTTATGGCAAATACATCAATGTTACCTGCACTTGCAACTAATCTCAAATCGTCCATCTTATTCCTAGCACTACGACTATTTGTATAATACACTTTTAAAGACCCTCCTTTCTCTTTACCCTTCCTGCTCCATTCTGTTTTCCACTATACCTATTACTGTCCTTGTTATTGTTAAGATTTTTATATCAAAGCCTAGATCTATATTTCGACATTCAGTATTTTCCATTTCTAAACCCATACCTCTAACTAATCCTAGTTTAAAGTCCTAACAACACCCTCAACTGAGCTAGCAAGAAAATCCACACCTGCCCTGAATAAGTGAACCCCATCCCTGGCATACATGTCATTTCGGCCATAGAAGTGGTCCCAGTTGCAAATGAATGGTACTGCATTATCCTTAGTGTTTGTCCAGCCAGCAATTGACACCAATTGCCCTGGACAGCCATTCATCTCGAACTCCTCTCCTTGGCAAAATACCACATATGACAGGGTTCCCACCCTTCTTCCTAATTATGTCTATTGCTGACCTATACCTGCTAGTCAGGTCCTCACTCCTACGTCTGCCAACATCGTTGCCTCCAGCACTGAGACAGATAATAGGATTGCTCCCATTACCTCTCATGATGTCGTCCAGACGGCTAACAATATCCTCCATCCCAGCCCCAGGAAAGCAAACCCTCTGTCTCCTACTTCTATCTTTCAAGCAGAAGGCCCTATCCATATACCTAATTTGACTATCCCCAACAAGAACAATGTTCTTACCTTCCTTGGTGTCGTTCGTGATATTCCCTGTAGTCGACTCACATTCATCAGGTAACATGGAGAATCGGTTCGATGTTTCCACAACAGATTCCTTGTTCTTCGTTGATTCTACTTCTCCATCCGTCCTCTTGATCTTTAACTTTGTCCCATGCATTCCAGCCACTGTCCAGGTTCCTTTCTTTTCTTGAGGATTCTCAACAGGAGGATTACTACGAATCCTCTTGTTTTCCTCAGTCAGTCGCTGTATCTCAAGCTTAGCTACCCTCAGTTCTTCCTTCAGCTGCTGGTAGAGTAGCTCAAGAGAGGACATCTTGTTCAGATTCACAGAGAGCACACAAGACACGTCTTCACTGAGTTAAGTCAGGTCCACCACGACTTATCTAATTTGAATCCATTATTGCGGGTTCTCTCTTGGAGAGATATTCTCAAGACCTTATTTATATCCCCTTTGTTAATAACCATTTTCCACTTGTATACCTCGATCATGTCTCCCCTCATTCTTCGTCTTACAAGTGAATGTAATTTTAGGGTCTTCAATCTTTCTTCATACGGAAGATTTCTAATGCTATGTATTAATTTAGTCATTCTACGCTGAATGTTTTCTAACGAATTTATGTCCATTCTGTAATATGGAGACCAGAACTGAGCTGCGTAATCTAGGTGAGGCCTTACTAACGATGTATAAAGCTGTAATATAACCTCTGGACTTCTGTTGCTTACACTTCTTGATATAAATCCCAGTAATCTGTTTGCCTTATTACGTACGCTTAGGCATTGCTGTCTTGGTTTAAGGTTGCTGCTTATCATAACCCCCAAGTCCTTTTCGCAATCTATATGGCTAAGTACTACGTTATTTAACTTATAAGTGCTTGGGTTATTGACACTCCCGAGCTTCAGAACCTTGCATTTATCTACATTGAACTGCATCTGCCACTTTTCTGACCAGGAATTTAGTCTGTCTAAATCCTCCTGAAGTTCCCTGACATCTACGTTAGAATCAATTATCCTACCTAACTTCGTGTCATCGGCGAATTTGCTCAAATCACTAGTAATTCCCTCATCAAGGTCATTGATATATATTATAAACAACAACGGGCCTAAGACTGATCCCTGTGGAACACCACTTGTTACAGATCCCCACTCGGATTTAACCCCATTTATGCACACTCTCTGCTTCCTATTGGTGAGCCATGACTCGATCCATGACAGCACTTTTCCCCCAATGCCATGAGCTGCCACTTTCTTTAACAGTCTCTGGTGCGGTACTCTATCAAAAGCCTTTCTAAAATCTAAATAAACAATATCGAATTCTTTATTGTGATCAACAGCCTCAAAAGCTTTACCAAAGAAGGTTAATAAATTAGATAGACAGGAACGGCCCCTCGTGAATCCATGCTGAGTATTATTAATCAAATTATGGTTATCTAAATGGCTTCTAATAATATCAGCTATAATTGACTCTAGTAATTTGCCTACAATTGAGGTCAGGCTTATTGGGCGGTAATTTGACGGTAGTGACTTGTCCCCTGCTTTAAAAATAGGAATTATATTAGCCATCTTCCACATATCAGACACTACACCTGTTTGAAGAGATAAATTAAAAATATTAGATATTGGTTCACAGAGTTCCATTTTGCATTCCTTAAGAACCCTTGCAAAAAGCTCATCAGGACCCGGCGATTTATTTTGTTTCAGACGGTCTACTTGTTTCATAACCATTTCGCTAGTGACTGTGATATTACATAATTTATCTTCTTTAGGGACTCTAAAAAAATTAATTACTGGGATATTATTAGTGTCTTTCTGTGTGAAAACCGAGAGAAAATAATTATTTAAAATAGAGCACATATCATTCTCTTTGTCAGTAAGATACCCAGAGTTATTTTTAAGGGGACCTATCTTATCCCTAACTTTTGTTCTATAAACCTGGAAAAAAAATTTGGGTTCAGACATAGGGGATATAACACATAAAAGTCCCCTCTGTACTAGTGATCACGTTGTCCAGAGTTTCGATTTCGAATACATAGAGTTAACAGTTGAGAGTGAAGCAGCATAAGGACTGGGAAAGCTAAACTTCAATAATGGGAACTACACCGGAGTGAGAGAATTACTGCACGAGGTGCAGTGAGAAAGAGAGCTAGAGGGAAAGACAGTAAATGAAATAATGCAACACGTGACCCCAAAGTGCAGGGAGGCACAGGAGAAGTTAATACTAAGGGGCAACATAAACAATGGGAAGACCAGTGTGAGCCAATGGTTTACCTGGAAGTGTGGAGAGGCCAAAGCCAAGTATGCTACAGCATGGAAAAAGTATAGAAGGAAAAGGAAAGCAAGGAGTTGAGCCGAAGAGCCATAAACGAATATGTCTGGTTGTAAGGGGAGAGGCTCAGCAACAATGAGAATGACATATCAAAAGACAAATCTGACCCAACGTTGTATACAGCCACATCAAGAGGAAAACAACAGTCAAGAACCAAATAATCAGGCTAAGGAATAAAGGAAGGAAGGGAGTGCACAGGGAGCGATCCGAAGTATGTGAATAGCCTAACACGAGATTTAGCGAGGTAGTCACAACGGAGAGAGAAAGGCTTCCAGCAAACAGAGGGAGTAGGGTGCACCAGCAAGTGCTGGACACACTTCACACAACCGAGGAAGAGGTGAAGAAACTGCTATGTGAACTAGATATCTCGAAGGTTCTGGTCCCAGATAACATCATTTCTTGGATCCTAAGAGAGGGAGCAGACGCAGTGTGGTCACAGTTAACAATCTTCGTCTAGCGAAACAGGGCAACTGCCTGGGATGTGGAAGACAGCAAATATAGTCCCAGTTTTTAAGACACAAGCAACACTAAGAGACCAGAGTCGCTTACTTATATATAGTATGTAACGTTAGGGAGAAGATTATCAGAAGAGTGGTGGAACATCTATAAAAGAAGGGGCAGAGCCCGGCTTCAGGGAAAGGAAATCGTGCGTCACAAACCTATGGGAGTTTTACGATAAGGTAACAGAATCAAGACAGGAGAGAGAGGGATGGGTGGACTACGTCTTGTTTGACTGTACGGTTTTCGCCGAAGTACCACACACGAAACTAGTTAAAAAGCTAGAGGAGAAGGCTGGTATAGCAGGGAAAGCACTGCAATGTATTAGGGAATACCTGACAGAAAGGAATCAACGTGGGATGGTACGTGACGAAGTGTCAGTATTGGCGCATATGTCGAGTGGTTCCACAAGTCGGTCCTAGCTCCGGTGCTGTTCCTTATATATTTGATTGACATGACAGGAAGGATAGATTTAAAGGTGTCCCTGTTCGCAGTCGGTGTGAATCTAATGAGAATACAAGCAGACGAGGATCAGGTGAGTCTACAAGGTGATATGGACAGGTTGCAAGCCTGATTCCTGCAGTATAATCCCACCAAGTGCAAAGTCACGAAGCTTGGGGAAGGACAAATAAGACCGCAGAAGGAAGGGGTCAAAGCTTCAAAACTCACTCAAGGTAAAGGATCTTGGGGTGAGTATCATACAGAGCACATCTCCTGAGACGCACATCAACCAAATAACTGTTGCAGCATATGGCTTCCTTGTAAACCTAAGAACAGCGTTTCGACATCTAAGTAAGGAGTCATTCACTACAGTACACGATGTACCTCAGGCCCATTTTGGAATATGCAGCACCAGTATGGAACACAAACCTGGTCAAACACAAAGAAATTAGAGAAATTGAACTAGATTGCAGCAAGTCTAGTTCCCGGAGCTAAGGGGCATGTCCAACAAGGAGAGGTTAAGGGAACTCACCCTGACGACACTAAGAGGACAGGAGGGATACGGGGGACATAACGACGTATAAAATTCAGAGAGGATTTGATAAGGTGGACAGGGAGTTTCACAGATGGGACACAGGAACAGGGATGGGGGTAACAGGAAGTTAACAACTCTCATGAATCATAGGGATGTTAAGAAGTGTTTCTTCAGCTTTAGACTTGTCAGGAAGTGGGACAGTCTGGAGAGAGGTGTAGTGGAGGAAGGATCTAATCATATCTTTAAGAAGAGGTTCGATAAAGCTCATGGAGAAAGGAGGGAGTGGACCTAGTAGCGACCAACGAAAAGAGGGGCCAGGAGCTATTACGTGACCCCTGCAACCACCAATAGGTGAGTACAACACACACACACACACACACTCATTTACTCACTGTCTCTCTCTCTCTCTAACTTACTTTTGACATTGTTCACAATATTGTTTCTTGAAATACCAACCAGTAGAGTTTATCTTGTAAAAATATTCAGACGTACAAATCCCTTAAGATAGCTGGTAACTGTGCAGTAATCCCCGGCAGTCTTGGGTCTCTTGCTGGTAAGATCTGAGATAAACCCTCCTGATCCTGGTAATTTCCAGGGGCGATCTTGGGAAGATGTATGCTAAAGCATATTTGTATTTTGTTTTACTTCAAGTTTGTCAAGTAGGAGCCTTTCCCAGGCCCACTGCACATGAGAATATTGCCCACTTAGTGCATAGGTTAGTTGAGTGTTTTGTGCGGTGTTGCACACGAGGCCCACTATTGATGGTGATACATTCTGCATAGCATGCCAGGTGTGGTATTGTATCCCACGCCTACTGCACGCTGGGGTCGTGGTCATAGTTTGGCCTGTGCAACCTTCCCAGTTTGTATGGAAATATATCATACAGGGCTAATCCTCTTAGGCTGACAAGGTACAGAGGTTAGAGCACCGGTATGCTTGTTGTAGGTCATGGGTTCTAATTGTTCCCATTCTATGATTTTTTACAAAATGTCATTACAATAATGCTAGTCACGAGGATAATGCCTGCTATCAAGCTCTGCTAGACACAAAGGTACTTCCTGCAATGGCTGCAGGGCACAATGTTTATTGTAGTATTATATCCTCAGGCTGCTGCTTCCTGTACAGTCTGCAGGCCAGGTGACAGTCCATAACGTAGTGTTGTATCCCAGGCCGACTACACACGAAGGTATTTCCTGCACAGGTGACAGGTCAGGCTACAGTGTTTTATGTGGTTTTGCATCCCAGAAAGAATGTGTTCTCCGATAAGCGTAGCAAAAGGCATTTCGATACATAGACAGATGAGGTCAACGCTGTGAACTAGAAGGGTCTCTACCCACTCTCCCTTTGGCTCCCACTACCTGGAGAAAAAATGTCAGACAAATAACTTAGAATATTGAAAAAGAACTGAATTGCTTTCATGAAAGGATTATACTACCACTGTTATCACAACTCTTCCTAGTTTTGTCTCTGTTTCTGCTACTGCACATTATTTTATGCTGAATATTATTAGCAGGAAGGAGGGGTGTTGATAAGTTGCAGTTTTATAACTGTAGTGTAGGCATGCCTCTGGCAAGACAGTGATGGAGTGAATGATAATGAATGTGTTTTTCTTGTTCGGGTCCCCCTGCCTTGGTGGGAAACGGCCGAAGTGTTAATGAAAATAAATTATTAGTAAAATTATAGTATCATTGATTTAAGGGAACATTAACCGGAGTGAGGGAGAGGTTAGCCTAACATATCTGTGGCCAGCATGTGTGTGTGTGGGTTGAGTGTGTGGGTTGAGTGTGTGGGTTGAGTGTGTGGGTTGAGTGTGTGGGTTGAGTGTGTGGGTTGAGTGTGTGGGTTGAGTGTGTGGGTTGAGTGTGTGGTTGTGTCGGTGAATTTGTGAGGAATACCTTGAAGTCACTCTACCAATTTTTTTCAAAACAAGTCAAATACAATTCATTGGAATAATAAATGATACCCATTCTACTTATCTAATCTGTAAATAAATTTAGGAATATTAAAGATAAACGGGAACGTGAAACATGGTGCTTTAGCATTTATAAATAAATGGGGAATTAAGTTTATAATTGAAGTCACCAGAAAAATTTGAAGTTAAAATTAGTGTCTTTAACATCAAAATGACACGCTGATAAAGTCTCGCTATACGTTACTACATTTGATTATCAGCAGTTTGTTACTCTTCCCCCAAAAATGCCAGTAAGACGTATTATATACTGGGGCGATGAGCAGGACTAAGGGATAAATTCAAAACACAGTACTCGTAAAATCCTTCGCTGCTGTTAAGAGACAAAGTGAGTGTAAGCACATCTCCCTCACTGTAGGTTGTTGTCGCCAGATCACTGTTCCTACTGGTCCTCTGCCAGCCATTCGTTCTTCACTCCTCTGCTCTCTTGTTCTCTCCCCTCTCTGATCTCCTTCTCTCCCCTCCTCTGCTCTCTCCTTCTCTCCCCTCCTCTGCTCTCTCCTTCTCTCCCTCCTCTGCTCTCTCCTTCTCTCCCCTCCTCTGCTCTCTCCTTCTCTCCCCTCCTCTGCTCTTTTCTTCTCTCCCATCCTCTGCTCTCTTCTTCTCTCCCCTCCTCTGCTCTCTTCTTCTCTCCCCTCCTCTGCTCTTTTCTTCTCTCCCCTCCTCTGCTCTCTCCTTCTCTCCCCTCCTCTGCTCTCTCCTTCTCTCCCCTCCTCTGCTCTCTCCTTCTCTCCCCTCCTCTGCTCTTTTCTTCTCTCCCCTCCTATGCTCTCTTCTTCTCTTCCCTCCTCTGCTATCTTCTTCTCTTCCCTCCTCTGCTCTCTTCTTCTCTCCCATCCTCTTGCTCTCTTCTTCTCTCCCCTACTCCTGCTTCCTCATTCTCCTACTCTTATTATCGTAATGACTTTTCTAATGGCCCCATCATCCAAAAGGGCCATGACCATTCCTAGTGAGTTAGAGTGGAGGTACTCCTCGTGGTATCCCTCACGGGAAGGTGTCCCTTCAGGTAGTTGTCACAAGTGTGTATGTATAGAGTATGGATGTGCTAATGAGTGGATGGATGGGAGTGTGTGGGGGTGAGCAGATGAGAGTGTGTGGGTGAGTGTGGCCAGGATGATTTTGTAGGTGAGTGCGTGGGTGAGTTTGTGGATAATCATGCTGGTAAGTGTAGCCAATCTGTGTGTATTGGTGTGTGGATGGGTGAACACATGGGATAGTGTGATGGTATGTGGGTGAGTGTGGCTAGGATGAGTACTCACCTAGTTGTGGTTGCAGGGGTCGATTCATAGCTCCTGGCCCCGCCTCTTCACTGGCCGCTACTGGGTCACTCTCCCTGCGCCATGAGCTTTATCATACCTCTTCTTAAAGCTATGAATGGATCCTGCCTCCACTACATCGCTTCCCAAACTATTCCACTTCCTGAACAATGTGTGACTGAAGAAATACTTCCTAACATCCCTGTGATTCATCTAAGTCTTCAACTTCCAACTGTGTCACCTTGTTGCTGTGTCCCATCTCTGGAACATTCTGTCTCTGTCCACCTTGTCAATTGCTCTCAGTTTTTTATATGTCGTTATCATGTTTTCCCTATCTCTCCTGTCCTCCAGTGTCGTCAAGTCGATTTCCCTTAACCTCTCCTCGTAGGACATACCCCTTAGCTCCGATACTAGTCTTGTTGCAAACCTTTGCACTTTCTCTAGTTTCTTTACGTGCTTGGCTAGGTGTGGGTTCCAAACTGATGCTGCATACTCCAGTATGGGCCTAACGTACACAGTGAACAGGGTATTGAACGATTCCTTATTAAGATGTCGGAATGCTGTTCTTAGGTTTGCTAGGCGCCCGTATGCTGCAGCAGTTATTTGGTTGATGTGCGCCTCAGGAGATGTACCTGGTGTTATACTCACCCCAAGATCTTTTTCCTTGAGTGAGGTTTGTAGTCTCTGGCCCCCTAGACTGTACTCCGTCTGCGGTCTTCTTTGCCCTTCCCCAATCTTCATGACTTTGCACTTGGTGGGGTTGAACTCCAGGAGCCAATTGCTGGATCAGGCTTGCAGCCTGTCCAGAACCCTTTGTAGTTCTGCCTTGTCCTCCTCCGATTGAATTCTTCTCATCAACTTCACATCATCTGCAAACAGGGACACTTCGGAGTCTATTCCTTCCGTCATGTCGTTCACAAATACCAGAAACAGCACCGGTCCTAGGACTGATCCCTGTGGAACCCCACTCGTCACAGGCGCCCTCTCTGACACCTCACCACGTACCATGACTCGCTGCTGTCTTCCTGACAGGTATTCCCTGATCCATTGGCGTGCCTTCCTGTTATCCCTGCCTGGTCCTCCAGCTTTTGCACTAATCTCTTGTGTGGAACTTTGTCACACGCCTTCTTACAGTCCAAGAAAATGCAATCTACCCACCCCTCTATCTCTTTTCTTACTGCTGTCACCCTGTCATAGAACTCCAGTAGGTTTGTGACACAGGATTTCCCGTCCCTGAAACCGTGTTGACTGCCGTTGATAAGCTCATTCCTTTCTAGGTGTTCCACCACTCTTCTGATAATCTTCTTCTTAACTTTGCGTACTATACATGTCAGTGACACTGGTCTGTAGTTTAGTGATTCATGTCTGTCTCCTTTTTTAAAAATTGGGACTACATTTTCTGCCTTCCATACCTCAGGCAGTCTCCCTGTTTCGATAGATGTGTTGAATATTGTTGTTAGGGGTACACAGTGTGTAGGTAGGCGCGTGCGTGCGTGCGTGCGTGCGTGCGTGCGTGTGCGTGTGCGTGTGCGCGTGTGCGTGTGCGTGTGCGTGTGCGTGTGCGTGTGCGTGTGCGTGCGTGTGTGTGCGTGTGTGCGTGTGCGTGTGCGTGTGCGTGTGCGTGTGCGTGTGCGTGTGCGTGTGTGGTGTGTGTGTGTGTGTGTGTGTGTGTGTGTGTGTGTGTGTGTGTGTGTGCGTGCGTGCGTGCGTGCTCACCTATTTGTAGTGGCAAGGGTCGAGTCTCAGCTCCAGGCCCCACCTCTACGCTGGTCGCTACTAGATCCACTCCTGGCTTCTAGAGCCTTATCGTACCTCTTCAAGCTATGTACGGATCCTGCCTCTACCACTTCATTCTCCAGGCCGTTCCACTTCCTGACTACTCAAAGACTGAGTAGATACTTCCTGACTACTCAAAGACTGAGTAGATACTTCCTGACTGCACTACCTGACTGTTCTAAACTTGCAGAAATACTTCCTAACGTCCTCGTGACTAATGTTTTCAACCTCCAGCAGTGCCCTTCTGGGCCTATTACCCATCTCGTTAAACAATGTGTGTGTGTGTGTGTGTGGTGCGTGCGTGCGTGGGGTCAGTGTCAGCATCTCACTGGTCAAAATCATATTCGAGGTCAGGGTTGCTAGAAGTGTGTGAGTCATTGTGTGATGCAGAATAAGATTTTTATTCTTTTTTTTTTATTTTATATTGTCACTGTTTCCTTAAATCAATCCGCTATCAAAAGCTACTTGCCACGTCCCCGTCACGACGTGAGTGTATCTTGCAGTGCAATAAAAGTAATCCGTTTTTAACGATGTTACAGCTGGTTATTTTGTCCCTCTCAACACTATTGGAGGTTCAAGAAGTCGCTTCCTATCACCACATACAACTGAGAAGCAGTCACATGAGGAAGACTGGGGCTCAGATTCTTTGAGTCAAGTTAGGCAAGATTCGTTAGGCAGCTGGACAAGTGTTTCCTGACACGGGTGTTAGTCAAATGACCCATAACTGGAGTTTTTGGTCAACTGACTGAGACCTTCCGCTGGTCTATCTTAAGAAAAACACAAACAAGTATTGCTATGAGAAACAAGAACTTCGCAGATTTAATTAGATGTGATCCATTATGATTATGTCCGTTGTTTATCTCTAAGCAAACAAACAAAATTACCTCATGTGCAGGAACACGTACATATAAAGTTAAAATAATTTATAGTCTATATTAGTCATTACAAACAGTGTAAATAATTAAAGAAGATTTTATGCAAGCAGTGATCCTCAAAAATGGTGGGTCTTAAACTGCTAAGTAACACAGACGATCACAACTTGATAATGAGATAAATATAAGTTATGAAGATGGGAGTAAAGAGAACAAGTGTGTGTGTGTGTGTGTCGTGCGCGCTCATGCATACGTGCGTGCGTGAGAGAGGGTGAGAGGATGAGTATATGGACAAAATATAACTAAACGAGATCAAATCTGATTGAATCTCCTTCCTCAGACACTGTATCATCTACAAGTGTTTAGTTCCGATCAGGAAATATAAAAATATTAGATTTTGCAGAGTCAAATAATTTCTTTTCAACGTACACGCAATCAGCAATGCACTCTCCCTCTCGTGTAGCTCACACGTCCTGCCATTAGCGTCCTGGGAGCCCTTCATAACAGTGGCACTGCAACACACCAGGACAGGAGAGGGCCAGTGTTTACATTGGGGCCGCGTTCAACAAACTTGTTTTGGATAGCCTTTGGTCGTCTGGTGACCAAATTTTGGGTAATTTGAAGTATTGTTCTGTGAATTGAGATAATATTGGCGCTAATGTCAACATTACGGAAACACAGATACCGTCACTAGAATGTCTACGGAGTCACCTTCCAAGACGGTAGCAGTTCCAGGGCCAGGGCTGAGATTGGCTCTGGACTGCTGCCATGAACTATGTCTCCACAATGGTCATCAGGATCACTTCCGCATAGGAACCAGCAGAGTAGATGGCTGCTTCAACAGACATAAATGTTCTGTGATATAAAATAGTGAAGCAGAAGAGCAGAATGAAAAACAAAGGGCGATAACTAGTTGATTATTAATAATAAACCACTACCCTGTCAGTAATCTGGTTGATTAATAATAAATTACCACCATGTCAATAATTTGCTTAATTAATAGCAATAAATTACTCTCCTGTCAATAAGGCAATACACACAACTAATGCCACAAGCTATGCCAATTTATTTAGGCACTACCCTTTTGCCTTACACAGGGCAACTCACCCACGATTAAGTGCATAGTAAAATCTGTTATTTAGACTAGGAGTGCCAAGAGGCACTAGCATCATTCCGCTAGTAATGGGCGAAGACGAACCAGGCAGAACGATAAGAGGTGTACACCTTCGGTCAGTACCACTGGACCTTCAGATAACTTACCGTAAAGTATTGCTTCCACCGCCAGACCGCAAAAAGATGCACTACCTGGTGACGTTACGGACCAACCCATCACTGTTACCTGTAGTTGCTTTCAAAGGTCACCATACCCCAGGCTGTCCACAGTTAAGCCTCAGGATGCATTGCCCGCTTCCCGCAGAACACCGTATGCGCTATTGCTAGGTTGATCAGGCGCAGATCTGAAAATTTATAGTTCCCTTCCTGAAGTTTCTAAGAGATTTGTTGGTAAATTTTCCTTATGCATGAAGGGAGGGTGTTGAAAGGTGATTCCTTTACATTTATTGAGTTCTCTTTCAGTGTATTCATTACTCCACTGCTTTTCAATGGAAGTATCCTGCGCCATCTGCAATGATGTAGATGGGCAGGAGTTAGGACCAGTCCCTCCCGAATCTTCCAGTTGTAAATTATAATGCATCTTTTTCGCCAAAGTTCTAAGGAATACAGTTCGAAGGACTTAAAGCACTCCCATAATTTGGGTTCCTGACTGAGTTTAAAGGAGCTGTGAGGATTCTCAGTTCATTTCCAATCGTTCAATTTTGCCTACCAGTGTTTAAGAGTGTCCTGAAGAATAACATAATTTGCTTGGCATCTTTTGTTTGGAAAGTTCTTTACTCAACCAATCATTTTTGTTAAAGTAGTGATGATAACGCTGTTGTTTCTTGAACGTGAGATATTCTGACATTATCACTCCTTGGTACCTGCGATCTTGCTTTCATTTCCTCACCCCTTCTATAACAAGGTAACTGAAAATTTGCCTTTACTGAGTTTCGTACTGCTGACAGAAACCCTCTGCAAGAATTGGTTTAAATCATAAAGGCTTTGTGTGTCTTCCAGGGATGCCAACCTCACACTAATTACAGTAACCTTTTTCAAAGTATGATACAATGCATTGATATATGTGAAGATTAAATGGTTTAAAAAACCCGATATGTTGAAAAATGAGACACTTGTGCAACATTTAGGAATCTGTATTGAGGAAATGTTTCTGTATTGGACAGAAAAAGCCACTGCCTGACGAAACGTTTCCTCAATAAAGATTCCCAAATGTTGCACTAATGTCTTATTCCTAATTGGTATATGTCCGTGTATGTATCATATATAACGAGAAAGAGAAGTGGGGAGGATACTGTGTCTTAGGACACACAACTTTTCACTATACCAGCCGCTGATCTCAATCTGCTTACGATTACTTTTTAATGTTCTATTTGTTAGAAAGTTAAATACATATATATTTTTATTTTATTAACACACCGGACATTTCCCACCAAGGCAGGTGACCCGAAAAAGAAACACTTTCATGATCATTCACTCCATCACTATTTTGCCAGAGGCGTGACTACACTACAGTCCTAAAACTGCAATATATCAACACTTCTCCTTCACAGTGCAGGAACTGTGCTTCCCACCTCCAGGTCTCGAGTCCGGCTTTACGGTTTCCATGAATCCCTTCATGAATGTTACCTTGCTCACACTCCAATAGCACGTCAAGTCATAAAAACCATTTGTCTCCATTCGTTCTTATCTACCATGCTCACGCACGCTTGCTGGAAGTCCTAGCCCCTTGCACACAAAACCTCCTTTACCCCCTCCCTCCAACATATCGTAGGCCGACCCTTACCCCCACCTTCCTTCCGATACAGATTAATATGCTCTCCAAGTCTTTCTATTTTGTTCCATCTCTAAATGTCCGAACCATCTCAACTACCCCTCCTCAGCCCTCTGGATAATAATATTAGTAACCCATCACCACCTAATTTCTAAACTAGGGATTTTCTGCATTATATTCGCATCGCACATTGCCCTCATGCACAACTCCATTCACCACCCATCTTCACACCCATCTTCACACCCATCTTCACACCCATCTTCACACCCATCTTCACACCCATCTTCACACCCATCTTCACACCCATCTTCACACCCATCTTCACACCCATCTTCACACCCATCTTCACACCCATATTTGAGTGTTGGTATAACTATACTCTTACACATTCCACTCTTTGCTTCCATGGATAACGATTTTTGTCTCCACAGACTCCTCAGTACAACACTCACCTTTTTGTCTTCATCAATACTATGCTTTGCCTCGTCTTTTATAGACCCATCTGCTGAAAAGTCCACTCCCAAATATTTGAATACATTCACTTCCTCCATATTCACTCCCTTCAATCTGATATTAAATCTTTCATTACCTATTTTTTTGTTATCCTCATCACTTTACTTTTTCTTATTGTTCACTTTTAGTTTCCTTCTTTTACATACCCTACCAAACTTTTCCACCAAGCTCTGCAACTACTCTTCAGAATCTCCCAAAAGCACAGGGACATCAGCAAAAAGCAGCTGTGACAACTCCCACTTTGTGATATTCTTTATATTTTACTCCCAAACTTGTTGCCAACACCCGAGCATTCACTTCTCTTAAAACTCCATCTATAAATATATTGAACAACCATGGTGACATTCATACCTGTCTATGGCTTACTTTTACTGGGAAATAATTTCCCTCCCTCTTACATACTCTAACCTGAGCCTCACTATCCTCGTAAAAACTATTAATTGCTTTCAATAATCAGCCTCCTTTCCCATACATTTGCAACGTCTGTCATATTGCCCCCCCCCCCTCTTATACACCCTATCATACACCTTTTCAAATCCATAAATGCCACAAAAACCTCTTTACCCTTATGTAAATACTGTTCACCTATATGTTTCACTGTAAACAATTGGTCTACACACCCCCTACCCTTCCTAAAGCCTCCTAAAGCCCTATCCTTCCTAAAGCCTCCTGAAGCCCTACCCTTGCTAAAGCCTCCTAAAGCCCTACCCTTCCTAAAGCCTCCTTAGAATCCTTCGAGATTCTACAGTGGCAGTAGTGGGAGTGCCTAGAGCTTCTACAGTGAAAGCAGTTGGTAAGCCAGGTGCTTCCACAATGGCAGCATTAAAGGAAGCTTGGAGCCTCGTGTGGCAATACTAGGGAAGCTTAGAAATTCACAGTTGTAGCTGTGAAGCTGCAGTGCCAGTGGTGAGGGAGCCACAAGTTTCCACAGTACCAGCTAGATGTTCAGGAGCCTAAGCTTTTACTGTGGCAGTGGTAGTAGTGAAGGATTACACTGGTCAACAATTTTTTAAAAGTTGTATTCTTCTTAAATGAGATTAGTTAATTCTTATGTATTTTCATGTCCTGAATCCAAATGTCACTTTAAAAATGCTTTTTGGCTATAGGTCTAAAGATACGAGACATGTAATATTTTATTATTTTATTATAACGTACAATATGTGTCAGTATGTTTTAAACTAATCCGTACCTACTCTCTGCCTTTCTGCTTGACGCTTATAGTGGGCTGAAAAATCATCTCTTGTCAATGTCCAGCAATAGTCTGCAAGCATTCTTGTGCCCCATTTGCCTTGGCACCATTTTTCCATGGTTGAAATATCTTGGTGAAAACTTTCACCATGTTCGTCACTAACTGACCCACAGTTCGCTGGATAAAAAAAATCTAAATGTGAGTCCAAAAAGTGGATTTTAAGTGATATGTTACAACCCATGTTCTTGTAAGCCTTGATGAGGTTTTCCACCAATTCGTCATAGTTTCCGAGAAATCCCTTCGCCACTAACTTGAATGCTTCCCAAGCAGCTTTCTCCTCCCCATGAAGGTCTGATTCAGTCACCATCTTTAAGAAGCTCTCGAATCTGAGGACCATTGAAGACTCCCTCTCTTATCTTAGCGTCGCTCAGTGAGGAAAATTTTGATGTTAAATACTTGAATCCCAGACCTAATTTGTCCATAGCTTTTACAAAAGTGTTTCATGAGCCCCAGTTTTATGTGTTTTATGCCTTTGGCCTCACATGCATATCAATAGCTTGCTCAGTGAATATTTATTGGGAGCTTAAAAAGTGTTTGGCTAAGAAAATCACCGACCTTTCACCTCAAAATATAAACTTGGAGAGCACAACCACCACCTATGACTGCTGGAACAATAATGAAGGTCATTGAGACTGTGAGTGTTGGTAAGAAACACACTGCCACAAGCCTGTTGCAACCTGTTGCGACACGTAGGTCTATATTGAAAAGTAGAGCTAACAATTTTAACCATGATATTCATTATCAGTGACCTAAAATTAGTTGGAAATTGCTACTCTGGTCTCGGAAGCATTTTGGTTGTTGACCAGTGTAATTTATCTTCCACAGTGGCAGCACAGGCAAGAGTCTCGAGGTTCCACAGTGGCAGCACAGGCAAGAGTCTGGAGGTTCCACAGTGGCAGCACAGGCAAGAGTCTGGAGGTTCCACAGTGGCAGCACAGGCAAGAGTCTGGAGGTTCCACAGCAGCAGCACAGGCAAGAGTCTGGAGGTTCCACAGTGGCAGCACAGGCAAGAGTCTGGAGGTTCCACAGTGGCAGCACAGGCAAGAGTCTGGAGGTTCCACAGTGGCAGCACAGGCAAGAGTCTTGAGGTTCCACAGTGGCAGCACAGGCAAGAGTCTGGAGGTTCCGCAGTGGCAGACAGGCAGAGTCTGGAGGTTCCACAGTGGCAGCACAGGCAAGAGTCTGGAGGTTCCACAGTGGCAGCACAGGCAAGAGTCAGTGGCAGCACAGGCAAGAGTCTGGGTTCACAGTGGCAGCACAGGCAAGAGTCTGGAGGTTCCACAGTGGCAGCACAGGCAGAGTTGGGGTTCCCAGTGGCAGCACAGGCAAGTCTGGAGGTTCCACAGTGGCAGCACAGGCAAGAGTCTGGAGGTTCCACAGTGGCAGCACAGCAAGAGTCTGGAGGTTCCACAGTGGCAGCACGGCAAGAGTCTGGAGGTTCACAGTGAACAACTGCCCAGGCCGGAATCTGTTCCACTGTACAAAGTAGACTGGCACAAGAAAGTTTTAAGTGCCAGAAGTCATTACATGACCAGGAAATTGGGTTGGAGGAAGTCTGGTTCTCGAAGCAATGAGGTAAGTGCCGAATCTATTCCACAGTGCGAGCAAGAGTTGGGGTCACATGGAGCACAGGCAAAGCTGGAGTTCACAGTGGCAACAGGCAAGAGTCTGGAGGTTCCACAGGCGCAAGGAAAGTCTGGAGGTTCCACAGTGGCACAGGAAGAGTCTGGGTTCAGTGGCAGCACAGGCAAGGTCTGGTTCCACAGTGCACGGCAAGGTCTGGAGGTTCCACAGTGGCAGCACAGGCAAGAGTCTGGGTTCCCAGTGGCCACAGGCAAAGTCTGGAGGTTCCACAGTGGCACACAGGCAGGTCGGGGAGGTTCCACAGTGGCAGCACAGGCAAGTCTGAGGTTCCACAGTGGCACAGGAAAGTCTGGAGGTTCCACAGTGGCAAGGCAAGAGTCTGGAGGTTCCAAGTGGCAGCACAGGCAGAGTCTGGAGGTTCCACAGTGGCAACGGCAAGTCTGGGGTTCACAGTGGCAGCACAGGCAGAGCTGGAGGTTCCACAGTGGCAGCACAGGCAAGAGTCTGGGGTTCCACAGTGGCAGCACAGGCAAGAGTCTGGGGTTCCACAGTGGCGCACAGGCAAGAGTCTGGAGGTTCCACAGTGGCAGCAAGGCAAGAGTCTGGAGGTTCCACAGTGGCAGCACAGGCAAGAGTCTGGAGGTTCCACAGTGGCAGCAAGGAGTCTGGAGGTTCCACAGTGGCAGCACAGGCAAGAGTCTGGAGGTTCACAGTGGCAGCACAGGAAGTCTGAGGTTCCACAGTGGCAGCACAGGCAAGAGTCTGAGGTTCCACAGTGGCAGCACAGGCAAGAGTCTGGGGGTTCCACAGTGGCAGCACAGGCAAGAGTCTGGAGGTTCCACAGTGGCAGCACAGGCAAGAGTCTGGAGGTTCCACAGTGGCAGCACAGGCAAGAGTCTGGGGGTTCCACAGTGGCAGCACAGGCAAGAGTCTGGAGGTTCCACAGTGGCAGCACAGGCAAGAGTCTGGAGGTTCCACAGTGGCAGCACAGGCAAGAGTCTGGAGGTTCCACAGTGGCAGCACAGGCAAGAGTCTGGAGGTTCCACAGTGGCAGCACAGGCAAGAGTCTGGAGGTTCCACAGTGGCAGCAGCTGGAGCTGCAGTTTTCACAGCCTTAAGGTTAATATGTTAAACAAAGCTTCATTATTAGCATCATGAGCAGGTTGTTCAGTGTCATCCCAGGTATCCCCTTGTTGCCTGTCTTAGACAGCTGTCTTCTTCAAAGTGTAGTGCCATTTTCATTTCTATTATGTATTCCTTTTATCTTCCATTTTCCTTTTAGATAACATTTGTATTTTATTACACATAATCTTACAAGTTTATTATTCATTATTATTATCTACATCGGCTATTATTTTCCTATTAACTTGCCTTGAAGGTAACTTCTTTTATAAGGATCTTTTTTATGGGTCAATTAACACCAATAATGATAAAGGAAAATAACAGCGACAAATATATTAGAGGCAGTGTGTCAGACCTGACCCGAAACATTTCAAAACAGTTTGGTGATTAAAATCTCTTGCATGAATAAACAGAGCATTGGACTCTTGGTCAGTTCTAATGCCAAATTTATGCTGTTGTTCAAGACTTTAACCAGTGTAATGGGTGTAATTTTTAAACTAATGTCTTGTTTACTGTATGAATATTTTAAATTCAGTTTTGATTTTTAAGTGAAGGTAGAACCAACATATTCATGGCTGAATCTTTGCCTTTTTTTAAAAGAGAAAGTACTTATAATATCTTTAAAAGAGAAAAAGAAACATATTCAACCATGAATGTTGGTTCTATCTCTCAATGGATAATTTATTGATATTCCTTCTCTACTAAAGAATTTAGAAATCAAAGTTATATTTAAAAATCTTGATAGCTATGTCGATAAGATTTCCCTATAAGAAATGTAAAGTTTATTACGGTCAAACTGGAGAAAGTCTTTAACAAAGATTCCGAAAGAATAAATATAGCATTAGAACTGGGCAACATAGTCTAATGCTTTGTTTATTCATCCGAGAGATTTTAGCTACTCAACTGATTTTCAAAATGCCAAGCAAAACATAATTGTCAATTTTGATTCATTTGTAATGAATAAAATTTGCGGATTTTAAACTATGCCTAAAAAATATTTTTACTTGTGACCTGAGTAGCGTCCTTCATGAAGTTATATGTCAGGTCACATTTAACATTTGTCTTCTGTTGTCCTATTAATTTTAGTATTTCTTGATAATGTGAGAAATCACAAATATGCTCAGAAGTTAACTATTTTTTCACTGTTATTCTACATATACTCGGACCCCGCATAACGCTACACAGAATAACGCTGATTCGTTATTACGCTATATTCATTTTTTTATTATTTTTAATTAAAATTTAAAATGACTAAAATAAATCTTTCTACAGTAGTAAACTATAATCAAGGGCGGCCGTTACACCTGTTCAATCAGCTACTGAGAGCGCTTCAGGTAAGCTATGAGCCACTCACAGCTAATGCTCCAACCAATCACGTATTGGTCCACGCTGTTCCTCTAGCGTGTTTGTAAACGTTCTTGCTCCTTCGCACATATTTCAGTTTTTTTCCCAGCTATATTGTCTGGAAAACTGCCTCCAACTTCCAGTGAAGGTTGCGCATTCAAGGTGTCTAGGAAAAGCCTTACAATGGATTTGAAACTGCTGTCACAGGACTCGTCACAGACCGGGCCGCGGGGGCGTTGATCCCCGGAACACTCTCAGGTAAACTCCAGGCAAGTGGTTAGGTAAGGTTAGGTGAGGATCAATCTGCCAGGATTACATCACTAACATCTGGACGACAAAACCTGCACCTAGACAACAGCATCCGGATGACAACATCTACACAGGTACGACAATACAAGCATTTGAACGACAACGCTAGCACAAGGATGACAACTCCAGCACCTAAACGTCAAAACACGTCGTAGATATCCATTCAGGAGAGGGAGTTAAATTAAGGAGGACAGTCAGTTCTCTAGGGAAAACAGCATTCCGAGGCGATAATGTTAGTTTATGTCGCCTAAAGCACGTTAGATCACAGTGATCAAAAATCTTACGACCCTGGATTTCCGATACACACGAGTGTGAAGCCTCTAATTATTCCTCTAATTACATATGAAATGGACGACTCCACAAGGTCATCATGTAGTCAGTTCCGATAATATTTTCACTATTGTCCAAGGAAAGAGAACTTCACAACATCAAAAAGTAAGCAATTGCAAAAGAAGAACTGGGGACATCAAATATACAAAAAATTCTTTATTGTATCGAGGAAGATCATGCCATGTCGGATTTCTCATGAAAGGTGAGATGAGAAACAGCTGGGACCTTCTGTTTACAACAACATACCTAGGTTTATTAGAGTTTTGTACACAGCCTGTACTCTCCGATTTGTCTCCGCGGGGTCAAGATTCAGGTCCTGGCCCTGCCTTCTAATCTAATAGGCATTTACTGATTCATGTCCTCGTATCTGAAGCTGTGTATTGAGTGTGGCTCCACCACTGCCTCATCTTAACCATTAAACCTGCTCTTCTTGTTAGCATTAAACCATTTTTAGCTCGCGCGCGCACACGTGCATGTGTGTGTACTCGCCTAATTGTGGTTGCAGGGGTCGAGACTCAGCTCCTGTGTGTGTGCGCGCGCTTGTGTTATATATATGTACACACAAATGCATAAGCAAAATAACCAGTGTGAAAAAATAGACTTCCTAGCGATTTCGTGATTTCTCACATTATCAAGGATTAGTAATAATAAAAGGACAACAGAAAATTTGTAAAATTGAAATATGACCTAATTTTGACCTCGCCTGGACCCCAGTCAATGAAAGTGGGAGTCTAGTGTAGATTTAATTAGTCCACTTGTAAATAAATTAGGAGCAACATGTTAGGCATAGTTAAAAATTCTCACAAATTCAATTCATTATAAATTATTCTAATTTATACTAACAATAACTTGATACAACCTTCTTGGCATTTTCCAAATTAAATGGGTGGTTAAAATCTCTCGCATGAATAAACAAAACATTAAATTCTGGCTAATTCATGTCAGAGATTTTAACCATCCAACCAATTGATTGTTAAAAGGCTAAGAAGGTTGTATCAAGGTAGAACATGGTTGCAAAAGGATTAATACAGCGTCTCGAATAAGTTAATACTGCATTTAAATACTAGGCTTGAAGATGTGAAGTAAATTTGGTTTGGTATTCACACGCTATCACATGCAAATTTATGTTAATTTTCAGTAAAAATGATAAATTAGGATATACACAGACTAAACTAATTGAGGCCTTAAGCTCATAAACACTAACTTTGAGGTCAAGCTAAAGAAAAAATTAACAGTTATTAGAGAGAGATCAATGTCCTAAAATACACCAAGACGTTTGCCAAACTATCAGCGTTGATAGCAATTAGCTGAAGCACTCAGAAATTATGGCATGAAAATTGTCATTACAATTTTCGTGATTCTTTTTATACAATAGCCGCGCTGTATGACCCTTGTGGTTTAGCGCTTCTTTTGATTATAATAATAATTTTTATACAATAAGGCAAATTGGGAACAGCACAGGCCAAAATATATACAATCATCAAATTCTAAATCTTACCAATATTGCGAAAAAAGTACTTGTTACCATATCAAAACTCTTGATTTTTTGAACAAACTTCATGGAGCATCTAGCATAGTCGTTTGACCACATAACCTACAATAAAATTTTAATTGAAATCTGAGTATTTTAAAATATTTTTAACTTGGGTCCTGAGGAATATTTTTCCACTCATCACAAAGGATCAAAATCTGAGAAGGGCTAATGAAACATGGTCCATGAAGCACCTACATATATAAACAGTCCCGTTAATATTTTCCTATATACAGCACATAAGCGTTGGAAATCTGAAACCAATCGAAAGAGCCGTTGTCGAGTTATTAAAAAAAATATTGGAGGAAAAAAAACGGAAAATGCCGAGAAAAAAATTCTGAAAAAGGGAAAGTCAATCCTAGTTAAATTTAAAAACGTAATTTTTTTTCCTGTACATTTTCTCAGGTATCCACGAAAGGCTACCTTTGAAATTCGGCCTGATTTCTTTTCTTCTAACTTTTAGCTTTTATTTATCTCATGGTAGTCTTGGACTCCTTTAGTGCTTTGCAAACTATCAAAAATTTATTTCGCCTCATCTCCTAGTTCTTCGTATACAACTTTGGTTGCGCCCTAATTTCTACCAAAATCAAAGAAATAATTTCTGCCGAGTACCTGGGCATGTTGATATTCAGGGCAATGAGCACACAGATTATGCAGCGAGATCAGAGGTACATGAGCTGATTATTTTGCTATAATCTCCTGCCACCGTCGCAAACCGTTGGCAACAACTAATTCTGACTTGAATCATAAAAAAAATTACACTATTAAGCCGAGTTTAGGATCGTGGTCTTCTTATCATTGATGAAGTGGTTGGGAAACTTCTCTACTCATGGGTATCTCATGGAGAGACGCCCAGGTCCAATTTCAGTTTGTTGGAGTGTCCAGTCTGTCAGCGAGCAGCAGAATTTACCTTCGACGTCGTCACCGCTATAACACCCTTACTTTATTTTCCTCCTCGCTGAAGGCCCCAACTTGGATATAACTTCCTCCTTCACTTTTTGACAGTGACAGATCTATTACACAACCTTAGATTGTACTTCCTATAGCGCTCTTCGCCTACCTTATAACCCCTACCCTGCAGCACTGTATGACCCTGGTGGTTTAGCGCTTAGTTTTGATTATAATAATTTCTCTCATAACTCAAGAACGACTCATTCAATCGGCTTAAAAATTTCAAAACTTGTGTACAGTAACAAAGGTCAAATTAATGAACACCTGGTATGTTCACATGGTCTACCGTCACTATAGTTTTTATCCTGGAGTTGCATGGATGGCTGTCAGACGTTCAAAATCGATCCAAAAAATACGGCCATGGCCGAGAGTGAAATTAAAATGTGTAGGTGCAGATTTAACGATTTTGTGTGTAAAATAGAAGGAAATATTGATTCCCGTTAAATCGCGTTAAATAAAATTATTTTCCAATTTTGACCGGCTCCAGTATTTAATGGCAGATGCACCTCAGTGCCAAAACAGTATTTATCAAATTTCGTATTAAAAATTTTAAAATATTTAAAAGAATATTAGAATATGGGCCACAACTGGAGAATAATATATCTGATAGGCTTCAACTTTTCACCAATGTGATAAACGGTTTTGAAAACCGACATATTGAAGAGTGAGACACTAATGCAACATATGGGAATATTTATTAAGGAAACGTTTCGCCACACAGGGGCTTCATCAGTCCAATACAAATTAGAGTAAGGTGAGAAGGAGTTTGAGGTAATAAGTCCCTCGGCCTGGAATCGAAGTGTTCAGTCCATCACTCTTGTAGAAAGTACAGCATATGGCCGTAGAAGTGGCTTATATACTGTAGTCAGGTGAGTGGAAGCAGGAGGAGGCGGGGTCACAGTGGAACCATCCACTAGTGTAAGTAGGTCTTCGTCCAAATGTTGGACAAGTATTGAAGAATTCCTTGTATCAAGATGCCATGATGTTGCAGTGTCTGACATGTGGTAAATGGTTTTCAAAACCTACATGTTGAAGATTGAGACAATAATCGGCAATTTGGCCACTGCCTAGAAATAGTGTAGCATTATATTGCCTTATTCCATTATTTTTTTCCTTTAAGCTGATGAGAGTATTGATTCAAGAAAGTGGATTTATCTTCCTCTAGTTTGTATAGAAATTGAATAACGTCCATTCCACATGATGTAAAACTTCTGGGGTTTAGCGCTTTCCTTTGATAAACATGTATATAAATTATGATCGGCATTATTATTCAATTAATAATAATAATAATAATATAATATCCTTATTTCTACAAGTACAAGGTATACAGGCCTATGTGACATCTATGACATACTAGTACATAGAAAGCCCCTTGTAATGCAGAGCATTTCGGACAAATTAGATCAGTTTTGTCCCAGGATGCGACCCACACCAGTCTACTAACACCCAGGTACCCATTTTACTGATGGGGAACATAGACAACCTGTGTGAAGAAACACGCCCAATGTTTCTACCCTCGCCGGGAATCGAACCCGGACACTCGCCGTGTGAAGCGAGAGCTTTAGCCACGGGACACCGTATCTTATGAAATGGATGGACAATTTCATGGGAAAAGGCTGTGCAGGCACAAATTCTGCTGTATTCTGTACAAAAACTGGAAAATAAAACTTTTTGTCGTGATGAGTTTTCTTCAAGATGATGATCGACATTTTCCAGTGTGATCAAATTTCCTGAATGTTGCCTTGTTAGATTACAGGTAACTTTAATGCGGTCTTGTTAGATTACAGGTAACTTTAATGCGGTCTTGTTAGATTACAGGTAACTTTAATGCGGTCTTGTTAGATTACAGGTAACTTTAATGCGGTCTTGTTAGATTACAGGTAACTTTAATGCGGTCTTGTTAGATTACAGGTAACTTTAATGCGGTCTTGTTAGATTACAGGTAACTTTAATGCGGTCTTGTTAGATTACAGGTAACTTTAATGCGGTCTTGTTAGATTACAGGTAACTTTAATGCGGTCTTGTTAGATTACAGGTAACTTTAATGCGGCCTTGTTAGATTACAGGTAACTTTAATGCGGTCTTGTTAGATTACAGGTAACTTTAATGCGGCCTTGTTAGATTACAGGTAACTTTAATGCGGCCTTGTTAAGATTACAGGTAACTTTAATGCGGCCTTGTTAGATTACAGGTAACTTTAATGCGGCCTTGTTAGATTACAGGTAACTTTAATGCAGCCTTGTTAGATTACAGGTAACTTTAATGTGGCCTTGTTAGATTACAGGTAACTTTAATGCGGCCTTGTTAGATTACAGGTAACTTTAATGTGGCCTTGTTAGATTACAGGTAACTTTAATGCAGCCTTGTTAGATTACAGGTAACTTTAATGCGGCCTTGTTAAGATTACAGGTAACTTTAATGCGGCCTTGTTAAGATTACAGGTAACTTTAATGCGTCCTTCCAGCACAAAATGGTTCCCCACCCACGTCCCAGGATAATTCACCTTAATGCTCTTTCATGTGATACAAATATATCTGTCCCTTCAAGTCCATTTTTGTTTTTTTTAGAATGTTGTGTATGTTATGTACACTAGGCTTTCTTAAAAATTATTTTCTATTTTAATTTTTTGTCTGCCTTACTTAGCAAAAATCTGGACTAATTTTATCCTGTGTAGGTCTCATTCGCTTTTTTGGGAAAGAAAATGGAAAAATTTAAATAATGCTTTTCATTGCGATATTTTCTGAGCGGCACCTCATTAGCTTCAAGCTTTCCATGTTCATAATGTGGTAATGTAACTTCCGAGAGGCTTCAAACTCAATGTCCTAAAAATTGTGAAAGAAATTTGGATATTAGTTTACATTTGATTTACGAATGCCTCTTTTGATTCCCCTAGAATCTTCTACACTTCACCAATTTGCCAGCACTTCTGCTAGCTCCCAGCTAGTACACACGCCTCATGAGAGCACTTCTGCTAGCTCCCAGCTAGTGCACACGCCTCATGAGAGCACTTCTGCTAGCTCCCAGCTAGTGCACACGCCTCATGAGAGCACTTCTGCTAGCTCCCAGCTAGTGCACACGCCTCATGAGAGCACTTCTGCTAGCTCCCAGCTAGTGCACACGCCTCATGAGAGCACTTCTGCTAGCTCCCAGCTAGTGCACACGCCTCATGAGAGCACTTCTGCTAGCCCCAGCTAGTGCACACGCCTCATGAGAGCACTTCTGCTAGCTCCCAGCTAGTGCACACGCCTCATGAGAGCACTTCTGGTAGCTCTCAGCTAGTGCACACGCCTCATGAGACAAAAGAACAGGACTTAGAAAGACTCAGGAACTCACGGGGATCTTCATGAGGATAATAAAGCAACCTGTACAGTGTGTGTATAGTAATTTTTTTTACCCCACTGAAAAATTCTGAAATTTTGTATTTGGGTTATGATTAAAATTAAATACTAAAAACAGGAAGGTGTTCCTGTATATAATGATTTATTTCTTAGATTCATCAGAGCTCGTAATAACAGAACACTGATTTAATGTATATTAGAAATAGTAGTAGTAGAGAGTACACTTGTAGTACAAAGAATTCACCTATAAAGTAGGTGTGTGTGTTGTTACCATTTTCCCTATTCACATGTCAATTAGGCACTAGGCCTGTTGTATATGCTTGCATGCGTGTGTCTGTCTACGTACTCACCTGTAAGTGTTTGCCAATATGTAGTTGCAGGGGTCAAGTACTAGCTCCTGCTTTAGCTTCTCAATTTTTCCTTTGCTAGATTAACTCCCTCATATTCTCCCAGAACCTATCAAAACCCTCTTAAAATTATGTTATGGAACCTCCCTCGAACAAGTTCTCGTAAATAAATTCTTCCTGACAACCCTGTGCCTCAACTGTCTTTATTTTCCAGCTATGTCCCCAAGTATCTGTATGTCCTTTTCAAACAGCCTATCTCCCTCTTCCCTATGAATTCCATTGAGTATTTTGTGTTACCATGTCTTCCCTGGTACTTGTGGCCTGCAGCGCCGTTATATCGAATCCTATTAGCCTCTTCACAGCTCATGTTCGTTAGTTCTGGAAGTAGCTTTTGCATTTCTCTGCACTTTATCCAGTTTCTTAACATTCTTCATTTTTCAAGATTGGCCTGACAAAAAAATGTATAAGCAGCACGGAATGACTGTTGTGCTTCCTGGAGGCTATTCCTGGAGGCTATTCCTGGAGGCTATTCCTGGAGGCTATTCCTGGAGGCTATTCCTGGAGGCTATTCCTGGAGGCTATTCCTGGAGGCTATTGAGTGGTGGTGAGTATTGATATGCTATGCACCGCGATTACTAACAGGTTTTTCTTAGACGTGTCATCCCTTCTTCCTTTAGTCTATGCTCCGTGTCTAGTCTTCTAGCCTCTTCCCCAACCTTGTATACTTGCACTAGCTGGGGTTGAATTCAAATAACCACTTATGTGACCAATCCTGCAGTTTGAACAGATCAATTTTCACCCTTTCCTAGTCATCTATTTGTATTCTCTCCACGTTAAATGTACACCGTCAGGAACAGAGATGCATCTGATTCAGTCCCTTCTGTTATGTCCTTCCCATAAACCAGAAACAGAACTGTGTGCGTGTGTGTCTTTGATCATGTGTATCTCTTTGCTTATGTGTGCGTGTGAGTCTTTGCTCTTTTGTGCGTATCTGTGCTCGTTCGAGCGTGTGCGTTTATGCTGATGTGTGCGTCTCTCTCTGCTCATGTGTGTAAAATTATCCTTATTTTGAGACGCCTCAGAAAGCCTTTGACGGAGAAATCAAAGACTAAATATAGTAAATAAAAAGAGTATTTACTAGCCTCTGAGAGCAGGTGAAAAGCCCAGTCCTGTGTATGATTGTTATCCAAATACTGTGCATTGTTCAGTTCTATTAAGGTGTTCAAACTTGCACACGAGACTCACTCCCTTCGAAAGCAAAAGACTCGGCACACGATGTAACATCCCCCATGAAAAGCAGGGGTGCCACTAGTACGTTAAGAGACAACAAAATAAGTGTTAGGGGCCCAAGACTGTTCAACTGCCTCCCAGCATACATAAGTGGGGTGTTCTGGTGATACTGTGCGTGTCCACAGATATTACTCAATGATTTGTACTCATCTTTTTGTACTCAGCAAGTTATACTCAATGGGTAGATTTTGCGGTGAGTATTAGTTTCTGATCAAAGCCATATCATAATAGTTGAAAGTGTGTTTTGTGTTTACCTCTACCGCTCCCTATCTAGTTCATTCTAATTATTTACAACCCTGAGACTGCAAAAAGCATTTCCGTCCATCTCTCTGGATCATTTAAGTCTTTAGCATCTCTGATCCCTTAGCCCCTGTGCCTCGCATTTTGAACAGCCTGTTTTTAACTCCTGTCAAAATTTCTGTGTATCTTGCAGGTCATAATGTTTTCCCACAAGTCTCTCTCTTTACTTGAGTCGTCAGAATGAATTCCTTTATTTTCTCCTCTAAACTCAATCTTCTCATCTTCGGGACAAATCGTGATGTAAAACTCTCCCCTTGGTGAGGGATCCATGCTGAGGCTGTATTCTCCATGCTGAGGCTGTATTATCAATGCTGAGGCTGTATTATCCATGCTGAGGCTGTATTCTCCATGCTGAGGCTGTATTCTCCATGCTGAGGCTGTATTATCCATGCTGAGGCTGTATTATCCATGCTGAGGCTGTATTATCCATGCTGAGGCTGTATTATCCATGCTGAGGCTGTATTATCCATGCTGAGGCTGTATTATCCATGCTGAGGCTGTATTCTCCATGCTGAGGCTGTATTATCCATGCTGAGGCTGTATTCTCCATACTGAGGCTGTATTATCCATGCTGAGGCTGTATTATCCATGCTGAGGCTGTATTCTCCATGCTGAGGCTGTATTATCCATGCTGAGGCTGTATTATCCATGCTGAGGCTGTATTCTCTATGCTGAGGCTGTATTATCCATGCTAAGGCTGTATTCTCCATGCTGAGGCTGTATTATCCATGCTGAGGCTGTTTCTCCATGCTGAGGCTAATTATCCATGCTGAGGCTGTATTCTCTCCATCTGAGCTGTATTATCCATGCTGAGGCTGTATTCTCCATGCTGACGCTGTATTATCCATGCTGAGCTGTATTCTCCATGCTGACGCTGTATTCTCCATGCTGACGCTGTATTCTCCATGCTGAGGCTGTATTCTCCATGCTGACGCTGTATTCTCCATGCTGAGGCTGTATTCTCCATGCTGACGCTGTATTCTCCATGCTGACGCTGTATTCTCCATGCTGACGCTGTATTCTCCATGCTGACGCTGTATTCTCCATGGTAACTTTTACTAATGTCGTATACAGAGTCCTAAAAGTTTTTCATTAAGTTATCTGAAGGAAGTTAAGAGTATAGAAACACCTGAGATTAGTAACATGCGCAGTATGTGCTAACGATATGTTGGATGTGATGCTCACTTCAAGGTCTGTCATTGAGGGAAAGTTTTAATTTCCCTCATCTTAAGCTTTCTTCCCCCGCTTTCCTGCTGCCCGCCACCACAGTTTGCATTTCCATACAATTATCTTCTCTAAATTCCGGTAACCAATTGTCCAGATGTTCATGTAGCCTGTGTGTATCCTCCACCATCTTTCTTCTCATTCGCCTTTTCATCAACGACCAATGATATATAGCATTAAATTCCCTCTACAGGTCATATACTTGTGTTGAGAATAGTAATGATCCTTGCGTTGCTCTTTGTGTAATTGATACTTTCTCTTCCTGAAACATCTATCCTTACCATTAACTTCAGTCTTCTAAATAAAATAATTAGTGAATCAGTCTTTGGTGAGGGTAGTGTCAAATGTTTTCCTACAGTCCAAGAAATGCATTTATCCTATCCATGTATTTCTCAAACCATACCACGGGTGGGGCTTGAACCCGCGGTCAGGGAGTGGCTAAACTCCATGTACCTAGTTGGATGAATCTTATTGTAGCCAGCTGGCCCAGTGGATAACGCGTCGGTCTGGAGTTTTAAGAGTCTCTGACCAAGGGTTCAAGCCCCACCCTTGGTATGGTTTGTTTGCAATCGTGCCACTACTATTTCGTGAATCTTGTCTTCTTTTAACTCTGATTTTGTCACAAAAAAAATCCATTAAATTAGTGAGGCAAGACCGTAAATTCAGGTTGTTGTATTAGAAAGTCTTCCCTATTAAGATTCTTAAGCAATCTGTTTCTGAAGATTTCGAATATTTTGGGCAGCATAAATTTGAAAGTTACTGCCCAGTAATTCAGTGCATCTTGTCTCTCTCTGCTCGTATTGTTATTGAGCTGTGAGGTAGTTTTCCCGTCTCTATTGAAATATTTTAAGTCTGTGAGGCCGGCTAATAGGATTTATCCTCCCCTTTCAGTACCTGTGGTCTTATGTTGTCACACCCCATGGCTAATCATGTTTCCAGGTCTTACGTCATCAAAATGTGAATTCTTTTCTCTTTCCGTCGGGCAGCGGTCTCGTCAGCGTTCATTCTGCCACCTTCCCTGGCTCCTCTACTTCTCAGTCGTCTTCTGTGAATATCCCTCATGGAGATAAAAACTCGGAAGACTAATTGATCTGTATATTTTGATCCCCTTCTGAAATCCCATAAGGGGATCGAAATATACAGATCAATAAATCTTCTGAGTTTGTCTTCATAAGGGTTATTTTTGAGCATTGACAAGAGTTCATTACACTTGCCAATGCTCAACAAGAACTCAATGGTTCCCTTCGCATTATTGTACTATTATTACTAGCTATTCTTCCCACTTTCCAATCACTATTATCCTCAGTTTTCTGTGGGTTTTTTTATTCTATTTTGTTCCAATGGCATCTCTGCTGCTCTGCTTAAAAGAAGGACTGATTGATAAGAACGTCTATATAACCTGATACTTTCCGACGACGTATCTCCATCTCTTGGTAGTCACACCACTCAAATCAATGTCACTGGATTCCTTTTAGAAAATCTCTCATTCTTGTATACTCTTTCCTCTTCTCTGCACATCCACTAACACCAAGCATTCATTGCAAAATATTCTGGTCACTAAGTCATAGCGGTAGGCCGCATTTTATTTCACATATCATATTCACTTACCGCGAAAAATGTTTGTTCTACTCTTATATTTGTGGTGTTTAAATATATTGGGTCATGAATTTGACTCCCCTGCGGATCCCAGCTCACACAATCTATTTCACTGTGATTGAAATCAGATACAACTAGTACCTTTTGCTTTGGTCATGCGTTCTCTGCTGCCTTTTCTTGGAAGATTTTGATTATGGTTCCGAGGTTCTGCTAATACTCTTGCCTGTGTCCTCTGTTGTTCAGTGGAGATTTGTAAATCACAGGAAATGTGATTATACGTCCCAGTGTTTGTATTAACAAATTTGTGGTTGCAGGGTTCGATTCTCGGCTAGTGGAACAGTTTCTCCAATGGTCACTGTCAGATTTCCTCTTTCCTGCCTCCGAGTCCTGTTATTCCTAATCTTTTAAATTGTGTGGATCCTTACTCTACCACCTTGCTGCCCTGTTCTTACTGTCAATTTCTCTCAGTATTTTGTAAGTTGTAATTATAATACCACTGGTCCTTCTGTCCGTTAAGGTCGTTAGGTTTAACTCCTCATATCTCATAAACCACTTCACTTTCACTCATTTCCATACAAACATTTGCACTATTTCCATTTTCTTGACATGCAGGCTTTATCCCGCTAGCCTGTACTCTGAAGAATGAGAAATGTGTGCAACATTTGAATTTTTTTCCTTTAATGGACTGAAGAAGCCACTGGCTAGCGAAACGTTTCCGCAAAATATTCCCAAATGTCTCAATCTTCCACTTCTCGGTTTTTCAAAACCATCATAACATCCTGTGCTCTGCTTCCAGTCGTCTTTGCTAATCCCCGAGTTTTATAACTTTGTATTTTCAGGGATTAAATTCTATTAGCCACTTGTCAAGACTAATCCAGCAACATGTTCTGATTTTCCTGTCATCTTTCCTGGTCTGATTCTTTTAGTTTCATGTCAACTGCGAACACAGACCCCTCCGACTCGCCATTTTGTCATATCCTTTACATTCCTAATAAAGAGTTCTAGTCTCATTACTGATCCATTAGGCAACCAACTCATCTCGCTCGCCCATTGTGACACCTCCTGGAAAATAACTAGTTTCCATCCTGCGAGGTATTCCTTGATCCACTGTTATTCTTTCCTTGCTATTCCTGCCTGCTCTTCTAGCTTTTGTCCCAGTCTCTTGTGACGAACTGCACCGAACGCCTCTCTCTGAAAATACTCAGTCCACCCATCAACCTCTTTTGCCCAATTTGCTTACCTGACTTAGAACTGTATCAGATTAGAAATAAATTCCCATCAAACATGTTGTTATTGCTAGGAAAGTTTCTTACGGCTTCACTACTAGTGTCTTGAAAATATTCTTCATAACTTTACATGTTTGGTATGTTAATGACACTAGTATGTAATTTAATGCTACCTGTCTGTCCCAATTCTTGAATATGGGGACAACTCCGGCTGTTGCCCTATTGAAGATCGAGGCTTGTGTTGGACGGTTATTTGACTTCCTGTCTCGGAACCCACAGAGACGTCTGTTCCTATTGTCTTTAAGGTATCTAACTAGCTGATTAGTTTCTCTCCTCTCGTTGTGTGTTTTGTGTCCAGTACTCATTAGGGTAATGTGTCCTTGACTCTCTGGTAATGTTCCTGTGGCTACTGTGAATAAATTTTTAAAAATCTTTCGTTCAGCTCTCAAACTTCTTGGTCATTTTTAGTAAGTGTTATTACCTAGTTCTTTTCTGTTCTCTGTTTAGTGATATGGTTGTATTGTACATTAACTTTAACATAGATTTGACTTTCTATGCTTTGTCATTCTCAAGTTGTAGTTCAGTTTTTCTTCATAACCATGAGTATTCGTTTCTGGCTCTTCTACTTGCTTCCCTTTTTCTCCGGCATTCTTTGCTGTTTATATTTCTTCCACGCTCTTGCTCTTATAGCTTTTGCCTCTCTGAGTGTCTGGGTGATCCATGGGCTCACTCTGGTCTTGCCTGTGCTTCGTTTTGCCTCTTGAGTATGAATCCCTCCTCTTCCTCCAGATATTTTCCATCTACATACTCCATCTCGTTTATTGTTTTTTATCTATCTTCTTTTTCCATGGCTCTTCATTTAAGAACTGCTTCATGCCATTGTCTCATCTTTTGAAGTTACGTTTGTGACCACTTTCACTCTCGGAGCTTCTCTCCACTTTCACTTCCACAACGTATTCGAACCTCAGTACTGCACATTCACTAGCAACAAGGAGACTCTCAAATTCTATGTTCTCTACATCAAAGTCTTTTAGGGTGAATACAAAGTGCAGCCTCACTGGTTCATCCCTCATCTGGAGTTGTGTCCCTGACATATTGGCATACGAAGATTTCCATTGCCACCTCGGTCAGTTTATGTTGAGGATGGTATATACCTACAAATTAAGACGCAAATGCAACAGTTGGGTATCGTTATTGTTGAAACGTATAACCTACACAGTAGGCTTCTTCAGTCAAATACAGATTCAGTATTAATGAATAACTGTCAAAAAATATACAGAGCAATGGACGGGGACTCTAACCATTGTCCTAATGGGTAGCAAGTCCGGGACTGTACCACTAAACAACGAGGCTTCCAATAGGAAGGATTCTCAACCAACACTAATGTGACGTATCTGCATCATTGAAAGGGTATGGACATAGATGTATCATGAAAGTTTCTTGGGTTGTGGGAAGGGGTCAGTTATGTTACCGCCGGTGACCTATGAAGCTGACCTCTCATGAGTAATGTATGTGAAATCTTTCTATTGTAAACCTCGTATCTTATTGGTACAAAGCTGGACCTGCTACCTGTCAGAATCACAGTTGGGTTCCCGTTTATTCTAGCTTATTTGTGTATGCGTGCGTATGTACGCGAGTGTGTGTACGTGCGTGTACCTTACCAGCTAGTTGTGGTTGCAGGGGTCGATTTCATATGCTCCTGGCCCCGCCTCTTCACTGGCCGCTACTGGGTCACGCTCCCTGATCCATGAGCTTTATCATACCTCTCCTTAGGTATGTACGTGTGTGTGTTATATATGTATATGTGTATGTTATGTGTATGTATATGTGTGTATATGTATGTGTGTATATGTATATGTGTGTATGTATGTGTGATATATATATATATATATATATATATATATTGTCGCGCCGAATAGGTAAAACTGGTCAATTAGCAAGAACTCATTTAAATTAAGACCTTTCTAAAATTTTCTCTTATACATTTAAAGATATATTTTTTTCATTTATGTTAATATAAATTATATTTTGTAAACATAACTCATATATATATATATATATATATATATATATATATATATATATATATATATATATATATATATATATATATAAGAGGGGAGAGCGAGAGTGAGCTACCTATGTTTCATACCTCATAACTTCCCCCTTGCTGCCATAATACCATCAATTTTCACATCCTTCTTGATGTAGGTGTTATATGCTCGCTTACTGTCCTGGAGCCTCACCATCTACCTTCATCAACTTCCTCCACTGCCTCACCCTCTCCCACTGTGTCTACGTTTGTTCTTGTGTCTGTCCTTTTTAGTGTCTTCACGTAATTTATGGTTTGTCTCCCTCCTCTCTCTCTCTCTCCTTCTATCTCCCTCTCGTATATCTTTCTCCTATCTCTCTCTCTTTCTTAACACTCTCTCTTTCTCTCCTATCTCTTTCCCTCTCTTATCTCCACAGTCTTCCCTTCCATCTAATTCATATCTGCATTCTCTCCCCTTCAATTACTTCCCATTTTTTGTTAAGTTTCGTTTCTACCAGTATCAGTTATAGCTTTTCTTTAATTTTATCATTTGTTTCTCGTTGCATCTTCTTGCCAACGAAAACAACTTGTCAAATTTTTAGTAAAATAAAAAAATTCGAAACAAAATTCATGCAAGTTTGCAATATTTAGGAATCCGTCATAGGGTTCTTTCGGGAGATTGCCCGAATTCTTATTTTCATTCATTTTCATCGGCTGAATAACATTCGAGGCTGGTGTTTCGTAGTTATGTGAAGGTTAATGTAATCTGGACGTGCAGGTGCCATCTGATCAATGTTATATTGACTATTTCGAGTTTTGGTTTTCACGTCGTTACTTGAAGACACTTGTGATCGGATTCAATTTGTCCTCACTTGTGTATCTACTTGGTAGAAGTTTGAGATTCCTATTAGAGAGAGTAATTGCTAATCTGCCATTTTTATTTTTGTGTGTAAGGAAATATTTCATGTAAAATAACTAAGCTTGTTTTGACTCAATCTTTCGTTACTGATCTGTCTTCTGAAAAGTATGATATATTTTGCATAGAGAATGTTTAGTGGCAATTATTTTTTTTACGAATCATGGATTTGTTATATTCCGTCCTTTAATTCCAGAATGCATCTTCTGGTGGGTGTAGGTGGTTAGTGGTAAGCGTGAGTGGTGGATGGTTTGTGGTACGTGTCCGTGATTAGTGTGGTGAGTTAGTGATGAACGTGTATGGTGAGTTAGTGGTGAACGTATGTGGTGAGTTAGTGGTGAACGTATGGGGTGAGTTAGTGGTGAACGTATGTGGCGAGTTAGTGGTGAACGTGTATAGTGAGTTAGTGGTGAACGTATGTGGCGAGTTAGTGGTGAACGTATGTGGTGAGTTAGTGGTGAACGTATGTAGTGAGTTAGTGGTGAACGTATGTGGCGAGTTAGTGGTGAACGTATGTGGTGAGTTAGTGGTGAACGTATGTAGTGAGTTAGTTTTGAACGTATGTGGTGAGTTAGTGGTGAACATATGTGGTGAGTTAGTAATGAACGTATGTGGCAAGTTAGTGGTGAACGTATGTGGCGAGTTAGTGGTGAACGTATGTGGTGAGTTAATGGTGAACGTATGTGGTGAGTTAGTGGTGAACGTGTGTGGCGAGTTAGTGGTGAACGTATGTGGTGAGTTAGTGGTGAACGTGTGTGGCGAGTTAGTGGTGAACGTGTGTGGCGAGTTAGTGGTGAACGTATGTAGTGAGTTAGTGGTGAACGTGTGTGGTGAGTTAGTGGTGAACGTATGTGGTGAGTTATTGGTGAACGTGTGTGGCGAGTTAGTGGTGAACGTATGTAGTGAGTTAGTGGTGAACGTGTGTGGTGAGTTAGTGGTGAACGTGTGTGGCGAGTTAGTGGTGAACGTGTGTGGCGAGTTAGTGGTGAACGTATGTAGTGAGTTAGTGGTGAACGTATGTAGTGAGTTAGTGGTGAACATATGTGGTGAGTTAGTGGTGAACGTGTGCGGCGAGTTAGTGGTGAACGTGTGTGGCGAGTTAGTGGTGAACGTATGTAGTGAGTTAGTGGTGAACGTGTGTGGTGAACGTATGTGGTGAGTTAGTGGTGAACATATGTGGTGAGTTAGTGGTGAACGTATGTGGCGAGTTAGTGGTGAACATATGTGGCAAGTTAGTGGTGAACGTATGGGGTGAGTTAGTGGTGAACGTATGGGGTGAGTTAGTGGTGAACGTATGTGGTGAGTTAGTGGTGAACGTGTGTGGGTGGTTGATAGTGGTACACATCACTATCTTTGCATCCTCATCACCAATAAGTTCCATTACAAAATGTTTTCGTGCCCTTTCGGTTGCAAGAATAGGTTTGACTGTAAGTATTTTGTTCCTTGTGGACCTTTTATTTTTCTGAACATTTGCCACCTCTATCCCCTCAGCCTCACCCCCTGTCTGCTCAATGGTATTTCGAATCTCTCATCTGCTGTCCACGTTTAATTATTTGTCTACGTTTCAGTTCCCTGAAAGCCATGGATAATTATTTCCGTCTCCCATTACTTTTCTCTCGCGAGTTCATTGTCTTCTATTATCACTTCCACTGCTTCTCCCCTTATCTTCACATCCCAGTTGCCTGAAACCACTGACATCCTGATTATAACTCGTCTCTCCCTCGCTGTTAATTAGGTATTTGGTTTCCTATTTCCTCGCTCTATCAGCTGGCGGCAATGCCGCTAATCCCTTTTCTAGTTACTGCTGTTGTGACCATTAGGTTAGGTTAGGTAAGTTTGTCAGGAAACAGGACAAATGTTTCGTGACGAGGGTCTTAGTCATATGATGAACCGCCGCTGGAGCTTTTGGTCATCTGACCGAGGCCTTCCGCTGGCTTAACGGTCCACCCCTTTATTTTATTGTTATGTCCCTTGTTGGTTCAACGCTTGGTCACTTGGTGATAAAAATATCAGTAATTCGAGTGTGTGTAATTGTGCACTCGTCTATTTAAGCTGGTCGCCAGTAGGCCTACACTCCCCCTGCTTCAAGAGCATTGTCTTACCTATTCTTAAAGCTATGTATGTATCCTGCCTCTACCACTTCACTCTCCAGATTGCTCCACTTCCTGACAACTTTAAGGCTGAGAAAAGACTTTCTAACATCTCTATGACTCATCTGATGTTTCAACTTCCAGTTGTGCCTTCTTGTTCCTATGTCCCATCTCTGAAACATTCTGTCCCTGTTAACCCTCTTTATTCCTCTCATTATTTTATACGTCGTTATCATATTCCTAATATCATATTCCTCCTGGGTCATCAGGCTGAGTTCCATTAGCCTCTCCCCATAGAACGTACCTCTTAGCTCCAGGACAGGTCTTGTTACAAACCTCTGCACTTTCTCCAATTGAGGTGTGGGTTCCATATTGGTGCTGCGTACTCCAATATGGGCCTGTCGTACACCGGCATACAGTGTCTTGAATTACACTTATTAGGCGTCTTAGATTCGACAGATGCGCATTTACTGCAGCAGTTGGTTGATGTGCGCCTCTGGTGATATGCTCTCTGTAATAAATACCCCGAGGTTCTCCTTGAGTAAGATTTGCAGCTTTTGCCCCATGAGCCTGGAAATAAATGGTATAAAATACCGACACAATGGAAATAACATAGTATAATTGATCCTTTATTGCAACATTGCCCAGCAGTGCTTTATCAGTCACAACAGATCTGACTCGATAAAGCCCCTGCGTGGCACGTTAAAGTACTTACTGCTTATGTTTTATTCCCCATGAGCCTGTACTCCGTGTGCGTCTTCTTTGCTTTTTCCACAAACTTCATAAGTTTGCACTTGATTGTGTTAAACTTCAGTACCTACTTATCAGACCAGACCTACAGCCTGTCAAGATCCATGTGCAGCATTTCCTGGTCCACTTCTGCTTGTATTCTACTCATTAGTTTCACGTCATCCTCGATCCTTTCCTAATGTCATTCACTTATACAAGAAATAGCACCGGCCCTAGTACTAATCCCTATGAACCCTACTCGTCACATACACCCGTTCCAACACCCCTTCGCTCGTTGTTTCCCCTTGTCAGGTCTGTCTTCAACCATTGTAGAGTTTCCCGGTTATTCCCGCCAGGTCCTTCAGACCTTGGAACTACTCGCGCGTGCGGTAAATGTTTGTGTGGAGGCGTAGGGATTAGTTTGGGATGGGGGGTGTACTCACCTATATGTGTTCGCAGAGGTCGAATCACAGCTCATGACCCCAACTCTTCGCTAGTCGCTACTAGGTCCAAACACTTTTTGCTCCAAGAGCCTTATCGTACGTCTTAAAGTTATGGATATATCTTGCCTCTCAAGATTGTTCCATTTCCTGAAAACTTTTAAGACTGAAGAAATACTTCCTAACATCCCTATGCCTCATCTGAGTTTTCAGCTTCCAGTTGTGCCATCTTGTTCCTGTGTCCCATCTCAAACATTCTGCCCCTGTTCACCTTGTCGTGTGTGTTAGTTAGTTACCATTTTGTCCTAGGCACATGTCAATTAGACACTAGGCCTGTTGTATATATGTGTGTGTGTATGTGTATGTAAGGAAACACTTCGAAATGTTTCTGCCCCACGGAATTGAACCCGGCCTCCTGCTCAGCAAGAGCTTTACCCACTAGGCGGGTGTGTGTGTGTGTGTGTGTGTGTGTGTGTGTGTGTGTGTGTGTGTGTGTGTGTGTGTGTGTGTGTGTGTGTGTAAGACATAGAATGCATAGGAAACCTGTTTGACCCAAATCCTAAATATGGTTTACCATACACATGTTTCCACATTGTAATGCAAAAATATTTATATTTCCTCCTTCAGGCTGCTCAACTGAGATTGGAGAGTTGAGGGAATTGAAGAGTTGAGGGAGGCCGCTGCTTGCGAGATTAAATGCCCTCGTCTTGGTTATAACTTAACGTAATTTACGCAAGAAACCATTACACACGGAGATTCAAACCTTCGCCTCTCTCTACACTGAATGACTTACACTGCTGTAGACCTTTATGTCAGTATAATAATAATAATAATAGTCCGCCTGACTAATCTTACATATATGAAACTACAGACAATTGAATTGTCTACGACTCCCTTTCCTCGTTACCTGCTATAAATAGCTTGAGGTTTGAATGTAAAATGGTTATGGACGAGTCTTCACAGGGATATTAACAAATTACATTAACTGAAGGGTTAAGGTTAAAGTTTTGTGGATTCTCTCACACGAAGGCTTCCGGGAGCTACGTTTAACTTAACTGGCAATAAATAAAACAATGTGGAATATAATTTTAGTTTCCCAGAGAAATTTCAAATCCATCGTTAGAAATGAACAGGCAAATGAGTCTGAATTTAAATGTATGTGAATTAAAATATATGTGGAGAAAATTACAAGATGTGCAACATGACGCTGCCAGGGGTGGAATAAGACTAAGCAGCCAGCATCCATCCAGTGACTACTAATTTTATTTTTTAAAGGGATGACAGAGTTAGCCAGCGGAAGATCTCGGGCAGATGACCAAAAGCTCCAGTTGTGGGCCATCATATGACCCGCCTCAGGATACACATGCATGTTTCCTGACGAAATTTCCTAAGAATGCACTCGTGCAGAGTACTTTAATGCTGGTGAAGTGTTTTGGATCTTAGAATTTAGATTTAAGGAACACTTAGAATCGAACCTTATTGCCTTTCCTTTCCGATGCACTATATGACCCCTCCGAGTTTAACGCTTCCCCCTAAATACAGTAATAAAACGTATCACTAGCATTTTGGGTTTTATACATGTTAAAAACAAGAAATTTAAAGTGTGTTTAAAGAGAAGGATGAACACTTGATTCCCATTATACTATTTTGTAATATAATGTTTGTTTTCTTTTTATTGTTTTTTTGGTTTTGTTGCTGTTTTGTTTTGTTAATTGTAGAAGTATTTAAAACAGATTCACCTAACATCACAAGTATACACTAGACTGTTAAATCATGCAAACACGCACTCGCGCGAGCGCACCCCCCCCCCCACACACACACATACACACAAAACATACGCACTTTTACAAGTCTGGTCTAAAAAGTGGGTAATAAGCAAGTGCAAAGCTATCAAGATTGGAAATAGGTAAAAAATATCGTAGACGGAGTATAGTTTGGGGGGTCAAAGATGTCTAGATAAATTAACTAACATACAGATTGCCTTGTTTTTCGTTTTTGCCGATCCTTGTGACCAGTTTATCTTCAGTGACATATATTTTGTCTCTTTCCAGGTTAGTCTGTAAAGAGTTACATCAACAAAAATACGGAGAGGACTATGATGCTTGAAACAGATTCCGGACAGCGGTAAGTGCATCACCTGCCAGAGGTCATCCTTATTGCCAAATTCAGGTACTTTACATAACTTGAAAGTGCTTGCAGGAAACACTGATCGGGAGAATATAATTAATTAGAGATTAGTCTGACAGGCTATGGCGTTTTTGTTTATCATTTGAACCAGTAATGTTAAAAGACGTATACATTAAAGGGCTTGGCAGTAAAAGTACACCTGCGAACAATGATTTTGCTGAGAGTAAAGGCCTGTTACAGTGCACCGTACGATCAAAAAGCACTTACCGGCCAAAACCAGCAGATCATTGAGAGACATAAAATAACCCGGACTTATGAGAAACTTAAGATGTTTCAGTCCAACATGGGCCATTTGTGTGGGTTATTCGTGAATCTTTACTACCACTATATTGTACCTTTACATTCTTCTGTGTGAAACTTACAATCAGAGGCATGTAATCTGTGACTTTGTAACAAACAAAGGAGACGAACAGAGCTGAAAATTTCTTGGAGGAAAGTGTGTTCATGCGCGATGAACTTGTGATAAACGAGACAATAAGCTCATTGTTTCGAGGTAGTCTTATATTGTTATAAAGTCTGTGTGAATAGATACATAGGTTCGAGTCTACCAAAATCTGTCTCTCATAAAAAAATCATTTAGGTCTTCGACTCTCAATCTGGTTAGCGGCTCGCTAAAAACAGATCATATTGGGACTTGAGTAGCTCACTCATTCCCTTGTTGTCATCTGTGTAGGACACATCTCGTATACATTGAAATGTGCAAAAACGATGAATCTGTTAATTGCAAACGAAAAGTTTGGATGAGCAAAATATAAAACATTGGGACTGGTCTCGAAATGGTTGGGGAATATGAACTCCAGTAATGTCAGGAACTCTAGGACTAGTTATATTGAATTCAGAAAATCGTGAAAAGAGGCATCGTGTCAAAGACCCTAACCACTGGGACGGGGTTATTTTTTAAAAAAAACAAGAAAGGTAATTAAATCCATGATTTATTTTCGAAATGCAATAAAATGGTTTTAACCATCCGATCTATTGATCCCATTGGGGAGAATACGAGTTAATACCGATAGTTGAGTTTCACCTTAACGATCAGTTTTCTGACACTACTGATTTGAAAGCTTCCTCTAATTCTGTGCCAGTGCCAAAACCTCTTTCGAGGATTTTGTAACGTTTTTCAGTGTTGATGTAAAAGAGTTTAATGCATGTAATCATCGCAAGGTTACCCTATAGGAAAGATATGAACTAACTGGTGATCAGAAACCTGGTCTCTCTGAATCTAAACCAAATTAATTGTTTATTCCAAATAATATACTATTTTTGTATTGTAGTTCTGTTGAGTTTATGCGTTATCAAAATTACAAGGATTTTTTTCACAGGATGTATATTAAGCGCACGAGGAACACACTTTTTTTATCCTTGGGAAATGCATTGGGTTAAATATTCCATCATAATCTGTGAGAGAGGATAGGTTAGAGAAGATTGGTCAGGAAACGGGACAATTGTTTCCTGACTCTGGTCTTAATAATATGATGACCCACCACTGAAGTTTTTGGTAATTCGACAGAGGCCTTCCGCTGGCTTACCTATCCACCCCATCTAAAATGAATATTCTTGCATAATAAGACAACAAAAAAATACAAATGTTTATAAATACTAGTGATTCAGGTAATTATATTAAAATTTTCATATTTATATTTTTTTCAAGTTTTTTTTTCTTTTCTTTTCAAGATTTTCATTCACTTTGACAGATATTAATGATGGTTATTCTTTCACCTAAACTCTGATATAAAGTCATGTCTGGGATTGTCAGTATACACACTCAACATTCTCTGTTTATGTCTTTGAATATAAAATAAATAACAAACTGGCTGTATCCCACCGAAGCAGGTGGCCAAAAAAACAAAAAAGATTTCTGTTTCTAACTTTAGTAATGTATACTAAAAAAGTTTTTTATTGTTCTAGTAATTTAATTTATAATTTAAGAATGCCTTTTCAAATACGCTTTAAATTTTTGACGACAGTGTACTGTTATGTACCCTGGGAAAGATTACAAAAATATTGAGACAAGTAATTTTTTTTAATTAATTTTCTAAATATTTTAGATTTTAGTTTCCCTGTGATAACTTCAAAATTTCAACTCAGGATGTTCCCCATAGTGAACGAGATTTGATTTATTGAAGTGTGCAAGTGCTAATTTAGCAGCTTTATTTGTAAAATAGTAAAGAAGGATTTTGTGGAACATATCTTGAGTTTGCATATTTTTAATAACTTCATTAATTAATTGCTGGTGCATCTTATGAAAATAAGGGGATTTTGAAAGAAGGTTGTGTAGATGCAAATCTGAAAACTTACTAACATGTTAATAATCCGGGAGCTGCCGAATTTAAGGAGACGATTTAAAAAATTTAGTGCTAGTGCTTTTTTTTTTTTCAATTGAAAGTTGACATTGATTTTTGGTTGTGTAAGTTTCTCTTTGATACTTTGGTTGAATGAATTGGCTTCCATGTAATAAACGGACAATGCCTCTTTTTTAATTCAAACTCTAAACCAGGATTTCGCAAAGTGGACAGTATCGACCCCCAAGGGTCGATGGAACCATCGAAGGTGTCTTTAAATGGCTGAGGGTTAAAAGGGGGTCAGTAAATGTCTGGGGACGTGTTTTACCTTGTGTATCTTTGACCTTCCATCCTCCGCCTTGTCTCTCTCATTTATCCTGTCCCGGGAATGATCTACATACATGTAGTACTCCTGTTCACTTTCTGTACTGAACGTACTCTCAGAGTCTGGTGGAGAGTCAGTACATTCTCAATACCCACAGTGGCAGCAGTTGTGCCAAAGAAGTGATTGCTGTGCATTTGCAATAAATTCAGCATTGTAACGCCCATAATGGCAGCTGCATATACCAAGAAGAGAAATGCCGACAGAATTCACAAGAATATTTAAAATTTGGATTAATAACTTGGTTTAAGAGTGAAACAATGCTTATATGCCTATTATGTAAAACGACTTAAAGTAATGATGCCATAAAACCTTGGAGGATTAAAGACCACCTTGAAAGGGTTCACTCTGATAAGAAAAATACATTGATTAAGGCACTAAAAGAAAAAAAAAAGAATCAAATCAATGAAATTTAGTCATTTTTCAAAACAAATGTTAATGTGACTATTGAAGCAATATAAATACTGTTGCTAAATACCCCCGGCTTTGTGCAGTGGTAGAGCCATGAATACTTGCTTTCCCAAGTTCGTACATGGTTGAAGTTGGTTTCAGACGTGCAAATGCAATTCTAACTAAATAGAGGACCAGACTAAACCTGGAAGAGCGTGGTGACTTACGACTAACACTCAACAATCTCCTTCCTAATATCAGTCCCCTTGTTGAGGCTCTTCAGATGCGTCCTTCCCAATCATGTCAACAATTTCAGTAAGAAGGGATATGTTATTTCTTATATTTTTCATAATTTAAATATTACTTATTTTTTTTTATGAAGTCATTATTATTAATATTATTCGTAGTAACATTAGTTAGTCTGAAAAAGTTTGGGGATCCCTTCTCTAATGATTTTGATTGATTTTGGTGTCACACTGCCAAATGTTCTTTAGAAATGTTAAATCATAAAATTCTGGTTTTCCTATAATAATTTATCTCCTCCTCATCCAGTTGGTTTCAAACTTCATCCATAATAACATGAGTATGCAACTTCCGAACCACTTCAAACGTAAGTTTCTGCCGTGTCTTATAGTTTTCGTCTATGTGCGATGATTAGAAAGTGTTTTTTTTATTAAGTTTACCCTCTCAAAGCTGATGATTCTTGTTTACTGGATCCTTCAAATTGATTTTGTACTGAAATGATGTCTATTTGCCATTTTTTTTTACTGAAATTAATACATTAGTTAATAAGCCTTAACTTGTGAATACCTCTACTAGGAAACCGAGACTCGTGCAGTGCCCGAAACACATCTAGTTTAATATTATTTTAATTTGGGTTGGGTTGAGTTAGGAAAGGTTACCAACAATTACATCATATACTGAACCACAAACAAATTATAAAAGCAGTGTAGGTAGGGTGTCCCTATGTTCAACACTATGGCAATGTTCACAGTGCATGTTGATGACTTACCAACGAAGATAATCACATTACAGTATATGGAAACACATGATTGACGACAGTATGCCCTGGACCTGAAGAATATCTTTAACCCAAAATAATCAATAAAATTAAATGCTAGCTAGTAAAATGAGAGCCTGACACTTCCGACTGAGCAAAGACTTGCAGAATGAGAGGGAGGGAGGGGGACAACAAGCTGTGAGTAACTTTTAAATGAAACCTTCTCTCTAAAAATTACAAAAAGAGAAATGATTCATTGACAAATGCTATGTTGCAAGATATAATGATATACAGTTGTAGTCCTTATTGCAGAATATCCTCGCATCCTCGTCTTCCTCCTGCTTAAATGACGAAGCTTTTCCAGCAGATAACTTGCAGTGCTCCAAGTCCCTTGTTTACATTATCTATGAGTTAGCGATCATTGACGGGAGAACAAGTGAGGTGAGACACCCACGGCTGGAGCAGGAGTGAGGTATGGGTAGACGGAAAATACGTAATAAAGATAGAAAATGAGAGAACAAAGACAGCGCAAAACTAGTTAATGGAGATTAATAACTAAATTAACCTCTTCAGATGCATTCGGGGAGCATAAAGCATTTTGTCCTAAAAGACCCAATGACCGGGAGTGAGACTCAGGGAAGGTAGGTGTAAGTAGTGGCGGCAGGAGTCGGAGGAAGAGGATAGTGTAGGATATTAGAGGCAAGTGGTCCTCATCAATCCAATTAAGTCCCCTAAATGTGAACTTAACCGAAGCTGCTTTGTCAGGTTCGCTTGCTAGTGTGGACTGAGACTTGGCATCTAATGCCGAGAGTTTCTGTAAAGAAGCATCATTGAATCTCTGCCGCTCACACTGTTACCTTGTGAGTAATAGTCTTCTGAATCTCTTAAACACTGCATTTTGCATTATATATTACCTTGTTTGTCCATTTACTGAAAAAATGGTTTTCATTTATTCTGTGAGTCTTGAGGCGATCCGAGTCATTCATAAAATGAAAAGGTATACAATCATAAGTCTGTTACGAGAATGGCAAAAAAGAGTTGCCTTTATGTGTGGGGCTGAACCTTTATGGTTTTATCGCTTAGTTATAATAATAAAAGTGTGGGATGATGAAAGCCGATGACATTTCGTATGTGGGATGGGTGGAAAGGATGCTTTCTGGTGAGTAATATTGTGTGGGATGGGTAGCAAGGCTGCCTTCTGTTGTGTAAGGTAGCAGGATGGGCTACCTTCTGTTGTGTAAGGTAGCAGGATGGGCTGCCTTCTGTTGTGTAAGGTAGCAGGATGGGCTGCCTTCTGTTGTGTAAGGTAGCAGGATGGGCTGCCTTTCCATGCGTAATACATGGTAGGAAGGGACGTTTTCTAATAAGGGAAGGGAGTTTTTCATATTTTTTATATACTTCATCGTGTACAATGTAGCCGTGTTGGTAAAATCTTCTGACATAAAACATATATAATATGTTACATATTTAGTTCACATCTCAATGAACTGATTTTATAATACGCAACGAATTTAAACTACTAATCATATGACGATGAGCTACTGGCAATAAACAATGAATATCATTCTGATTATATATATTTATATATATATACTGTATATATATATATATATATATATATATATATATATATATATATATATATATATAGGTTGGTAGACAGCAACCACCCAGGGAGGTACTACTGTCCTGCCAGGTGACTGTGAAACAGAAACCTGAAACTGTTTTACATGATGGTAGGATTGCTGGTGTCTTTTTTTTCTATCTCATAAACACGCTGGATAACAGGTATATCTAGCTACTTCTACTTACACTTAAGGTCACACTACACAGGCATGCACATGCATATATATACATACACACATCTAGGTTTTTCTTCTTTTTCTTAATAGCTCTTGTTCTTTATATTTTCTCTATTGTCCATGGAGAAGTGGAAAAGAATCTTTCCTCCGTAAGCCATGCGTGTCGTATGAGGCGACTAAAATGCCGGGAGCAATGGGCTAGTAACCCCTTCTCCTGTACACATTTACTAAAAAAGAGAAGAAGAAAAACTTTATAAAACTGGGTTGTTTGAATGTGCGTTGATGTAGTGCGGATGATAAGAAAGAGATGATTGCTGATGTTATGAATGAAAAGAAGTTGGATGTCCTGGCCCTAAGCGAAACAAAGCTGAAGGGGGTAGGCGAGTTTCAGTGGGGAGAAATAAATGGGATTAAGTCAGGAGTATCTGAGAGAGTTAGAGCTAAGGAAGGGGTAGCAATAATGTTGAAGGATCAGTTATGGAAGGAGAAGAGGGAATATAAA
>WNWK01000916.1:340000-356206 GCA_009830355.1 Cherax destructor | reverse complement strand
GACCCCGTGTCTTGGCTCCCTCTCCATAGCATAAGGCAGGTGAAAGGTGTCTTGCAGCTGGTGATGAAGGTGTGTCTTGCAGCTGGTGATGAAGGTGTGTCTTGCAGCTGGTGATGAAGGTGTGTCTTGCAGCTGGTGATGAAGGTGTGTCTTGCAGCTGGTGATGAAGGTGTGTCTTGCAGCTGGTGATGAAGGTGTGTCTTGCAGCTGGTGATGAAGGTGTGTCTTGCAGCTGGTGATGAAGGTGTGTCTTGCAGCTGGTGATGAAGGTGTGTCTTGCAGCTGGTGATGAAGGTGTGTCTTGCAGCTGGTGATGAAGGTGTGTCTTGCAGCTGGTGATGAAGTTGTGTCTTGCAGCTGGTGATGAAGGTGTGTCTTGCAGCTGGTGAAGGTGTGTCTTGCAGCTGGTGATGAAGGTGTGTCTTGCAGCTGGTGAAGGTGTGTCTTGCAGCTGGGGCGGAGTACATGGCCATGTCGTCAATTTATTTCTCAAAGTTCAGTGGTGTTTGTGTTATCTCAGAAATATCTGGAGATATTAAGAAAATTTTGAGTCTGTCATAGAATTCATTGTGATTGTTGACCGTTATTCTGATAAACGCCTCACTGTTTATTATAATATCTGTTACACAATGTTACACAACTGCGATATCTACTAAGATAAGATATCACCAGGGAATACTAGGTCATCTTATTGATCCCCCTCTAGCATCTAGACTCTAGCATCTAGCATCTAGACTCTTTCTGGTTTTATTACTGTTAATCAGAGTATTTTAGTCCGGTTATCCTGTAAAATCAAATGGTGCTTTTGGACTCCACCTGGATGAATACAAACCAATCAAATGGAAGTTGAGATCCTTCATAACAAAGGTGTCTAGGTTGTAATATTTACAGTTAATATAACTTTAATAGTTAAGGAGATAAGCTCCTACACAATTCTTGAAGTATTATACTTATATATCATACTTAATCTGTACTAACATTTATAAGGTGCAGTTGGCACCTCGGATAATATACAGTACACTATAATACTCTTATTAAGATATACCATCTGGTACGTTGCTATGGTGAGGTGCACTCATAAGTGCGCTTAGTTTGACTTGACTTATAATGTGAGTGACAGCAACATGTCCCTAGATAAACTAACTACTGGACCATCGAAGTAATCATTCAACAATATCATTCTTCAACATCAGTAATGCTGGAAGAAACAGTCAGCAGCACGGTGTTAGACAAGCAATCAAGGAGACCAAAACGACCCTAATACCTGGAGGGTGTTCCAGGAGTCAACGCCCCCGCGACCTAGTCCATGACCAGGCCTCGTGGTGGATCAGGACTTGATCAACCAGGCTGTTACTGCTGGACGCACGTAAACCAACGTAGGAACCACAGCCCGGCTGGTCAGGTACTGACTTTAGGTGCCTCTCCAGAGCCTTCTTGAAGACAGCTAGGGGTCTTGAAGACATCCAGGGGTCTTGAAGACAGCCAAGGGTCTATTGGTAATCCCCGTTATGTATGCTGAGAGGCAGTTGAACAGTTTTGGCCCCCTAGCACTTATTGTGTTGTTTCTCAGTGTCCTCGTGGCACCCCTGCTTTTCATTGGGAGGGGAGGATGTTGCATCTCCTGCTGAGTCTTTTGGTTTCGTAGGGAGTGATTTCCGTGTGCGGATTTGGGACCAGTCCCTCTAGGATTTTCCAAGTGTATATTTACATGTATCTTTTTTGCCTACGTTCCAGGGAGTACAAGTGAAGGGATTTCAACTGGTCCTAGTAGTTTAGGTTCTTTATGGTACTTATACATGCAATGAAAGTTCTCTGTATATTCTCCAGGTCAGCAGTTTCGCCTGCCTTGAAAGGGGTCGCTAGTGTACAGCAGTATTCCAGCCTAGAAAGAACAAACTATTTGAAAAGAATAATCATGGGCTTGGCGTCCCTAATTTTGGCAGATCCTCCACAAAACGGCATAAAACTTACCTTATTACTAAAACTGTTCAACATTTCCAATTTCCCGACTACAACAGTCGTAGATGCCAAAACAATGTAGGTCAAGAGTTGAACTAGACACCAGAGATATAGTGTCTCCATGGCACAACCTATGAAAACGTCAAATAACACTGTCTAAATAATGCTCTATGAATAGATTTGTACAGATAATGAGATGTCTCTCTCGGCTCACAATGGAAACACACTATACCAAAAACACTAGCTCAGATCCGTGTTAAGATATGTTCCCGGCATGTTTTAAGGACATTGTTAATTTGATCCCACTGGATATTCTCATTACTGAAGTTAAACTGGGTAAGGCGCCCTCTTAGGCGCCCTCTTAACTGATGTCCCTTTACTGGTCAGGACTCGTGTGTTTACAAGTCTGAACTTCTATTATGTTGTGATCCGAATTAATTGTCTTTGATATTGTTATATTTCGTACCAGATTATTATTAGGGAAGGTGAGGTCAAGTGTATTTTGCAGTCTTGTTGGCTACACTATTTGCTGGTTTAAGGTGTATTGTACAGCTGTGTAAGTGAAAACATTCAAGTAACTGCTGCTGCCTCCTGGGGTTGTCTCTGCTATAACATTATTTGTCACAGTCTTCCATCTTAAATGTCTTAAATTAAAATCACCAAGTAATAAGATATTTGGGGTTCAAAGATGTTCACGACAGTGGTCAATTTTCACTAGCTTTTCCTTCAGTAGTTGGGAAGTTGCATCTGGTGGTTTATTTACAACCACAATGCCTAGGTTTTGTTTTTTAATCTTTATTGCTAAAACCCCAACTGCATCATTTGTGGTGTTTAGCAATTCCGAGGAAATGAGCGACTCTGTGACACACAGGCCAACCCTTCTTTTGTTGCCTGTACTTTGTGTCGCATCTAATAGGTTATAACCTGGGATCAATGTTTCGGTGCCAAAGTGATCCTTTATGTTGGTCTCTGTGAAAACCACAAACATTGCATTTGACTCTGTGAGCCGTCCACTGGTGGAAGGTATTGTGATGGGGGTTAATGCATTTAGATCTTGTATATTTGCAAATACAAATATTGTCGTATTGATTGTTTGTCGGGGAAGTTCATTTGTTGGCAGTAATATCTGCTGCTCTGGAGTGGGCCCACTAACTGTGCCTCCACTCCAACAAGGCTTTGAGTTGGATTATTTATGCAATTTCCTACCGAGTTTTCTTCTTCGTGGCACTAAAAGAAACCGGTTTCTGTGGGAAGGTTGTAACTGCCCTGCTCGGTGTCCCAACATCTGTGTGATCTGTAGCTCCTGGTCCCTTGCAGATGGTGTGGCCGTCAGTGTGTTGTAATATTGCCTCTCATGGTGTGACGAGTGACGTATTTCAGGGTGGAAAGTTTCCAGGAGGAAGAATGACGTAAGTAAGTTTACTCAGGTATACACAGTTACGTAGATTATCATACATAGCAGCGTATGTACAGAGAACCATCCAGGATAACCCAAAAAAGTCAGAGTGACTCACTGATGCAACTACTGTGTCATGTTGTTGTGAATGATATGTGAAGAAACACTAGCACGTATTTATTTAGATAACGTTTCGGTCCTGTGACCTTGAGCACTTCTAAGTGATCAAGGTCCCAGGACCGAAACGTTGTTGTTTGCTCACGTGTCTTTCACTACCAATTTGTCAATATATATTACCAAGGTATACACCACATGTTACTGTGGCAACGTTTCGCCCTCCAGGACCTTCGTCACCCACACGCCTATGGTCATAAGGTCACGGCATATTTTTGAATAGTCAGCGTTGCAGGTTCCATTGTTTTCCCGCATATTCCATGCCTACACATGCCTACACATGCCTACACATGCCTACACATGCCTACACATGCCTACACATGCCTACACATACCCCAGGCACATGCCTACACATCCCCAGGCACATGCCTACACATGCCCCAGGCACATGCCTACACATACCCCAGGCACATGCCTACACATGCCTACACATACCCCAGGCACATGCCTACACATGCCTACACACACCCCAGGCACATGCCTACACATGTCCCAGGCACATGCCTACACATGTCTCAGGCACATGCCTACACATGCCCCAGGCACATGCCTACACATGTCCCAGGCACATGCCTACACATGCCCCAGGCACATGCCTACACATGTCCCAGGCACATGCCTACACATGCCTACACATACCCCAGGCACATGCCTACACATGTCCCAGGCACATGCCTACACATGTCCCAGGCACATGCCTACACATGTCCCAGGCACATGCCTACACATGTCCCAGGCACATGCCTACACATGTCCCAGGCACATGCCTACACATGCCCCAGGCACATGCCTACACATGTCCCAGGCACATGCCTACACATGCCTACACATACCCCAGGCACATGCCTACACATGTCCCAGGCACATGCCTACACATGCCCCAGGCACATGCCTACACATGTCCCAGGCACATGCCTACACATGCCCAAGGCACATGCCTACACATGTCCCAGGCACATGCCTACACATGCCCCAGACACATGCCTACACATGTCCCAGGCACATGCCTACACATGCCTACACATGCCTACACATGCCCCAGGCACATGCCTACACATGCCCCAGGCACATGCCTACACATGCCCCAGGCACATGCCTACACATGTCCCAGGCACATGCCTACACATGCCTACACATACCCCAGGCACATGCCTACACATGTCCCAGGCACATGCCTACACATGCCCCAGGCACATGCCTACACATGTCCCAGGCACATGCCTACACATGCCTACACATGCCCCAGGCACATGCCCACACATCCCCAGGCACATGCCTACACTTGCCTACACATGCCCCTGGCACATGCCTACACATGCCTACACATGCCCCAGGCACATGCCTACACATGCCCCAGGCACATGCCCCAGGCACATGCCTACACATGCCTACACATGCCTACACATGCCCCAGGCACATGTCTACACATGCCCCAGGCACATGCCTACACATGCCCCAGGCACATGCCTACACATGCCCCAGGCACATGCCTACACATGCCCCAGGCACATGCCTACACATGCCCCAGGCACATGCCTACACATGCCCCAGGCACATGCCTACACATGCCCCAGGCACATGCCTACACATGTCCCAGGCACATGCCTACACATGCCTACACATGCCCCAGGCACATGCCCACACATCCCCAGGCACATGCCTACACTTGCCTACACATGCCCCAGGCACATGCCTACACATGCCTACACATGCCCCAGGCACATGCCTACACATGCCACAGGCACATGCCTACACATGCCTACACATGCCCCAGGCACATGCCTACACTTGCCTACACATGCCCCAGGCACATGCCTACACATGCCCCAGGCACATGCCCCAGGCACATGCCTACACTTGCCTACACATGCCCCTGGCACATGCCTACACATGCCTACACATGCCCCAGGCACATGCCTACACATGCCCCAGGCACATGCCTACACATGCCTACACATGCCTACACATGCCCCAGGCACATGCCTACACATGCCCCAGGCACATGCCTACACATGCCCCAGGCACATGCCTACACATGCCCCAGGCACATGCCTACACATGCCCCAGGCACATGCCTACACATGCCCCAGGCACATGCCTACACATGTCCCAGGCACATGCCTACACATGCCTACACATGCCCCAGGCACATGCCCACACATCCCCAGGCACATGCCTACACTTGCCTACACATGCCCCAGGCACATGCCTACACATGCCTACACATGCCCCAGGCACATGCCTACACATGCCACAGGCACATGCCTACACATGCCTACACATGCCCCAGGCACATGCCTACACTTGCCTACACATGCCCCAGGCACATGCCTACACATGCCCCAGGCACATGCCCCAGGCACATGCCTACACATGCCTACACATGCCTACACATGCCTACACATGCCTACACATGCCTACACATGCCTACACATGCCTACACATGTTGGCTATGTTTTGTGGTGTGTGGATTCCCTACTGGTGCAGTGTGTGGACCTGACCCCACACTATCTTCACCTGTACTCACCTAGTTGTGGTTCCAGGGGTCGATTCATAGCTCCTAGCCCCACCACCATCAGTGCCACCACCAGCTATGGGGCACTCATAGGAAGGAGAGAGGGATACAGACAGAGGAGGGTAGGGAGGCATGAAGGGAGGGTAGAACAGACGAGAGAGGAGGGGAGAGGTGACTAAGAAGAGGGGACGGAGGGGAGAAGGGAGAGAAGGGGAAGGAAGAGAGAGAAGGGAAAGGAAGGGAGAGAGGGGCGCCAGCTACTATGGAAATCTGAATAGAGTATAGGATTGGCGCCGGAAGTTGTAGTGATTCTTGGATGGTGCCACGTTGTGGAGGATGGTGCCAGGTTGTGTAGGATGATGCCACGTTGTGGAGGATGGTGCCACGTTGTGGAGGATGATGCCACGTTGTAATGGATGGTGTCATGTTGTGTAGGATGATGCCACGTTGTGGAGGATGATGCTACGTTGTGGAGGATGGTGCCACGTTGTGGAGGATGGTGCCAGGTTGTGTAGGATGATGCCACGTTGTGGAGGATGATGCCACGTTGTGGAGGATGGTTCCACGTTGTGGAGGATGGTTCCACGTTGTGGAGGATGGAGTCACGTTGTGTACGATGTTGCCAGGCTGTGGAGAATGGTGCCAGGTTGTGTAGGATGGTGCCAGGTTGTGTAGGATGGTGCCACGTTGTGTAGGATGATGTCACGTTGTGGAGGATGGTGCCGCGTTGTGTAGGATAATGCCAGGTTGTGTAGGATGGTGCCAGGTTGTGGACGATGGTGTGGCACCATCGTGTAGGATGCGGCCAGGGTGTGGAAGATGGTGCCAGGTTGTGTAGGATGGTGCCAGGTTGTGTAGGATGGTGCCACGTTGTGTAGGATGGGGCCAAGTTGTGTGGGATGGTGCCACGTTGTGTAAGATAGTGCCACGTTGTGGGGAAGGGAGGGAGATGAGGGAGGAGGGAGGGAGGGAGGGAGGGAGGGGAGGCTGACTCCAGGAAGCCACGCCAGTGAGAGCATTATGGAGGGGAAACATGGAGGGAGGGGCATGGGTGGAGGGGCATGGGAGGAGGGGCATGGAGGGGGGATATGAAGGGGGAACATGGCGCCAGTATTGATCCAGGGAGGGAGGTGGTACTAGATCCATGGAGGGAAGGAGGGGGAAAGGGAGGCAGAGTGGGAGGGGGAGAGAGGGAGGGAGAGAGGGAGGGAGACCGGAAGGGAGAGAGAGAGAGAGAGAGAGAGAGAGACCATTAGAGTGAAATATACTAATGTACTCACCCATTTGTACTCACCCAGATGTACTCACCCAAATGTACTCATCCATTTGTACTCACCCAGATGTACTCACCTATTTGTACTCACCCAGATGTACTCACGCAGATGTACTCACCCAGATGTACTCACCCATTTGTACTCACCCAAGTGTACTCACCCAAATGTAGTCACCTAGATATACCAACCCATTTGTACTCACTCACATGTACTCACCTAGATGTACACACCCAGATGTACTTTCTCACTCAGATTTGCTAATTTGTACTCAGTGAGTCACACACCATACACAGTTTCAAAAGCAGGTACGACACGTCCCATGAGGCTGGGAGCTGTGATTCGATCCTTGCAATCACATGTAGGCAAATACACGTGTCTGTGTACTGAGTTGTACTTACCTAATTGTGTTTGAGGGGGTTGATCCGCTGGCTCCTCCACAGTTCTGCATAGTCTTGAAGCTGCGAGTGATTTATCAAGCCAATGGATCGATCTTAGTCAAGCCAATAGATCGATCTTAGTCAAGCCAATAGATCGATCTTACTCACGCCAATAGACTGATCTTAGTTGTTAGGTACGACACAGGTGCAACAGTTAGGTATCCTTATTCCGAAACGTTTCGCCCACAGGTCAAATTGTTGCTTCTACTAGTGGTCTACATCTCACATTGTTGCTTCTACTAGTGGTCTACATCTCACATTGTTGCTTCTACTAGTGGTCTACATCTCACATTGTTGCTTCTACTAGTGGTCTACATCTCACATTGTTGCTTCTACTAGTGGTCTACATCTCACATTGTTGCTTCTACTAGTGGTCTACATCTCACATTGTTGCTTCTACTAGTGGTCTACATCTCACATTGTTGCTTCTACTAGTGGTCTACATCTCACATTCTTGCTTCTACTAGTGGTCTACATGAAACCTGGTGACACTATATAAGACTCCATACTGTCACTACAACTCCAAATTGTTCCAGACTATGGAACAAAACTCTTCTCCAGGCTGAGGGACTGACCCCCTCAAAACTACGTCTTCCAGGCTGAGGGACTGACCCCCTCAAAACTACGTCTTCCAGGCTGAGGGACTGACCCCCTCAAAACTACGTCTTCCAGGCTGAGGGACTGACCCCCTCAAAACTACGTCTTCAAGGCTGAGGGACTGACCCCCTCAAAACTACGTCTTCAAGGCTGAGGGACTGACCCCCTCAAAACTACGTCTTCAAGGGTGATGGACTGATGACATCATCTTCACATCTCTTCTGCTTCTGCCAAATCTTCTGTACTCGACTGAAGAAGCCTGCTGTGTAGGCCGAACGTTTCGGAATTAAGATACCTTACTGCTGCACCTGTGTCGTACCTAACAACCTGTCAGTGTTTTATACCACTGTAATATTCAGACTGATCTTAGACAAGCCAATAGACTGATCTTAGTCAAGCCAATAGACTGATCTTAGTCAAGCCAATAGACTGAACTTAGTCAAGCCAATAGACTGATCTTAGTCAAGCCAATAGACTGATCTTAGTCAAGCCAATAGACTGATCTTAGTCAAGCCAATAGACTGACCTTAGTCAAGCCAATAGACTGATCTTAGTCAAGCCAATAGACTGATCTTAGACAAGCCAATAGACTGATCTTAGACAAGCCAATAGACTGATCTTAGTCAAGCCAATAGACTGATCTTAGTCAAGCCAATAGACTGATCTTAGTCAAGCCAATAGACTGATCTTAGTCAAGCCAATAGACTGATCTTAGACAAGCCAATAGACTGATCTTAGACAAGCCAATAGACTAATCTTAGTCAAGCCAATAGACTGATCTTAGTCAAGCCAATAGACTGATCTTAGTCAAGATAATAGACTGAGCTTAGTCAAGCCAGTAGACTGATCTTAGTCAAGCCAATAGACTGATCTTAGACAAGCCAATAGACTGATTTTAGTCAAGCCAATAGACTGATCTTAGTCAAGCCAATAGACTGATCTTAGTCAAGCCAGTAGACTGATCTTAGTCAAGCCAATAGACTGATCTTAGTCAAGCCAATAGACTGATTTTAGACAAGCCAATAGACTGATCTTAGCCAAGCCAATAGACTGATCTTAGTCAAGCCAATAGATTGATCTTAGACAAGCCAATATACTGATCTTAGACAAGCCAATAGACTGATCTTAGACAAGCCAATAGACTGATCTTAGACAAGCCAATAGACTGATCTTAGACAAGCCAATAGACTGATCTTAGACTAGCCAATAGACTAATCTTAGCCAAGCCAATAGACTGATCTTAGACAAGCTAATAGACTGATCTTAGACAAGCCAGTAGACTGATCTTAGACAATCTCACACAAGTTATTCTAAGAAGAAAAACGTATCACATAAATTTATATATACGTCAAACTTTGTTATATATTCGAAATTTTCCGTAGATTTAAAATTAATATTAATATCTTAACAGCTACGATAAATTGTCTAAAAATGTACATGTTGTAGTATTGTAGAGTTTTGAACCTCTGTAGTATGTTGGGTTGTAGCTCATGTTTTTTTAGGCCTGAAAAGTGGGTCTGATACAACAGAAATTGCATTGATAATATTATTGGGGCCAGGAGCTGAGTCTCGACCCTTGCAACCACAAATAGGTGAGTACACATAAATACAGGCTGCAGGCCTGGTCCAGCAACTGGCTCCTGGAGTTTAACCCCACCAAGTACAAAGTTTTGAAGATTGGGGAAGGGCAAAGAAGACCGGAGACGGAGTAAATGCTCTTGGGGTCAAATGCTGCAAACCTCACTCATGGAGAAGGACCTTGGGGTGAGTATTGCACCAAACATATCTCCTGAGGCGCACATCAACCAAATAACTGCTGCAGCAAATGTGTGTCTGGGAAATCTAAGACTAACCTTCGGACACATCAGTAAGGAATCGTTCAAGACTCTGTACACCGTGTACGTCAGGCCCATATTAGAGTATGAAGCACCAGTATGGAACCCTCACCTGGTCGAGCACGTCAGGAAATTTGAGAAAGTGCAAAAATTTGCAACATGACTAGTCCCGGAGGTGAGGGGCATGTCCTACGAGGAGAGGTTAAGGTAACTCAACGTGACGACACTGGAGGACAGGAGAGATTTGGAGATATCTATCTGGACATTGTTTCGGAGGTCAACATCCCCTCTGTTTCGTGGTGGATCAGGACCTGATCAACCAGGCTGTTACTGTTGGCCGTACGCAAACTGACGTAGGAACCACAGCCCGACTGGTCAGGTACTGACTTTAGGTGCCTGTCCAGCGCCTTCTTGAAGACAGCCAGGGGTCTTGAAGACAGCCAAGGGTCCTGAAGACAGCCAGGGGGCCTGAAGACAGCCAAGGGTCCTGAAGACAGCCAGGGGTCTTGAAGACATCCAGGGGTCTATTGGTAATCCCCCTTATGTATGCTGGGAGGCAGTTGAACAGTTTTGGTCCCCTGACACTTATTGTGTTGTCTCTCAGTGTACTCGTGGCGCCCCTGCTTTTCATTGGGGAAATGTTGCATCGCCTGCAGAGTCTTTTGCTTTCATAGGGAGTAATTTCCGTGTGCAAGTTTGGGACTAGTCCCTCTAGTATTTTCCAGGTGTGAATTATGATGTATCTTTCTCTCCTGCGTTCCAGGGAGTACAAGTCAAATGACTTCAAACATTCCCAGTAATTAAGATGCCTGACTGTACTTGCTCGAGCAGTGAATTTGTCTGTCATAACGTCCAAAATAATGAGAATATTTGACAAGGTGAAGAGAGACAGAATGTTGCAGAGACGAGACACAGGAAGAAGAGGATGCAACCGGAAGTTGAGAACACAGATGAGTGATATATATGTTAGGAAGTAATCGTGGTTAGAAAGTAGATGAAGAATGAAGTAGTGGAGGCAGGATCCTTTACATAGCTTTAAGAAGAGGTACGATAAAGCTCTTGGAGGCAGAAGTGGACCTAGTAGCGACCAGTGAAGAGGAGGGGCCAGGAGCTTTGACCCAATAACTGCAAAAACATATAGCAAAGTACACACACCTTAAAATCACGCCCCCACAAACACCAGCCACTCCTAGGACACGCCCACACACACAAAAGCCACGCCCACACACATAAAAAACCACGCCCACACACACAAAAGCCACGCCCACACACACAAAAGCCACGCCCACACACACAAGCTACTCCCACACAAAAGCCACTCACAAACACACACACACACACAAAAGCCACGCACAAACACACACAGGTCCTACAAACACACACAAACCACGCCCACACACACAAGCCACGCCCACGTACACACAAACCACCCCCACACACAAACCACGCCCATATACAAAAACACACAAACCACGCCCACACACACAAGCCACGCCCACGTACACACAAACCACCCCCACACACAAACCACGCCCATACACAAAAACACACAAACCACGCCCACACACACAAGCCACGCCCACGTACACACAAATCACCCCCACACACAAACCACGCCCATACATAAAAACACACAAACCACGCCCACACACACAAACGACGCCCATACACAAAAACACACAAACCACGCCCACACACACAAACGACGCCCATATACAAAAACACGCCCATACACACAAACCCCGCCAACACAAGCCACGCCCACACAAACACACAAGCCATGTCGACACAGACAAACACAAGCTACACCTATACACACACAGGCCAATCCCACACTCACACAAGCCACGCCCATACACACAAGCCACGCCCATACACTCACAGGCCACGCCCATACACTCACAGGCCACGCCCATATTCACACAAGCCACGCCCATACACACAAGCCACGCCCATACACACATACACCACACCCATATTCACACAAGCCACGCCCATACACACACAGGCCACACCCATACACATACAAGGCACGCCCATACACACAGACAAGCCACGCCCACACACTGCTACTTTAATCTGACTTTCTCTCTTGCAATTCCCCTCCCTCCCCTCCCCCATCCTCTCCATTTCCTCCCTCCCCTTCCATCCCCACCCTTAAGATCCTCCCATCCCTCCCCTCATCCCCACACCCTTACCCCCCATTAACCCACCTCCCTCACTACTAGCTACTCCCCCTCACCTTTCCTTATCTATCTTCCCCTCACCGTAACTTAACCTCCCCTCACCTCCCTTCACCTCCCCTCACCTCCCCTCACCTCCCCTCACCCCCTCACCTCCCCTCACCTCCTCACTCTCACCTCCCTACCTCCCTCACCTCCCTCACCTCCCTCACCTCCCCTCACCTCCCCTCACCTCCCCCTCCCCCTCCCCACCTCCTCACCTCCCTCACCTCCCCTCACCTCCCTCACCTCCCCTCACCTCCCCTCACCTCCCCTCCCCTCCCCTCACCTCCCCTCACCTCCCCTCACCTCCCCTCACCTCCCTCCCCTCACCTCCCTCACCTCCCCTCACCTCCTCCTCACCTCCCCCACCTCCCCTCACCTGGCAACCTTCCAAAATAGGTTATAACAAAATGGCGGTGCCAGTGTTGCATCCCCAGCGTGTGTTGTGTTGTGTTGAAGTGTGTTGTGTTGTGTTGAAGTGTGTGTTGTTGTGTTGTTGTGAAGTGTGTTGTGTTGTGTTGTTGTGAAGTGTGTGTGAATGTGTTGTGTTGTGTGTGAAGTGTAAGTTGTGTTGAAGTGTGTTTTTGTGTTGTGTTGTGTTGAAGTGTTTTGTGTTGTGTTGAAGTGTGTTGTGTTGTGTTGTTCTGAAGTGTGTTGTGTTGTTGTGAAGTGTGTTGTGTTGTGTTGTTGTGAAGTGTGTTGTGTTGAAGTGTGTTGTGTTGTGTTGAAGTGTGTTGTGTTGTGTTGAAGTGTGTTGTGTTGTTTTGAAGTGTGTTGTGTTGTGTTGAAGTGTGTTGTGTTGTTGTTGAAGTGTGTTGTGTTGTGTTGAAGTGTGTTGTGTTGTGTTGTTGTGAAGTGTGTTGTGTTGTGTTGAAGTGTGTTGTGTTGTGTTGTTGTGAAGTGTGTTGTGTTGTGTTGAAGTGTGTTGTGTTGTTGTGAAGTGTGTTGTGTTGTGTTGAAGTGTGTTGTGTTGTGTTGAAGTGTTGGTTGTGTTGAAGTGTGTTTGTGTGTGTGTTGTGTGAAGTGTGTTTGTTGTGTTGGTTGTTGTGTTGAAGTGTGTTGTGTTGTGTTGTTGTGAAGTGTGTTGTGTTATGTTGTGTTGTGTTGAAGTGTTTTGTGTTGTGTTGAAGTGTGTTGTGTTGTGTTGTTGTGAAGTGTGTTGTGTTGTGTTGAAGTGTGTTGTGTGTGTTGTGTTGAAGTGTGTTGTGTTGTGTTGAAGTTGTTGTGTGTGTTGTGTTGTGTGTTGAAGTGTGTTGTGTTGTGTTGTTGTTGGAAGTGTTTGTGTTGTGTTGAATGTTTGTGTGGAAGTGTGTTGTGTTGTGTTGTTGTAAGTGTGTTGTGTTGTGTTGTTGTGAAGTGTGTTGTGTTGTTGTTGGTGTGTTGTGTTGTTGTTGTGAAGTGTGTTGTGTATGTTGTGTTGTGTTGAAGTGTGTTGTGTTGTGTTGTTGTGAAGTGTGTTGTGTTGTGTTGTTGTGAAGTGTGTTGTGTTATGTTGTGTTGTGTTGAAGTGTTTTGTGTTGTGTTGAAGTGTGTTGTGTTGTGTTGTTGTGAAGTGTGTGTGTTGTGTTGAAGGTGTGTGTTGTTGTAAGTGTGTTGTGTTGTGTGTGTTGTGTTGTTGTGAAGTGTGTTGTGTTGTGTTGTTGTGAAGTGTGTTGTGTTGTGTTGTTGTTGAAGTGTGTTGTGTTGTGAAGTGTGTTAAAGTGTAGTGTTGTTAAGTATGGTGAAGTGTATTGAAGTGTTGGGAAGTATAGAAAAGTATAGTGAAGTGTGGTGGACCTCTTTAAGCTTCCCATGACGACAAACACGAGAGAAATGATCTAACACACACACACACACACACACCAACACACACACACACAACACACACACACACACACACAACACACACACACAACACCAACACAACACACACAACACCACACACACACACACACACACACACACACACACACACACACAACACACCAACACACACACACACACACACACACACACACACACACACACACACACACACACACACACACACACACACACACACAACACACACACACACACAACACACACACACACACAACACATACACACAACACACACATACAACACACAAACACACGCACACACACAACACACACACAACACACACACACACACACACGCGCACACGCACACACACACTCACACACACAGCCAGGAGCTGAGTCTCGACCCCCTGCAACCACAATTAGGTGAGTACAGATACCTCAAAGGCGATGGGGCCGGACAACATTTCTCCATGGGTCCTGAGAGAGGGAGCAGAGGAGCTATGTGTATCCCTAACAACAATCTTCAACACGTCTATCGAAACAGGGCAACTACCTGAGGTATGGAAGACAGCAAATGTAGTTCCAATTTTTAAAAAAGGAGACAGGAACGTAGCACTAAACTACAGACCAGTGTCACTGACATGTATAGTATGCAAGGTCATGGAGAAGATAGTCAGGAGAAGAGTGGTGGAGCACCTAGAAAGGAATGAGCTTATCAACGACGGCCAGCACGGTTTCAGGGACGGGAAATCCTGTGTCACAAACCTACTGGAGTTCTATGACAGGGTGACAGCAATAAGGCAAGAGAGAGAGGGGTAGGTAGATTGCATATTCTTGGACTGTAAGAAGGCGTTTGACACAGTCCCACACAAGAGATTAGTGCAGAAGCTGGAGGACCAGGCAGGGATAACAGGGAAGGCACTACAATGGATCAGGGAATACCTGCCAGGAAGACAGCAGCGAGTCATGGTACGTGGCGAGGTGTCAGAGTGGGCGCCGGTGACGAGTGGGGTTCCACAGGGGTCAGTCCTAGGACCGGTGCTGTTTCTGGTGTTTGTGAACGACAGGACGGAAGGAATAGACTCCGAAGTGTCCCTGTTTGCAGATGATGTGAAGTTGATGAGAAGAATTCAGTCGGAAGAGGACCAGGCAGAACTACAAAGGGATCTGGACAGGCTGCAAGCCTGGTCCAGCAATTGGCTCCTGGAGTTCAACCCAACCAAGTGCAAAGTCATGAAGATTGGGGAAGGGCAAAGAAGACCGCAGACGGAGTACAGTCTAGGGAGCCAGAGACTACAAACCTCAATCAAGGAAAAAGATCTTGGGGTGAGTATAACACCAGGCACATCTCCTGAGGCGCACATCAACCAAATAACTGCTGCAGCATATGGGCGCCTAGCAAACCTAAGAACAGCATTCCGACATCTTAATAAAGAATCGTTCAGGACCCTGTACACTGTGTACGTTAGGCCCATACTGGAGTATGCAGCACCAGTTTGGAACCCACATTTATCCAAGCACGTAAAGAAGCTAGAGAAAGTGCAAAGGTTTGCAACAAGACTAGTCCCGGAGCTAAGGGGTATGTCCTACGAGAAGAGGTTAAGGGAAATCGACCTGACGACACTGGAGGACAGGAGAGATAGGGGGGACATGATAACGACATATAAAATACTGAGAGGAATTGACAAGGTTGACAGAGACAGAATGTTCCAAAGATGGGACACAGCAACAAGGGGACACAGTTGGAAGTTGAAGACTCAGATGAATCACAGGGATGTTAGGAAGTATTTCTTCAGTCACAGAGTAGTCGGGAAGTGGAATAGCTTGGGAAGCGATGTAGTGGAGGCAGGTTCCATACACAGCTTTAAGAAGAGGTATGATAAAGCTCATGGCGCAGGGAGAGTGACCCAGTATCGGCCAGTGAAGAGGCGGGGCCAGGAGCTATGTATCGACCCCTGCAACCACAACTAGGTGAGTACAACTAGGTGA
>WNWK01000916.1:310000-335000 GCA_009830355.1 Cherax destructor | reverse complement strand
TAGTACCCAGAATAAGCCAAGAGCCATGGCTTATTCCTATTAAGGTTCTTAGGTCGTCTACTCTCAAAAGTAAGTAGGTAAGTTTATTTAGGTAATACAATAAGTGCAATTATCATACATAGTTTAACACAGGGGAATTACCCCGGATCACCCAAAAGTTTAAGGACTTATTTCCACAAAAATAACTAACACCCAGGACCATTTACTATTAGTGAAGAAGGATCATAGGTATCAGGAGGCCTGCCCATGTCTGGTGATCCCCCGACAAATATACATGTATGCATCCATATCCCAGCCAATGAGATGTAAATATGTGTCCATGTATCTCATTGTTTATCTTGCATCATAATTCGCTACCATCCCCCTTTTTTGAGGAGTCGTTCCAGCATCTCCTTCATGGATCATGACATGTGGGTCATGGGGCAGTCATGTGTCAGTTTTGAGGCGTGTAGACATGTGGTTGGTGGTCACGCCGGCTGGCATACATTCCCAACCTCAGTTATTGAATCAAAACTAATTCCAGAGACCGGAGAAGGACCCGGGACGGCGCCATTTTTTTGTGTCCTCCCTTCCCACGGCGACCAATCAGCGAGGGGAGGGGTGGAGGCGCCGACAATCAGCAGTGCGGACACCTTCCATCGATCCACTTTGCGAGTCCCCCCTCTTCGGTAAAATTCTTCCCCCCGTTCCTCCTTCCTCCTTCCATTATCTCCTCAAACTTCCCCTTCCTTTTCGTCTACCCTCCCAGCCTCTACATCTGCCAATGAATACAAGAGATGTTTTGTTTTTCCATGAGGCTGAGTCCAAATGAAGCTCGCCGAGGGTGAACGCCAAACCCAGAAGGGATATTGAGGCAGAAGTAACTGGTGCATTTATGGCCGAAAGTGGAGAGATTTTGGGGTGGGTGGGGCTGGCGACAGCCTGAGCCTGAGGCTGCCGCCCTGGCGACAGCCTGGAGCCAGGGACCGTAAGATCATTGGGTCCCACGCCAGGGCACGCTTGGCAGCCAGTGTTAATACTACTACACTGTGTGATGTTACTACACCGTGTTGATGTTACTACACAGTGTGATGTTACTACACTGTGTTAATGTTACTAACTGTGATGTTACTAAACCGTGTTAATGTTACTTCACTGTGTTGATGACTACACTGTGTTAATGTTACTACACTGTGTTGATGTTACTAACACCGTGTTGATGTTACTTTCACTGGTGATATTACTACACCGTGTGATGTTACCACACTGTGTTGATGTTACTACACCGGTTAATGTATACACCCGGGGTTGATGTTACTACACCGTGTGATGTTACTACACCTGTTGATGTCACTACACTGTGTTAATGTTTTCTACACCGTTGATGTTACTACATGTGTGATGTTACTACACTGTGTTAATGTTACCACACTGTGTGCAGTTAGAGGAAAGAGCGGTGGTTGAGGCAGTGGTTTGAGGCATGGGAGGCGGGTGGTAAAAGGCGGAAGGTGGTGAGGCATGGTGAGAGCATTGGAAAGGCAGGGTGGAGGCAGTGGGGGGAAGGAGCAGAGTGGGGTAACAGATTGTTGAGTTCGAGGAGTTTGAACAAACCAGTTGTTTGCTGCCCCAAACTGACACGAAATTTCCCACTTATTTTTGATTTGAAGGATCAAAAGGGATAAGATTAAAACTTTCTTATCCCTAACACTTTCTGAAGGGGGGGAAAGATGTTTTCATGGCTTGGAGAATCACCACCATCCTTCCCAGCCACCACATTCGTAATGACAACATATTTTATTCATTCTAGAGTGTATATCAGGTTTTATGTTATATATTGTTTTTTAAAGGTTAATTAGATGAATTGTGATAGATAAATAAGCTGTCGAGTTGATAATAGCTTCCAGTGAAGTACTTTTTTTGTCATGCCTCCTGACAGCAGGAACGGTTTAAATTTGGGTTTTTTAATTATTTGTTATGGGAAAATTAAAACGCCTTCGAACATTTCACGTTAAGAACAAGCCTGAACGGATTAAACTAATGGTGAGGGTCCACTGTAATTGATTTACATTATTTTAATGGGAAATATTATTTCATTTTTTGTACAAACGTGCCACCTTCTGAACAGTTTAAAAAACAAAAACCGATTCCACTGTATGTCCTTCATGACCCCTCCAATATCACCAGTATTCCCTTGGGTCCCAAAGGGATAAAACGACCCAAAAAATCTTCTGATAAACAGAGTCAATCCCAAATGCCATGCTTTTAGAATGTGACGGAGGGCAGGGGGAAAAAATGCAGGATGAGGGAGGTGAGTTTGCAAAAAAAAACTAACTGCTGCACCCCAAAGGGTTTTTGTTATTATGTGATATTCCATACATATGGAACGTAATATTAAGGGTTTCCTCATGGATAAAAATAAGATTGAAATTTTTCAACAGCTTTTCACCCAAAATCATCCCAAGTATTTTGCTCATGGAAAGTTAATTGTATATGACATGCATGTGTGTGGTTAAAAAGTGGATTGTATGCATTAAAAATAATGAGGTCTCAATGTTTGGGATGTTCACAAGTTGCTGAAAGTAATAGTTCAACAAAATGTGAAACAAAAGAAAATGAAATGTAAACTCTACTTAGTGCATTATAAAGTGATGGATTTTGACAGGTGAAAGTGTAAATATTAGATTCAACCGTGTTACAACTACATAGACAAAATGTCAAGGAGAATGAGACTGAAATAGGTGAGAAGGTAAGGCAGAGATAAGAATAAATAGTACATGAGTATACTCCTTCCAGACATCTACCTAAAATTCTGCCGTTGAACTACTTAAGAAACATGCATGATGATAGTAAAATGAGATGAGTCAAGTTACAAGGGTAAGAGTAAAGAAAATGCAGAGGATAGAAGGGAATAAAACTATGAGATGTGGTAGTAAAGTTTGGAGATGTGGTAATAATGATGGATGAGAAAATTGAAGGAGAATAAAACAAGAGTTAGCTTTACTTGGAAGGCAGCAACATCATGAAAACAAAGTGAAGGAGAGTAGATAGGAAAGAGTTCATGAAGGCAACAAAGACTACAATAGGCTAAAGTGTGTTCAGATGCATCTGCATGGAGGCTTGTCATGCACTTACCTCGAGGGACAGTTTCCAGTAAAACATGGAATACGAGATACAAAGAATGTTGGTTGACATTCAATCACAAATGCTTTACTTTTGCACACTGACACTAAAAATAATAATTTGTTGCCCTTATTCAAAGAGCCATAATTCAATTAAATGTAATCAAATTTTTTTAATCCTGAAACTCATCTGATGAATTTTATGACTGGGAACGCTTACTATCAATAGTTGAATATAGTGGAACCCTGTTCTTATGCCCCAGCTTATGTAAAAACCACAGTTCTTCCCATAAAATGTATTTTTGTTAATATTTTGGGTGTCTGGAAATGAATTGGATTTACATTATTTCTCTATGGGAAATATTATCAAAAATACATTTTAGAGAGAATAACTGTGGTTTACATATACAAGCTGGGGAGCATACAAAACCGAGGTTCCACTGTATATTCATCATATTTCAATTAGTGCTTTAAAACAAGCATGTGATGGAAACAAGGAGGTTTCATGATGAAAGGTGAAGGGATAAGTACAGAAAGCCTGGAGGAAGAAAGATAGGCAGAGGGAAGTTAGTCTGTTAGGTTTTAAGCCTATCAACTGAACATGAGCTATTGCACACATGCAAGTCCCTGGAACACAAACATCCAAAACATTCATCCCTAAAACATAGACTGAAAGCAAGTACAGTGACAAAAAGGAGCAAAGAAACCAGGAAGGGTCAAGGAAGAGTAGAGGAATAGAGATAGGAAAAGAGAAGGAACAAAGAAACATGGAGGGGTCAATCTAAAAAGACAGATATAAAGAGGGAAGGAATAAAGATGATAAAAGAAAAGGACAGTCTGACATGCCTTGTTACATGCTTCCACTTTACTAACTGTGCAGGAATAATTCATATTTCATTGATAATCCTACACTTTTACTTAGAGTATTATTAACGAAAAACAACATGACTTGACATTTGACATACTTCATCTGAAAGCGACTCCACAGTATAGTGATCTGCAGGTGGGGTTGGGCGCATGTTCGCAGTGGTGGTGGTTGTGGTGGTGGCAGTTGTGGTGGGTGAAACATCAGGCTCATCAAACGCATCATCTGTGGCAGACATAGATGATGGGGCATAACTGCGACTTTTAGATCGTGCCGCCAGCTGTGCCTGATATTTGACTCTTGGCTCTCCGTCTTGCAAACTGTCTGAAAAACCCACTGTACATTAGTACCTACTCAATAACATCTTCAATACAAAGATAATCAATTTTTTCAACTATTTAGGATCTTCGAATTTTAATTATTTTAACTCTTCAGTTAGCATGATTAGTAATTAAGAAAATGCATATACAGTATATTCTCAAGACTTAATATTAAATCCTGAACATTAACTGAAGCCATGTATCTATCTCACAGACTGTCACTGTAGTTTAATCGACTAATAGCAGTTTTTCTGCCATATTTTATAGTGCGTTTCAAAAGTGCTAATAGGGCAAGTTTTTCCATTATATGATAATATAAAAAGATCATAATAAGACGGGAAAATGATACAGAAGAATAAATAAAAGGAAAAAACTTAAGGAACACAGAAAGCCTGATAGCAACAAAATTTATGGAAAGTAGAGAAGTTTATAGATGAAATGATTGACTGTTATATATATACATGCATTTACAGGCATCCTGATAAATAACAGAAGCATTTCTACAAAAAGCTGTCTCCAAGGACATTTGCATTATTTTAAGTGAATTTTATTTTCCTAACTTCCATAATGTATGGTAAGACATTCCTAGAAAATCGAGGTTTCAATGTTATTTTATTTTCAACAGAACAATCTTCTGCAAACATGAAGGAGATGGAACTTACATGATGACAGCAAAGAAATTAATAAAATACTGAAGGCATAATATGACCGTGTTCAGTCGCAGTCTAAAAATTAAGTCCAAATAAGTTTTTCAAGGCCAAGACACAAAACCCTGCTGACATCTCCATAATTTCTGATGAAATTAACCCCGCTGGACTTCAAAGAAGTCATCGATTGCATTCCACTGCACTCTGCCTTAGGCCCTGATTCACAGAATATCACATTCATTAAGATTGCAAGAAAGCAATATCCTGGGCCTTAAATATCCTATGGGTAAGAACCTGGACACATGAATCATCCCACAGTCCTAAAAGCCACTGACATAGATGTACTCCACAAAGATGGCAGTAAAGTAACTGTAAAGCAACTGCAAAATCTTAGAACAATAGTGTTGATGTCCTACATTAACAAAATTTTTGAGAAAGTCTTAAGAAGCAAGATTGCTAATCACATGGAATCTCAACAACTGCACAATCCATGGCTGCATGGTTTTAGAGCAGGTCACTTCTGCCTCTTGAAACTTTTGACCACTACATACTTTGGATGAGAAGACAATGAATGTGGATGTAGTTTACAAACTTTGTAAAAGCCTTTGACAAGTACGACTTTGGCAAAATAGCCCACAAAATACAAGAAAAGAAATAACTTGAAAAGAAGCAGATGAATATTTAATTTTCTAATGAACACAATGCATAGCGTAACACTAAACAGAATGAAATAAAAGCTGCCTTAGTGAAAAGCTCTGTTCCCTAAGGCACAGTATTTGCCCCTGTTCTTTTCCTCATTCTCATATTCGACACAGACATAAATCATAGCACCGTATCATCCTTTGCTAACACTACTACAGTATGAGAGTAGCATCCATTGAGGATACAGTAAACTTTCAAGCAGATATAAAGTCTTCCAGTGGGTCACTGATAATAATATGTTCAATGAGATGTGGTAAATGATTTAAAACAGACAAGTTGAAGATTGAACACTTATGCAACATATGGGAATCTATATTGAAGAAACATTTCGCCCCACAGTGGCTTAATCAGTCCAATACAAAGCAGAAAGGTGTAAGGAGAGGAGGAGTTTTAGGTAATCAGTCCCTCAGCCTGGAGTAGATGTGTTCAGTCCATCAATCTTGTAGAAAGTACAGCACAGGGCCGTAGAAGTGGCTTATATGCTGTAGTCAGGTGAGTCGAAGCAGGAGGAGGCGGGGTCACAGTGGAACCATCCACTAGTGCAGTAGGTCTTTGTCCAAAGATTGGACAAGTGTTGAAGAATTCCTTGTATCAACATCCCATGATGTTGCAGTGTCTGACAGATGTGATAAATGGTTTAAAACTGACAGGTTGAAGATTAAGACACTTATGCAACATATGGGAATCTTTACTGAAGATACGTTTACACACAGTGGCTTCATCAGTTCAATACAATGAGAACAAGTTTCAGTTACTACATCATGGAACAACAGAAAATAAGACCAGAACAAAGTACAAAAACTCAAATCACTCAACAGTGTGTCAGACAACTATGAAAAACTTGGGAGTGACATCAGAGGATCTCACCTTCAAGGATCACAACTAAGTCACTATCACAACTGCATGGAAAATGATGAGCTAGATAACTAGAACCTTCAGAACAAGAGACACCAAACTAATGATGATACTCCTCAAGTTACTTGCTCTCTGTAGGCTAGAATCCTGCTGTATTCTGATAGCTCTGCTCAAAGCAGGCAAAATTAAAGACCTGGAGAATGTGCAGAGAACCTTCACTGTTTACAACTAAATTACTGGGAATACTTGAAGTCCCTTAACCTGCGCTTCTTGGAACATAGGGAAAATTCTAAAGGGATTGGTCCCAAATCTGCACACACAATCAATTCCCTTATAACAAGAGGCTCGGCAGATAATGCCAAACACTGTACCTCCAATGAAAAGCAGGAGTACACTGAGCACAGCAAAGGAAAACTCATTAAGTGTGAAGGGACCAAGACTTTTCAATACCCTCCTCCATATGTAAAGGAATCACCAACAGACCCTGTCTATCTGCAAGGAGAGACCTTGATAAGTTCCTCAAGTCAGTTTCTGATCAGCAGAGCTGTGGTGCATACTTTGGACTTGTACAGCTACCACAAACAACCTGGTTGATCAGACCATCCACCAGAAGGCCTATTTTGGGACCGAGCCATGGGGAAACTGACCCTCAGTACACTCTCCAGTTAGACTACAAGTAGGTAAACTACATACTGTATGGACAAACACTCTATATACAGTGGTACCTCGACTTACGATGGTCCCCAAACTCACCCTTTTATGTAAGTTTATTTTTTTAAACGCTTTTGTAAGTGTAATTTTGGGGATCTAAAAGGACTAGTCTATTTTATATCATTTCTTAAGGGGATAAATTCGTTTGGTAATGGCACTTGAACAGTATTCTGGAATGAAAAAATATCGTAAGTCGAGGTACCACTGTACAAGGAAGCACCAAGACCTCAAACCTTAGGAGTTTAGCAAAATTTTGGAGACATCAAATGAAAATATGTTATATTTAAACAGAAATGAAGAAATAATAATGGGTGTCAGCTTTAAATGGGGGAAGAGTGAAACTCTGAGCCACACAGAAGACTGGTTCAAGACCTGCATATCTGGCTGGTTCAAGAGCTGTACAACAGGCTGACTCAAGAACTGTACTGCAGGCTAGCTCAAGAACTGTACAGCTGGCTGAGTCAAGAACTGTACTGCAGGCTAGCTCAAGAACTGTACAGCTGGCTGACTCAAGAACTGTACTGCAGGCGAGCTCAAGAACTGTACAGCTGGCTGACTCAAGAACTGTACCACAGGCTAGCTCAAGAACTGTACAGCTGGCTGATTCAAGAACTGTACTGCAGGCTAGCTCAAGAACTGTACAGCTGGCTGATTCAAGAACTGTATTGTAGGCTAGCTCAAGAACTGTACAGCTGGCTGACTCAAGAACAGGTAAATGGGTTAGTTGAACTTGAGTCTTGGAGGTGGGAAGTACAGTGCCTGTACTCTGAAGGATGGGTGAAGATGTTACAGTCCTGGAGGTGGAAAGTACAGTGCCTGCACTCTGAAGGATGGGCGAGGATTTTTCAAGTCATAGAGTCATCTGAATTGTGATGTCTGTGCCCTCTTGGCAAGGCATCTTCAGAATGATGGTGAACTCATTTTTTTTTTGGGGGGGGGAAGGGTGTGTCACCCTGCCTTGATGGAAAATGTTGATGTATTATGAAAAGTTTCTACATAGCACAGGTGCTCAGTATATTTAAAAGCAGGTTACTTTATTCCATCTTATATAAGAAAATTATGATATATCAGTAGATGAGTGGGAGACCAGGACTGAGCTCACTGTTGGTGCTGTCTATCAGTAGATGAGTGGAAAACCAGGACTGAGCTCACTGCTGGTGCTGTCATCAGTAGATGAGTGGGAGACCAGGACTGAGCTCACTGTTGGTGCTGTCATCAGTAGATGAGTGGGAAACCAAGACTGAGCTCAATGCTGGTGCTGTCATCAGTAGATGAGTGGGAGACCAGGACTGAGCTCACTGTTGGTGCTGTCATCAGTAGATGAGTGGGAGACCAGGACTGAGCTCACTGTTGGTGCTGTCATCAATAGATGAATGGGAGACCAGGACTGAGCTCACTGCTGGTGCTGTCATCAGTAGATAAGTGGGAGACCAGGACTGAGCTCACTGTCGGTGCTGTCATCAGTAGATGAGTGGGAGACCAGGACTGAGCTCACTGTTGGTGCTGTCATCAATAGATGAGTGGGAGACCAGGACTGAGCTCACTGTTGGTGCTGTCATCAGTAGATGAGTGGGAGACCAGAACTGAGCTCACTGCTGGTGCTGTCATCAGTAGATGAGTGGGAGACCAGGACTGAGCTCACTGCTGGTGCTGTCATCAGTAGATGAGTGGGAGACCAGGACTGAGCTCACTGTTGGTGCTGTCATATAGTAGATGAGTGGGAAACCAGGACTGAGCTCACTGTTGGTGCTGTCATCAGTAGATGAGTGGGAGACCAGGACTGAGCTCACTGTTGGTGCTGTCATCAGTAGATGAGTGGGAGACCAGAACTGAGCTCACTGCTGGTGCTGTCATCAGTAGATGAGTGGGAGACCAGGACTGAGCTCACTGTTGGTGCTGTCATCAGTAGATGAGTAGGAGACCAGGACTGAGCTCACTGCTGGTGCTGTCATCAGTAGATGAGTGGGAGACCAGGACTGAGCTCACAGCTGGTACTGTCATCTGTAGATGAGTGGAAGACCTGGACTGAGTTCACTGTTGGTGCTGTCATCAGTAGATGAGTGGGAGACCAGGACTGAGCTCACTGTTGGTGCTGTCATCAGTAGATGAGTGGGAGACCTGGACTGAGCTCACTGTTGGTGCTGTCATCAGTAGATAAGTGGGAGACCAGGACTGAGTTCACTGCTGGTACTGTCATCAGTAGATGAATGGGAGACCAGGACTGAGCTCACTGTTGGTGCTGTCATCAGTAGATGAGTGGGAGACCTGGACTGAGCTCACTGTTGGTGCTGTCATCAGTAGATGAGTGGGAGACCAGGACTGAGCTCACTGCTGGTGCTGTCATCAGTAGATGAGTGGGAGACCAGGTCTGAGCTCACTGTTGGTGCTTTCATCAGTAGATGAGTGGGAGACCAGAACTGAGCTCACTGCTCGTGCTGTCATCAGTAGATGAGTGGGAGACCAGGACTGAGCTCACTGCTGGTGCTGTCATCAGTAGATGAGTGGGAGACCTGGAGTGAGTTCACTGCTGGTGCTGTCATCAGTAGATGAGTGGGAGACCTGGACTGAGCTCAATGTTGGTGCTGTCATCAGTAGATGAGTGGGAGACCAGAACTGAGCTCACTGCTGGTGCTGTTATCAGTAGATGAGTGGGAGACCAGGACTGAGCTCACTGTTGGTGCTGTCATCAGTAGATGAGTGGAGACCAGAACTGAGCTCACTGCTGGTGCTGTCATCAGTAGATGAGTGGGAGACCAGGACTGAGCTCACTGCTGGTGCTGTCATCAGTAGATGAGTGGGAGACCTGGACTGAGTTCACTGATGGTACTGTCATCAGTAGATGAGTGGGAGACCAGGACTGAGCTCACTGTTGGTGCTGTAATCAGTAGATGAGTGGGAGACCTGGACTGAGTTCACTGCTGGTACTGTCATCAGTAGATGAGTGGGAGACCAGGACTGAGCTCACTGCTGGTACTGTCATCAGTAAATGAGTGGGAGACCAGGACTGAGCTCACTGTTGGTGCTGTCATCAGTAGATGAGTGGGAGACCAGGACTGACCTCACTGTTGGTGCTGTAATCAGTAGATGAGTGGGAGACCTGGACTGAGCTCACTGCTGGTGCTGTCATCAGTAGATGAGTGGGAGACCTGGACTGAGTTCACTGCTGGTACTGTCATCAGTAGATGAGTGGGAGACCAGGACTGAGCTCACTGTTGGTGCGTAATCAGTAGATGAGTGGGAGACCTGGACTGAGTTCACTGCTGGTACTGTCATCAGTAGATGAGTGGGAGACCAGGACTGAGCTCACTGCTGGTGCTGTCATCAGTAGATGAGTGGGAGACCTGGACTGAGTTCACTGCTGGTACTGTCATCAGTAGATGAGTGGGAGACCAGAACTGAGTTCACTGCTGGTACTGTCATCAGTAGATGAGTGGGAGACCAGGACTGAGTTCACTGCTGGTACTGTCATCAGTAGATGAGTGGGAGACCTGGACTGAGCTCACTGCTGGTGCTGTCATCAGTAGCTGAGTGGGAGACCTGAACTGAGCTCACTGCTGGTACTGTCATCAGTAGATGAGTGGGAGACCTGGACTGAGTTCACTGCTGGTACTGTCATCAGTAGATGAGTGGGAGACCTGGACTGAGTTCACTGCTGGTACTGTCATCAGTAGCTGAGTGGGAGACCTGGACTGAGTTCACTGCTGGTACTGTCATCAGTAGATGAGTGGGAGACCTGGACTGAGCTCACTGCTGGTGCTGTCATCAGTAGCTGAGTGGGAGACCTGGACTGAGCGCACTGCTGGTGCTGTCATCAGTAGCTGAGTGGGAGACCTGGACTGAGCTCACTGTTGGTGCTGTCATCAGTAGATGAGTGGGAGACCTGGACTGAGCTCACTGCTGGTGCTGTCATCAGTAGCTGAGTGGGAGACCTGGACTGAGCTCACTGTTGGTGCTGTCATCAGTAGATGAGTGGGAGACCTGGACTGAGCTCACTGCTGGTGCTGTCATCAGTAGATGAGTGGGAGACCTGGACTGAGCTCACTGTTGGTGCTGTCATCAGTAGATGAGTGGGAGACCAGGACTGAGCTCACTGTTGGTGCTGTCATCAGTAGATGAGTGGGAGAACAGGACTGAGCTCACTGCTGGTGCTGTCATCAGTAGATGAGTGGGAGACCAGGACTGAGCTCACTGTTGGTGCTGTCATCAGTAGATGAGTGGGAGACCAGGACTGAGCTCACTGCTGGTGCTGTCATCAGTAGATGACTGGGAGACCTGGACTGAGCTCACTGCTGGTGCTGTCATCAGTAGATGACTGGGAGACAAGGACTGAGCTCACTGCTGGTGCTGTCATCAGTAGATGAGTGGGAGACCAGGACTGAGCTCACTGCTGGTGCTGTCATCAGTAGATGAGTGGGAGACCAGGACTGAGCTCACTGTTAATGCTGTCATCAGTAGCTGAGTGGGAGACCTGGACTGAGCTCACTGTTGGTGCTGTCATCAGTAGATGACTGGGAGACCAGGACTGAGCTCACTGCTGGTGCTGTCATCAGTAGCTGAGTGGGAGACCAGGACTGAGCTCACTGCTGGTGCTGTCATCAGTAGATGAGTGGGAGACCTGGACTGAGCTCACTGCTGGTGCTGTCATCAGTAGATGAGTGGGAGACCTGGACTGAGCTCACTGTTGGTGCTGTCATCAGTAGATGACTGGGAGACCAGGACTGAGCTCACTGTTGGTGCTGTCATCAGTAGATGAGTGGGAGACCTGGACTGAGCTCACTGCTGGTGCTGTCATCAGTAGCTGAGTGGGAGACCAGGACTGAGCTCACTGTTGGTGCTGTCATCAGTAGCTGAGTGGGAGACCTGGACTGAGCTCACTGTTGGTGCTGTCATCTGTCATGTTTGATATGGACAAAGAAGACACATTCAACACTTTGTCTTTAGTGTCTAAACTTTGTCTATACAACAGACTTCTTCAGTAGAATACAGGTGAGCATAACACTGAAGACAGTAGTAGTATTGAGGTGATCAGTTGTTTTCAGCCTTGGTAAGTGGCGGTCACTCCCTCCCTCCCTTAACCCTTTGACTGTTTCGGTCGTATATATACGTCTTACGAGCCACTGTTTCGGACGTATATATACTCACAAATTCTAGCGGCTTCAAATCAAGCGGGAGAAAGCTGGTAGGCCCACATATGAGAGAATGGGTCTGTGTCGTCAGTGTGCACCATATAAAAAAAATCCTGCAGCACGCAGTGCATAATGAAAGAAAAAAAACTCAGACCATTTTTTTGGATTAAAACGCAGTCTTTGAGGTGTATTTTCGTATAGTATTTATGGTTGTATTCTCTTTTTTATGGTCTCATTTGATAGAATGGAAAGCATACTACAGAAATATAGATGATTTTGATTAGTTTCATGATGAAAACGACCTTGAAATTGAGCTCAAAATAGGGGAAATGTTCGATTTTTGCAAATGTTCAAGAGTAAACAAGTCACGCCACGCGTCCAATACACATCAATTGGTGAGTCTAATATTCTTTCACAAGTGCACTGATATTATTTATATCATTTTTACAATAATGCAATAGTCTGCATAACGGTAAATCTTCTATTTTTTGTGTGAATAAAAAATCAAAATAGAAAGCAAGAGTAATATAAGAGGGCCTAAAGATGTGACTAATGAACAGATAACATCTTATTTTAGTGCCAGGAATGTCTGCATTGTTTATTCTGGACCCTATTTTGAAATTGACAACTTTTTTATTTTGCATGAAATTGGCCAAATTGCCAATTTCTGACCACTTTATTGGGTAGTTGAAATCGGTAAATTGGTGGTTTCTTGTACTCAATTGATAGAACAAATGGAGTTCTAAAGAAATAGCTATGAGTTTGGTCGACTGGAACAATGGAATTGGCCGAAAATAGGGCTCAAAGTCGGCGAAATTGCCGATGCGGATATATCGCCGAGATCACTAACTTTGCGAGAGCGTAACTCCGTATGTTTTCAATCAAATTTCATACTTTTGGTGTCATTACCATCGGGAAAAGATTCTCTATCATTTCATAATTTTTTTTTTTTGTTAAATTTTGCGACAACAGGAGAGCACTCAGGATTAGGGGTTGCTACAGTCAAAGGGTTAAGTTTAATTAAGATACACAATTGTTGTACAAGTGTCTTATTCATCAATGTCTTATTAATGTATATGCTATAAAATAATACTTAAGCCATGCAGAATTAAATTTTTCTAGCAATAAGTGACAAGTGTCTACACACCGCAATGTTTAATGTTTACGACACTACGTATCTTATTTTCTTTTTGCTTTATATGAGTTAGATAAGACTGATATAATGAGCATACACATGTCATGTAACATGCACCACACTTCACCATACACATGTCATGTAACATGCACCACACTTCACCATACACATGTAATGTAACATGCACCACACTTCACCATACACATGTAATGTAACATGCACCACACTTCACCATGCACACATGTCATGTAACATGCACCACACTTCACCATACACATGTAATGTAACATGCACCACACTTCACCATACATATGTAATGTAACATGCACCACACTTCACCATACACATGTAATGTAACATGCACCACACTTCACCATGCACACATGTCATGTAACATGCACCACACTTCACCATACACATGTCATGTACCATGCTTAGTTGAACATGATAAATATGTACCTAATGCAACAAGACTGACTAAAGAGTCCTGAGAGACAGGAATAGTACCTGTGCCTATATTATGGTCATCATAAGTCTTAATCAAATTCAAAGTTAAAGATTCATTTCCACATAATACAATGTTTGTACAGAGATGGGTGACATTTGGTTGTGCATGCAGAAAGTCCACGGTTATGCAGGGCACTTTGGGCAAGCTTAAGAGGCACGTAAGTTCCTCCATCTTCTAATAACACGTTCATTTTTCCACTATAATCTACCTTGTCCATAATTACTATCGCAATTGCTTTGTCTGTTTCATAAGGTGAAGTCTAGGATCTTTCTTTAATTCATGGTATAACTTAACAAATCTTTGAGGACAATTGTGTTGCAAAGGTCTGAGTACAGCTTAGAGGTCTGAGCAAAAGCTTTCCTAGACTTCACCTCTAAGGTGAAGTCTAGGAAAGCTTTTGCTCAGACCTTTGCAACACAATTGTCCTCAAAGATTTGTTAAGTTATACCATGAATTAAAGAAAGATCCTAGACTTCACCTTATGAAACAGACAAAGCAAATGCAATAGTAATTATGGACAAGGTAGATTATAGTGGAAAAATGAACATGTTATTAGAAGAAAGGGAAATTTACATGTCTCTTAAGTCTGTTTTCAAATATTCTCAGTTGCACCAGGAATCATTTTATAAAATTCACTGCCATGCATTGTATTTGGATCAGCCACCTCTGTTTCATGGTAGTAACATTCAAAATGAAATAATTAACAGTGGAAACTTGTGTTTCACATGGCTCTGTTCAGCAACATCACTGCAGCCTTGACCATTTCTCTTTTTTTTAACACATCAATTTTACAGGCTAGGAGTTGTTATCCTACCTCAGCTTAATTCAGAGCTCAGCCCTGGTATATAAGGATGTGACCCACAACAGTTATGAGACCATTCCTTGCTTCTCTCACATCACTATTACCAGAAATAACTACAAGTGTTGGTATATAATCCTGAGTGGACATAGTAATGGATGGATAAATACAATTTAAATCATCACAAGTGAAGTGAGACTGAGCCACCAGAGCAAGTTTGTGAGATACCTGAGTCAGATTTTAGTTTTCCATTATCTGCAAACATGATCATATAGTTTTTTATTATTTACCAATAAGTTATTCATAAAAAGCCTAAACATTAGTGAGGCAAGCATTGACCCTCTCAGTACAACAATGTTTTGATGGATATGTGGGCCAGTGGGCTACCAGCAGCAACAGCTTGGTTGACCAGGCAAACACCAGACATGCCTGGCCTAGGGCTGGGCTGCAGTAGAAAAACTCCTGAAACCCATTAAAGGTATATCAAAGGTATACCTCTCTGATGCCATTACCCCATAAAGGCCTTTTACTTCATATCACATTTTACTTTCAAACCAAAAATCTGTCATCCACTGGAAGAGTTTCCTTTTTATTCCTCGTATGTTTTGCAGTTTCCAGATGAGACTTACAAGAGGAACTCTACTGAAAGCTCACTAGAAATTTAATTATATGCTGTCTTCCCATCCATTTCTTTTTTGAAAAATTTCTTTGCCTGGTATAGTGTAATAGTAGATTTGATACACAGAAATATGGTGAACAAAATCAAACTGTTAATTATTTTTTGTTCTCCAATTTCTTTATCCACTTTTCTCCTCTTCCAGTGTTTTCACAAAAATGTTTATCAACTAAGTTGGCCAACTGAAATATTTATCCCTCAGATTTTTTAAATAATAATAACAATAATAATATTATATTATATATATTAACACATCGGCCGATTTCCACCAAGGCAGGGTATCCCAAAAAAGAAAAACTTTCATCATCATTCACTCCATCACTGTCTTGCCAGAGGGGTGCTTTACACTACAGTTATAAAACTGCAACATTAACACCCCTCCTTCAGAGTGCAGACACTACTTCCCATCTCCAGGACCCAAGTCCGGCCTGCCGGTTTCCCTGAATCCCTTCATAAATGTTACTTTGCTCACACTCCAACAGCACGTCAAGTACTACTCAAACCCATATTATTTGCAGACGACACAACATATGTCTTCTCTCACCCAAATCCAGTCATACTAGCCAACACTGTTAATGCCAAATTACAGAAAATATCAACATGGATGAAGACAAATAAGCTTACTCTCAATACTGACAAGACCTACTTCATTCAGTTTGGAAACAAAGCTACAAATGTTCCACTTAACATAACGCTCAATGGTTCACCCATCACAAGACTCACAGAGGGAAAATTCCTAGGAATCCACCTTGACAGTAGTCTTAAATTCCAAACACACATACAACAAATTTCCAAGAAAATCTCAAAGACAGTAGGTATATTACGTATCTAAGATACGCTATTATGTGCCACAACCAGCTCTCATTGCACTATATCATTCTCTTATCTACCCTTATCTCACCTATGGAATCTGTGCATGGGGCTCAACAACATTAAATCACCTTAGACCACTCATAACCCAGCAAAAGGCTGCAGTCAGGATGATAACAAATTCCCACTCTAGACAGCATACTCCACCTATATTCAAAACATTAAAACTACTCACCGTAAAAAATATTCATACCTATTCATGTGCCTTCTACATACATAAAACTCTACATGCTAATATCAACCCTCCGCTCAAAATTCTCCTCAACAACTTTAATAGGTCCCACGACCATGACACAAGACACAGATCACTATTTGACATACCCCGAGTCCATACTAACCAATGTAAAAATTCTATGCACATAAAGGGCCCCAGAATCTGGAATTCATTACCAGTAAATATTAAGTTAACCTTGTCGGAAAATCAATTCAAGACTCTTCTCAAAAATCACCTAGTATCATCATTTTGTTAATTTGAAATAAAATATATAACTAGAAGAAACTCAATAAATTTTTCTAGTATTGTTATTATACTAGTATAGCATCAACATATTGTAACTTGAAATAAAATATACAACTAGATTAAACTCAACCAATTTCTCTAGTATTGTCTTTTAATAGTATGTATAATCATATTGTAATTTGAAATAATACATAACTAGAATAAACTCAATCAATTTCTCTAGCATTAAGTACTTAGTGAATAAGTCTTTAGAATAAGCTGCCCCTAATGCCATGGCATGCCAGTGGCTCTCCTTGCATTACAGTTTTATAATTGTAACTACCAATAACAATGTACACTTGTAACATGCATCGAAATAAAAATATTATATTATTATTATTATAAGTATTAAAAGACATTTGTCTCCATTCACTCCTATCAATACGCTCACACATGCTTGCTGGAAGTCCAAGCCCCTCGCACACAAAACCTCCTTTACCTCCTCCCTCCAACCTTTCCTAGGCCGACCCCTACCCCGCCTTCCCTCCACTACAGATTTATACACTCTCGAAGTCATTCTGTCTCGTTCCATTCTCTCTACATGTCCAAACCACACCTCCTCCTAATTTCCAAACTCTGAATTCTCTGCATTATATTCACACCACACATTGACCTCAGACATGACATCTCCACTGCCTCCAGCCTTCTCCTCGTTGCAACATTCATCACCCATGCTTCACACCCATATAAGAGTTGGTATAATTATACTCTCATACATTTCCCTCTTTACTTCCATGGACAAAGTTCTTTGTCTCCACAGATTCCGAAGTGCTCCACTCACCCTTTTCCCCTCATCAATTCTATGATTCACCTCATCCTTCATAGACCCATCTGCTGACATGTCCACTCCCAAATATCTGAATACATTCACCTCCTCCATACTCTCTCCTTCCAATCTGATATCCAATCTTTCGTCACCTAATCTTTTTGTTATCCTCATCACCTTACTCTTTCCTATATTCACTTTCAATTTTCTTCTTTTACACACCCTACCAAATTCATCCACCAACCTCTGCAACTTCTCTTCAGAATTTCCCAAAAGCACAGTGTCATCAGCAAAAAGCAACTATGACAACTCCCACTTTGTATTTGATTCTTTATCTTTTAACCCCACACCTCTTGCCAAGACCCTCGCATTCACTTCTCTTACAACCCCATCTATAAATATATTGAACAACCACGGTGACATCACACATCCTTGTCTAAGGCCCACTTTTACTGGGAAATAGTTGCCTCCCTCCTACATACTCTAACCTGAGCCTCACTATCCTCATAAAACTCTTCACTACTTTCAGTAACCTACCTCCTATTCCATACACCTGCAACATCTGCCACATTGCCCCCCTATCCACCCTATCATACGCCTTTTCCAAATCCATAAATGCCACAAAAACCTCTTTACCCTTATCCAAATACTGTTAACCTATATGTTTCACTGTAAACACTTGGTCTACACACCCCCTACCTTTACTAAAGCCCCCTTGTTCATCTGCTATCCTGCTCTCTGTCTTACTCTTAATTCTTTCAATAATAACTCTACCATACACTTTACCAGGTACACTCAACAGACTTATTCCCCCATAATTTTTGCACTCTCTTTTGTCCCCTTTGCCTTTATACAAAGGAACAATACATGCTCTCTGCCAATCCCTAGGTACCTTACCCTCTTCCATACATTTATTAAATAATAGCACCAACCACTCCAAAACTATATCCCCACGTGCTTTTAACATTTCTATCTTTAACACACCAACTGCCTGTCACCAAGATACAGCGACCCTCTAAAAAAAGGAAATACATTTACCATTATTAATTTAATAGCCATCATACCAGAAGTGTGCTGACATCACAGTTGAGAGGGTCTATCTCTTCACGCCATTTTAGAGTGAAGACACCGTACTCTCACCTCCAGAACTCAAGTTCATCTAACTGGTTTTCCCTGAATCTCTTCATAAATGTTATCTAGTTCATAATCAAACAACATATGAAGCCATAAAAACCACTTGTCTCCATTCACCCAACAGGTTCACACAAGCCTGTTGGGTGTCCAAGCCCCTAGCACACAAAACCTTCTTCACCCCCTCCCTCCAACCTTGTTTATATAAAAATACAAATCTTAATACAGTGGTACCTCGGTTTACGATATTTTTTCGTTCAAGAATGCTGTTCAAGTGCCATTACCAAACAAATTTATCCCCATAAGGAATAATGTAAAATAGACTAGTCCTTTTAGACCCCCCAAAAATACACTTACAAAAGCATTTAAAAAAATAAACTTACATAAAAGGGCGATTTTGGGGACCATCGTAAACCGAGGTACCACTGTATGTATACATTTTTCTGAGCTGGCAACTATTACAAACAGTGTTGGCTGTTACAACACTGGCTTACCTTCCCTCAACAATCTGACATGTATTTATGTAGTCAGTTTTGTTTCACTCAGACACTGATGGACAGTCCATTTTGACAATGCATGTTTTTGATTTAGTGGTTCACACTGTATTGTGGGGTATATTCACAAAATACAAGTGAAACATTTCAGTGCTAATCAAGATAATGTCTAGAAATAAGAAGCCCCAATGAAAAAAAAATCATAATCAAATTTAAATGACAGCCTTAACTACATATATTTAAATAGAGTATATGGAAATAAGCATAAAAAGAATTAATTAGCAGTACAAAAGAAAAATGGCTGTCTCTATTCTAATTTGAATTCTACATTTATGACAGCTACAGTACACAGTAAAACATTAAATACAGATAATAAGACAAGAGGTGTGATGATGGACAAAACTCACAGAAACTACAAAGGAGAGACCATCCCAGGTCATCTTGGCAACCGAATCTTTCCCTCGGTGAGGCGGCTGCGGCAACGCTGCTCCATCTATGGAGTCGGACAGACCACTGCCCATTCCCTCCTGAAGCTGTAACAAGAAACATATACTCCATTCAAATTTATACTTCAATATTACAGTACATAATTTTACAATACCCACACATGCATTAACTACCATAAGACATGTACAACAGTTAGGTATCTTTATTCCAATATGTTTCATCTACACAGTAGGTTTCTTCAGTCTTGAAGACATAGTCTTCAAGGGTGATGGACTGTTGACATCATGTTTACATCTTTACTGCTTCTGCTCACTCTTCTGTACTCGACTGAAGAAGCCTATTGTGTAGGCAAAACTTTTCAGAATAAACATTTTCCTTTTCATTTTCAAAAAAAACTGTTGTACATGTGTTTTACTTATCAACCTGTCAGTATTGTATACCATTTTAATGTTCATTAACTACCGTATTTTACGGTGTCGAAGACGCTATTTTTGTCCAAAAACAAGTTTCCAAAATTTACCCAGCATCTTGAAGGCCGAAGGTTACGTAAGAACATAAAATAGGATGAGCACCGGGACAGGCCTACTGGCCTATGATAGGTAGGCCCAAGTCACACTTGCACTGCTCAGAGGCCTAAGTCTAGAGAAGTTTTTCGATTCTAAGCAGTAATCTAAGCTCTTGTATATGACCCAATAATGAATCATTTAAACAATTTTGTGTAAAATATTGAATAACAAAATCATAAAAAATTATTTGGTGCTTAGCAACAGTAGGCTAAGGTAAACCAGGAAGGTCACTTATGTACAGTTCAGGATATTTATTAACCCGTTAACTGTCCAAACGTATATATACGTTTACACGCGTAGCCCTCCGACCTTCATTTTCCCCATTTGAAAGCATGTAAAAAAAACATATAGTATATACGTTAGGAGCGCTAGCGGTAAAAACGTATATAGTATACGTTTGGACAGTTAATGGGTTAAAGGAAACATTTTCACATCTTGTCGGTAAGTAAGTTTATTCAGGTAGAGGTACACATAAATAAAGTTCATAAATTATCATGCATACTCATACACACATAAATACTCATACACACATAAATACAGTTCATAAATTATCATACATTACTCATACTCAAAAAATACTCAATGTTATTTTCCTATAAGATAATTTCCATTTTTACTATTATGTTCTATTATATTACTTTAAAAAATGCTCAATGTTATTTTCCTATAAGATAATTTCAACTTTTACCATTATATTACTATGTATTATATTACCACCTAATCACCCTAAACTAAATACGCATTCTGTAAATTACTTTTAAAAATGCTAAATGTTATTTTCCTTAAGATAATTTCAATTTTTACTATTAACTACCATCCTACTAAACACTTGTTACAATGTAGTATCACCATAATGTAATTTGAACATTGTAATATCATCATATTGTAATCTGAACAATATTTAAACAAGTCAAAATCAATCAATTTCTCCAAAATTATGTACACAGTCTATAAGCCATTAGATTAAGCTGCCCTCAATGCCATGGCATGTCAGTGGCTCTCCTTGCACTTCTATGTAAACTTCTATGTAAAATTGCGAAGAAATAAAATTTGTATTTGTATATTTGTATTTGTATATGTGTAGATTACCTAGGATAACCCAAAAAAGTCATACCATTTCTCAAGGAGTCAAGGTAAACCAGGCAATGGAGTTGGTTGAACTACAATAGTATCAGTAGACTAATTCACCTGTTTACCATCAAACCTTCAGGTAATACAGTGGACCCCTGGAGTTCGGTAATGGCTCAAGTGCCATTACCAAACAAATTTACTTCCTTAAGAAATAATGTCACGTAGGTTAGTCTATTTCAGACCCCCAAAAATACACTTGCAACAGCACTTACGAAAATACACTTACATAAATGTTCGAGTTTGGAGATGCACGAAAACTGAGGGACCACTGTATTGTCATTATTCCACTGTTTTTAGTGCTTGCAACTGCTAAATAAGCTACCTTGGGTCCAAAGAAAGCTCCTAGTGCCAGCCCTGTGGTAAAGAGGCTCAGAAATACGGTAGAAGTGAAGAAGGAGATAATAACAAAATATGAAAGTGGAGTGCGTATCACTGAGCTGGCCAGGTTGTATGGTAAAGCCTATTCTACCATCGCTACCATTGTGCCCAAGGGAAATACACGTAAAATCAAGGAAGCTGTTGTTGCGAAAGGTGCATATGTGATCACAAAACAGAGATCGCAAGTGATGGAAGATGTGGAAAATTTGTTGTTGGTGTGGATCAATGAGAAACAGCAGGAGATAGTGTTTCGCAGGCAATAATATGTGAAAAAGCAAGGCAGTTGCATGATGATCTCGTCAAGAAAATGCGTGCAACGAGTGCTGAAGTGAACAAATTTAAAGCCAGCAGAGGCTGGTTTGAAAGATTTAAGAAGCGAAGTGGCATACATAGTGTTGTGAGGCATGGTGACGCAGCCAGTTGTGACAAAAGTGCGGCTGAAAAATATATGCAGGAATTCCAGGGGTACATAGAGGCTGAACAATTCCAACCCCAACAAGTGTTCAATTGTGACGAAACCGGCCTGTTTTGGAAGAAAATGCCAAACAGGACCTTCATTACACAGGAGGAAAAGGCACTCCCAGGAATAAGCCTATGAAAGACAGGCTAACTTTGATGCTTTGTGCTAATGCCAGTGGTGATTGTAAAGTGAAGCCTTTACTGGTGTATCATTTTGAAAATCCCCGAGTGTTTGGCAGATGCGGTATCACCAAGTCTAATTTGTGTGTGATGTGGAAGTCTAACAAAAAAGCATGGGTCACAAAGGACATTTTCTTTGATTGGTTCAATACCGTGTTTGGCCCCAGTGTGAAGAAATATCTCCAGGAAAATAATTTGCCACTAAAGTGCCTCCTGATAATGGACAATGCTCCTTGTCATCCTCCAAACTTGGTAGAGAAAATTGTGGAGGACTTTAAGTTCATCAAAGTGAAGTTCTTGCCCCCTAATACCACTCCTCTCCTCCAGCCCATGGACCAACAGATCATTTCCAACTTTAAAAAACTCTACACCAAAGCAATGTTTCAAAAGTGTTTTGATGTGACCAGAGACATGCAGATGACCCTAAGGGACTTTTGGAAAAATCATTTCCATATCCTGCATTGTGTACACCTTATAGGTAAGGCTTGGGAGGGAGTGACTATCAGGACTCTGCCTGGAGAAAATTGTGGCCAGACTGTGTCCTAGAGAGGGATTTTGAAGGTTTTGGGGCTGAGCCTCAGAACCCTGAGCCTGAGCCTCAGCCTCAGCCTGTTGTGGAAGAAATTGTGGAACTGGGCAAGTCCATGGGGTTGGAGGTGAGTGGTGAGGATGTGGAAGAGTTGGTGGAGGAGCACAATGAAGAGCTAACCACTGAAGATCTGCAAGAGCTTCAACAGCAACAGCAACAACAGACCACAGGTCAGGGCAATGGTTCAGAGGAGGAGGAGGTGGAACAGAGATGGAAGAAGGTGCCTTCTTCAGTGATTAAGGAGATTTGTGGAATGTGGACCAGGGTGCAAGGCTTTATGGATGAATATCACCCTAACCATGCTGTTGCAGGCCGTGCTGGCAACCTGTACAATGACACTGTGGTGTTCCATTTCAGGGATGTTTTAAAGAATCACCAGATACAGAGCTCCCTGGACAGATTTTTTGTTAGAGAGGGGTCCAGTGACTCTCAAGCTGGTCCTAGTGGCATTAAAGGAAAAAGGCCAGTAACCACAGAAAAGAACTTGCCACCTGCAGTGTTAATGGAAGGGGATTCCCCTTCCAAACACTAGCATACTACTCCATCCTTTCCCCTCCTCCCGTCTTCCACACATCAACAACTCTTCAATAAATGTACAGTGGACCCTCGGTTAACGAAATTAATCCGGTCCAGGAGCTATTACTTAATCTGAATCTTTCGTTATCTGAAACCTTATTTCCCATAAGAAATAATGTAAATACAATTAATTCGTTCCACAAAAAAATAATCACTCAAAAAAAAAAAAAAAATAAGATTTACTTACCTTTATTGAAGAGTTGCAAGCATCTGGAAGGTAGAGTTGCTGACAGGGGCAGGGTGTTAATGGTTGGAAGGGAAATCCCCCTCCAAAAGGACTTCAGGTAACAAGTCCCTCTCTGGGGTTACTTCCCTTCTTTTTCTTTTAATGCATGCCTGCTACACTCCCTGCATGCCTGCTACACTCCCTGCATGCCTGCTACACTCCCTGCATGCCTGCTACACTCCCTGCATGCCTGCTACACTCCCTGCATGCCTGCTACACTCCCTGCATGCCTGTTACACTCCTGCATGCCTGCTACACTCCCTGCATGCCTGCTACACTCCCTGCATGCCTGCTACACTCCCTGCATGCCTGCTACACTCCCTGCATGAATGCTACACTCCCTGCATGAATGCTACACTCCCTGCATGAATGCTACACTCCCTGCATGAATGCTACACTCCCTGCATGCCTGCTACACTCCCTGCATGCCTGTTACACTCCCTGCATGCCTGCTACACTCCCTGCATGCCTGCTACACTCCCTGCATGCCTGCTACACTCCCTGCATGCCTGCTACACTCCCTGCATGCCTGCTACACTCCCTGCATGAATGCTACACTCCTGCATGAATGCTACACTCCCTGCATGAATGCTACACTCCTGCATGCCTGCTACACTCCCTGCATGCCTGCTACACTCCCTGCATGAATGCTACACTCCCTGCATGAATGCTACACTCCCTGCATGCCTGCTACACTCCCTGCATGCCTGCTACACTCCCTGCATGCCTGCTACACTCCCTGCATGCCTGCTACACTCCCTGCATGCCTGCTACACTCCCTGCATGAATGCTACACTCCCTGCATGAATGCATGAATGCTACACTCCCTGCATGCCTGCTACACTCCTGCATGCCTGCTACACTCCCTGCATGTCTGCTACACTCCTGCATGAATGCTACACTCCCTGCATGAATGCTACACTCCCTGCATGAATGCTACACTCCCTGCATGAATGCTACACTCCCTGCATGAATGCTACACTCCCTGCATGAATGCTACACTCCCTGCATGAATGCTACACACTGCATGAATGCTACACTCTCTGCATGAATGCTACACTCTCTGCATGAATGCTACACTCCCTGCATGCCTGCTACCACTGGGGTGCCACTAGGAAGCTTCTTTGGACCCATAGTGACTTATTTCACAGTGACAATCACTAAACCACCAAAAAAGACACCAAATATATTGTGAATCTTTGAAAGAGCGCTAGGTAATGTTCTCTCAATGGTAAACAACGCTTCA
>WNWK01000916.1:212500-305000 GCA_009830355.1 Cherax destructor | reverse complement strand
AGTAAAGTCTGAGGCAGCTACAGTGAAAAGCTCTGTTCCACAAGGCACAGTACTCGCTCCCATTCTATTCCTCATCCTCATATTTGACATAGACAGAGATATAAGCCATAGCTCCGGGTCTTCCTTTGCAGATGATACCCGGATTGCCATGGCAATGACCTCCATTGAAGACACCGGAAGACTCCAAGCAGACATAAACCAAATCTTCAAATGGGCTACTCAAAACAATATGAAGTTGAATGAAGAGAAATTTCAACTACAGCTAGCCCTCCACTTTCGCGAGTTTCGAACATTCGTGAATGCCCAGCCGCCCAATCATATTTACCAAACAAATACAGTTACACTCCATATAATCATCTCCATTCAACTGTCATCAGTAACTGCATGGCTAACTATCATCACCATCATCATCGTCATTGTCATCATCATCACAAGTTGTCAGAGTTTGTCTGCCTAACAAACAAACAAACAAACAAACAAATTTTATTTCATTGCAGGTTACATGGGTATTGGAAGTTACAATGTAAATTGAGTGCAAGGAGAGCCACTGACATGCCATGGCATTAGGGGCAGCTTATTCTAGTCCTTAAAAACTAGGTACTTAATATTAGAGAAATTTATTGAGTTTATTCTAGTTAAAAATTATTTTCAAAATTACAATATGATGAAATTTTACTGTTTAAATTATTATATAATGATATTAGATCTTAGATTGTTACAGGTGTTAAGATTCTTGAATGATAATATGGAATTGAGATTATCTTAAGGAAAATAACATTGAGCATTTTTGACATTAACTTATAATATGAGTAGGGGGTAACATAATAGTAACATATTATTAAAAATTGAGATTATCGTATAGGAAAGTAACAATGAGCATTTTTCAAAGTAGTTTATAGCATGATCATTTAGGTTTGGGTGAGTAGGTGGTTTTGAGTTGAGTCTTAAATTGATTTTCAGACAAGATTATCTTAATATTTACTGGTAATGAATTCCAGATTCTGGGGCCCTTTATGTGCATAGAATTTTTACATAGGTTGATATGAACACGGGGTATATCAAAAAGTGATCTGTGTCGTGTGTTGTGGTCATGGGTCCTATTAAAGTTGGTGAGGAGAGTTTTGAGCAGAGGGTTTATATTAGAGTGTAAAGTTTTATATATGTAGTAGGCACAAGAGTAAGTATGAATGTTCTTTACGGTGAGTAGTTTGAGACTTTTGAATATTGGTGGAGTATGCTGTCTAGAGTGGGAATTTGTTATCATTCTGACTGCGGCCTTTTGTTGTGTTATGAGTGGTCTAAGGTGATTTAACGTTGTTGATCCCCATGCACAGATTCCATAGGTGAGATACGGGTAGATAAGTGAATGATAGAGTGCAAGGAGAGCTGATTGAGGTACATAATAGCGTATCTTTGATAAAATCATACCTCACCAACAGAAGCCAATACGTGTACACAAATGGAGAGAACTCTTCCACACAACCAATTACAATCGGAGTCCCTCAAGGAAGTGTCCTGGGGCCACTCCTATTCCTCATTTACATAAATGGTGAGTGTTTTGTTTGTTCATTACAGTATTTGTTATTAAACCATAACATGTATATACAATATTTTACGATGTTTTCATGTGTTTTATGATTGTTCGTGGTTCAATAGGTTAACCCTTAAACTGTCCAAACGTATATATACGTTTGTACTCGTACCGCTCCGAACGTAGATCTACGTTTTATTTTTTGTTCCTTCAAATTTGGCGCGATAGGCCTGAGTCGCCTAGACACGAGAAAATGGGTCTGCACACTCGGTGTATACCTGGAGTATACCTGGAGAGAGTTCCAGGGGTCAACGCCCCTGCGGCCCGGTCTGTGACCAGGCCTCATGTTGGATCAGAGCCTGATCAACCAGGCTGTTACTGCTGGCCGCACACAGTCCAACGTACGAACCACAGTTATGAAAAAAATCGGGGACGCCGGGGTACCGCGTGGTAGCACCAGTTAGTTTCAGCTCCATCTTGGGTCAACATCATGGCAAACCCCCGTGATTCACTAACGCCTCATCATATTAACATTCTACTATTCTCAGAAAGTGAAACAGAATGCGAGTTTAATGGATTAGACAGCAATATAGCCACTAATAATCAAGGAATTAGTGAAACTATTGATGATAACCCAGATGACCCTCTGTTACGAGACTCACCCTTACCCGTCACTACATACTTGAGCATATTCCATTAGAATATGTCTCTTTATCATTATTATGAAAATAAGCATTATATTGGCAAATTGTATGTCTCCTGTACGTCTAGGCAAGGTTTTATGTGACGTATAGTTAACTATCCATTCGCTCATTAACAGGTCAGGAATTCCCGCCTTACCACATCATCGTACCCAATGAGGGGGCCACCGGGTACACCTCAGAGAGAGTATTCATTCAGCGAGTCAGCTGTCAGTATTCATTCAGCGAGTCAGCTGTCAGTATCCATTCAGCGAGTCAAACAGAGAGTATTCTGTAGTCAACGAGTCAGCAAGCAGTGATCTGTCTGTGGTCAGTCAAACGTCATTCAGTCATCATCGAGTCAGCAGTCAGTGATCAGTCAGTGATCCGTCAGTGAGCATTCAGTCCTCAGTGAGACTTTCATGGAGGACGGTCCTCTCACATTTCCTGAGAAGACCTTGGTTCCAGGATTTATTCTTCTGACCTTTGTGAGGTTCCTGTGTGAGCCTCCAGCACCATGAGTGGTGTTTGTCTCAGTCACGGCTCAAAGTGAGTGCGCTGTAGTATGTGAGACACTGGGGTTCGTCTCTGTTGCCGCTCAAAGCAAGTGAGTGCGCTGTAGTAAGTGAGACGCTGATGTTCGTCTCTGTCGCGGCTCAGAGTGAGTGTGCGTGTTGTAGTTATGGAGACACGGGAGTATGTCTCTAACGCCGCTCATAGCGAGTCTGCGTGTGTTGCAGTTGTGCAGACTTTGGAATATGTCTCTAATGGCGCTCACAGCAAGTGAGTGTGGTGCAGTTGTGGAGACTTTGGAATATGTCTCTAGTGGTGCTCGTAGTAAGAGTGCGTGTGTTGCTGTATTGCAGACATTCCATTTATTGCTCTGAAAAGTGGTTTCTAATTCGTAGTTGTGAATAATCTACGTTCTAGATACATTACTGTGATAATGGATTAATAAATAAGTGTTATGCTTCCCGACTCAGTGGGAAGGAGTCAGGTAAAGTGTTATGTTAGGTGATTAGAACATCTTGCGATTCTAGAGCCATTTAGTGTGATAAATGAGAAAGAAGACTGAATATTGTACACTTCATTAATAAGTGAACTTAGGTTAAACTTGTTTGTAAATACGGTTTCATGGAGACTCCATTTTAAATACTTTATACAAAACCTTCTACGGATTATTAAGGAAGTTAATAAAAACCAGAAAGAAGTATTGTAATTATTTCGTTCCTATTGATTCCTTTTCATTTCTTTTATAACTTGATGTTAAGTTCTTGTTACATTGTTACTGGCCTGGGCGGAACAGGCCCTAGAAAGGCCCAGGTTTGTAACAAGTGGGGGCCTGTCCGGAATGCTTTGATCCAAGGAAAAGGAACAATGAGGAACAGAAATAATTCTTTCTGGTTAAATTGGATGACCTTAAGAAATAGTATGGCAATCTGTAAAGTGAAATCTCAGGAATGAAAAGTTGCTAATTTTCGAGGTTGACCCTCAGAAAGGATGGCTTCTGATGTTTGGCTCGCTTACCACTCTCCCAGCAGATAATCAACCACATGGAATAAGTACCTATGTTTCTTCCCCTTTTGCTATTGGTATGGGCGACTTCATTATTGGGCAGAGTGAAAAAAGTGATTTTGGGTTTGTTCTTGGTAATTGCCTCCCTTTACAGTTGGAACTCTGGTGATTGATTTGTCTCCCTCTCTGTTGTTGGACATTCCTCTCAGTACCTGTAACCCAGGGTCCTGAGTATCCACACGACGGGAGTTGGCACTGTTGGTGTTGTTGTTTTCGCCCTTAGTATTAAGGCAAAGAACCTTTTGTCATTTTGTGAGTCACTGCTGTCCTGGGACGAAGCATATCATTCTAGTTGGTATCATGTAGTGAAAGGATACAAGTTTAGTGATGACATTTTGGAACAGAACCTACTCAGGTTCCTTAGTGTTCGTGGCAGATTAATGAAGTCTACATTATTCTGTTCTGCAGCCTTGCTGTGGGCATTTAGTTCAGCTACTGTTCTAGCTATTAATGCTGGAGCCGCTGTGCGATTTCTGTATGAAGAAATCTTTGTAGAGCTGTTGTTCTTATTGTCTGTCTTGCAGACATTGAATGCTAAGATGAGAAGCAAGACTTGTATTTGTTCAAGCTTTTATGGAAACAGTGTGGTATGAGGTTATCACCTCTGGTTTTCTGGAACGAGTGTTCAGTGGAGAGGAGAAAATCTGAAAGGACTATTCTTGGAGAGAGAAGTCGGGGTGACACACTACTGTTACGGGTGACATATTAGTCACGGGTGATACTACAGAAAATTCTTCAAAGGAATTTGCCTAAGTAGTAAAGGATGTCAAACTACTGTCACGAAGACATTAACAGTGCTCTTGACAGGATGTTTACGTCGGGGAAGTCACTGTTTGAGTCGGACTTGTCAGAGGAACTTCTGGCAAGCGACATGTGCTTTCTCGTATTGCTTTCCTCATGTGTGAGCCAGCAATTATCTTTCGATCAGTTACTGTCGGAGTCGTTGTTACCGCAACTTGTGTGGTGACTCAGTTATGAGGACACTTAGAGGAGTGGTTCATCTGAATCTTAAGACATGTTTTGGAAACTACGGTTTTCTCGCCACATTGTCTCGTGCTGCTGCATTTCTTCTGAGTATCTCGCTTGGAACTCCTTCGTCGCCTGGAAGAGTCATTTTGGAGGTATTCATGTTCAGCAGACTGACATGAATGTAGAGACGTGATCGCCACTTTAGGAAGAGTCTAATGCTCTTCGTATTTATTTCAAGACGTCGTTGTTCTTGATGTTGAGTATAGGTTTCACTCCCAGTCTTAGTGTTTTTTGCTTACTGCCTGACATACTAGCCTCTATGCTACAAGCTAGTCCCTGAGCAGAAGTTGATACACTTCTGACACACTAGCCTCTATAGTACAAGTTAGTCCCTGAGCAGGAGTCAGCGTATACTTCTGACACACTAGCCTCTGTGTAATAAGCTAGTCCCTGCGTAGAAGTTTGCATCCGTCTGACATACTAGCCTGACAAACTAGTCCCTGAGCAGACGTCTGCTTGTGTTTCCACTGAACTGGGGAGTATTTGAGCAGAATTTGATTGACGGTTCTGCCTTGTAAGTCTGGTGCGAATGACACTGGTGGAGCAGTGTCAGGAGTATAAGCCAGCGCCCTTCTGACATACTAGCTTGACAAACTAGTCCCTGAGCAGAGGTTTGCTGGTACTTCCGCCAGATTGGTATATTGGTGAGTCTCTCTGAGTAGAAAATGGCTATATGCTGCATGTACGTGGAAAGTTTCAGAATATTGAAGGTATGAAGGTAAGGGCGTATGTGTGAGAGGCAACGCTGTCCTCACCTGGACTCATCTTGTTAGTATTTCATCACCCTCGTCTGTGTTCATCGCTATGGTGGCGCCGTGATCTTGGTTGCCACGTAATCCACCCTTCAACAGTGTCTGGCCCACAGTTTGTGGTCAGTTTGTATAAAGCTTCGACAGTTGATGGTTAACAAGACTGTTCAAAACTTCCTAACGTGTTTCTCTTCAACTTCAGTTTCATCGAGATAGTTTTGACTGAACATGTGTTAGTTATATGTTCACGGTGAATCTACTGTGTCAAGCTGTCTCTCGCAAACTTCAGTTTTTACCGATAAAGTGTTTTGACTGATCTAGTGTTATATGTTCATTGTGTGTACTAGTGTCAACTTTTAGTGTTCAGCAAGCGGTTGCTGATTAGAAAATTATTTCTGAAAAGAACTTCATGAGGTAATGTCTAAGGTGTCATAACCTCTTGACCTCTTTCCGGTCTCGGAGCAGTGTTGTGAGCTCCCGCTATCGGACCCATTCGCTTCTTCAGTGCTCTAGAAGAAAGTGCTGGTGTTGACTAGGACATTATCCGTCTATGAAGCTAGCAAGACACTCAGTAATGATAATCCTGAGACTGACTCTCAAGACTACTGCTGTTCCTGCTACTTTGAGTTGGACAAGATGCGGTGGACATCACCGTCAGTGGACAATGTTTCAACATTTTACATTTGTACAAACTTACCGTGATGTTGAGGCTTACTATATGAGCCAGTCACCAAACTTGACTAGGTTGGAGATAATGTGTCTTTGACTATATCTGTCAAGGAGTACTTGTGTCAAAGTAGGTTAATGTAGGACTCACTCCAAAGCTGGAGATGTGTTTTGACAAATTCATATTTGGATTATTATTTAATGATGATCTTTTGTCTCTACAGTACGTATCCGGAAGTAGTGGATTGTCTCAACGGACCTTGCAGAGGAGTGCTGAGCTGCGACGCTACAAATGGTGTTACGCAGCTGTCATCGCATCTTTGGCCGATCCTCCACAAGCTCCGTGGACGATACTTCCTTACTATTAAAGTTCTTGGTGCAACCTGTGGTCGTGAGGGGGAGGTGTTACGAGACTCACCCTTACCCGTCATTATATACTTGAGCATATTCCATTAGAATATGTATCTTTATCATTATTATGAAAATAAGCGTTATATTGGCAAATTGTATGTCTCCTGTACGTCTAGGCAAGGTTTTATGTGACGTATAGTTAACTATCCATTCACTCGTTAACAGGTCAGGAATTCCTGCCTTACCACGTCATCGTACCCAATGAGGGGGCCACCAGCTACACCTCAGAGAGAGTATTCATTCAGCGAGTCAGCTGTCAGTATTCATTCAGCGAGTCAGCTGTCAGTATCCATTCAGCGAGTCAAACAGAGAGTATTCTGTAGTCAACGAGTCAGCAAGCAGTGATCTGTCTGTGGTCAGTCAAACGTCATTCAGTCATCATCGAGTCAGCAGTCAGTGATCAGTCAGTGGTCCATCAGTGAGCATTCAGTCCTCAGTGAGACTTTCATGGAGGACGGTCCTCTCACATTTCCTGAGAAGACCTTGGTTCCAGGATTTATTCTTCTGACCTTTGTGAGGTTCCTGTGTGAGCCTCCAGCACCTTGAGTGGTGTTTGTCTCAGTCGCGGCTCAAAGTAAGTGAGTGCGCTGTAGTATGTGAGACGCTGGGGTTCGTCTCTGTTGCCGCTCAAAGCAAGTGAGTGCGCTGTAGTAAGTGAGATGCTGATGTTCGTCTCTGTCACGGCTCAGAGTGAGTGTGCGCGTTGTAGTTATGGAGACACGGGAGTATGTCTCTAACGCCGCTCAAAGCGAGTCTGCGTGTGTTGCAGTTGTGGAGACTTTGGAATATGTCTCTAATGGCGCTCACAGCAAGAGTGAGTGTGGTGCAGTTGTGGAGACTTTGGAATATGTCTCTAGTGGTGCTCGTAGTAAGTGTGTGTGTTGCTGTATTGCAGACATTCCATTTATTGCTCTGAAAAGTGGTTTCTAATTCGTAGTTGTGAATAATCTACGTTCTAGATACATTACTGTGATAATGGATTAATAAATAAGTGTTATGCTTCCCGACTCAGTAGGAAGGAGTCAGGTAAAGTGTTATGTTAGGTGATTAGAGCCATTTAGTGTGATAAATGAGAAAGAAGATTGAATATTGTACACTTCATTAATAAGTGAACTTAGGTTAAACTTGTTTGTAAATACGGTTTCATGGAGACTCCATTTTAAATACTTTATACAAAACCTTCTATGGATTATTAAGGAAGTTAATAAAAACCAGAAAGAAGTATTGTAATTATTTCATTCCTATTGATTCCATTTCATTTCTTTTATAACTTAATGTTAAGTTCTTGTTACATTGTTACTGGCCTGGGCGGAACAGGCCCTAGAAAGGCCCAGGTTTGTAACACCCTCAGCCCATCACCTCTGGGGTGGCCAGTGTGGCCATACCATACCCTCAGCCCAGCACTTCTGGGGTAGCCAGTGTGGCCACAGACCCTCAACCCAGCACCTCTGGGGTTGCTAATGTTACTACCCAAAGGCAACTCTGCAAGAGGAAATTATCATTTTCCATGCGTTATGGTGATGACAATAGTGAAAGTGATATAAGTGAAGATGATGAAATCGATTTTATGCCCATAGACGATTCGTCGAGTGAAAGTGATTATCATTATTCCCCAGTGAAACATACTTTCAGGCGTCGTCACTTACGTTCAGGCAGTGTGCCATATGCAGTCGGCGGCAAGGGTAGTGGCAGGTCATGATCCAAAACCCCTGCCACTGATAGTGATAATGAAGGAGAGTATGCTGGGATGGAGGAAGAGGAGGTGGGTGGCATGGTGCCTGGACCTCGTGGTGCGGTGGGTGGACAGACAAAGGATCGCCCGGCACCCTATCAACCATGTGCTACCCCCACTCCCGTCCCTCCTCCTGCTCCCCCACGCCCCATGCCACAGGTCCATCCTGCACCATCTGACCATGAATGGAACTGGACTGAACATACACCATTCGTGCCACATCCTTTCAATTTTGATGGCAGTGGAAATGGCATCATGCCACACTGTCCCATCACAAATGAGTCTACAGAGTTAGACTATTTTCAACTATACTGTACAGTGGACCCCCGGATTTCGTAATGCTCCCAACTCGAACAATTATGTAAGGGTATTTTTTAAGTGTATTTTTATGGGTCTGAAACGGACTAATCTAATTTACATTCGTCCTTATGGGGACAAATTCATTCGGTAACGGCACTCGAACAGCCTTCTGGAAAGAATTATTGACAAAATCCGAGGGTCCACTGTACTTTGATGAGCCGATAATGAACCTGATTGTTACCCAGACCAACATGTACTACCAGTATACAATGGCCCACACAGATGTTTCAGAATCGTCACAGCAGCGCAGGTGGAAAGATACAACTGTGGCTGAAATGTATTTATTCCTTAGCACTGTCATGCTTATGCCACACACATATAAGAACAGTATAGCGCAGTACTGATCCACAGACCACTTCATTAGCACTCCAGTCTTCCATGACCTCCTTCCCTGCAACAGATTCACTCTGTTGCTACAAATGTTGCACTTCTCAGACAGGAATATGCCAAACCAAAATGACTTCCTATACAAAATCTGGGAATTGTTTATGTATCTGAAGCAAAAATTCAGTGCCTACTTTTATCCATTCAAGAACATTGTTGTTGACGAGTCCCTGATTCTGTTCAAGGGACGACTGTCATTCAAACAATATATACCAAGCAAACATAATCACTTTGGTATAAAACTGTTTGTTATGTGTGACTGTGAGACTGGTCTTGTGTTGGATGTCATTATCTAAACAGGGAAAAATACACTTGATGATACCAGTCGCATGTTGGGCATTTCTGGTGATGTTTGCAAAATGATGCAGCCATACCTTGGCAAGAGCCATACATTGTTCACAGACAACTGGTATACAAGCCCTATGCTTGCTGATTCCCTACATGTAAACAATACTGATATATGTGGAACAGTGAAAAGAAATAGAAAACACATGCCAAAGTTCACTGGAGGAAGTGTAGTGCAAGCGTTTCAAACTAATGACATCATGGCACTGACGTGGCATGACAAACGGGACGTGATGTTGCTGTCAACCATCAACAGAAAAGAGATGGTACAAACAGACAGACTGAGCAAGCTCAACAATCAACCTGCTGAAAAGCCAGCTGTTGGCGTCGACTATACGAACAATATGCGACTAGTCGACAAGTGTGACATGATGATAGGCTTTGTTGACTGTGTGCATAGGAGTAACAAGTGGTATATAAAAGTGTTTTTCCACCTTGTGGACATTGCAATGTCATCAAGCAGATAGCGAGAAATTATGGTACCACACCTATACCTGCCACTCCACAGCGACCTGTCACCCCACAACCAGAGAGGGAAGTGCCCAACCAAATAATCCCTAACTGTCACTGCCTGATACCAATACCATCTACTCCAAAGAAGAAGTACTCTCAGAAAAAAGGTGTTGTGTGTGCTTACAGTGCAAGGCAACCCCAAATGTGAAAAGACACATGATTCATATGTCAGCAATGTGGGGTGGCACTCTGTATCTCTGTATGAATCCATGCTTCTTAGAGTATCATACAGTGGTGGACTTCTAGAAACATAAATGGGACCTGTAAATACCTTGTATATATATGTAAACAATAGTATGTGATTGAACCAGGTGTACAAATTAATCTATCAGTGTGAACATGTGTGTTTGTTACAGTATGATTACTAATTTAGTACCAAACATTTGTGTGTCAACAAGAATTGGCTATGAAATCAAAAGATCTGCATCAAAACATTATCATAACATGAAAACAGAAAATAGAAAAGAATTGGAAAAAAATGATAAATGTTTATTGTTTCTGCAAGCGGCAATGCCCCATGTTGCCAACACCTCATCATTTAGCACCAATTTCACGGGTTTATATCTCGGTAAGTACTGACCCTAAAAAAAAAATTTTATTCTATAACATTTATAAAAATGCACTCTTCATTTAAAAAAAAAAAATATTTTTTTTCAAAACAGTATTCGGAGTGCTACGCGAGTGAACGTAGATCTACGTTTGGACAGTTTAAGGGTTAAGGAAGCAGTATTGTTAGGCTAAATAAATGCTATTATTATATTTCCCTACAATATATTTGCGCATCATTCATGATTTTTCAAGATTCGCGAGGTTCCTGAACCCCTAACCCTCCCAAATGTGGAGGGCCTCCTGTACTCAGATATGGAAAACTTGAGGAAATTAAAACTGTATCAGGGTATACAACAAACTCTAACCATACAATAGAGCAAAAAAGTAATGTGAAGGACCTGGGAGTGATAATGTCAGAGGATCTCGCCTTCAAAGATCACAACAATGTATCTACTGCATTTGCTAGGAAAATGATAGGATGGACAATGATAACCTTCAAAACTAGGGACACCAAGCCCATGATGATTCTCTTCAAATCACTTGTTCTATCTAGGCTGAAATACTGCTCTACACTCACTGCCCACTTCAAGGCAGGTGAAATTGTTGACCTGGAGAGTGTACAAAGAACTTTCATGACACACATAAGTACGATAATGCACCTAATGCACCCCCGAAACCCTCTCCAGGTAGACTCCAGGTAGCAGCGCAAGGACATCACAAGTTAAATTATCCTTGCATTAATTATGGTGTTGCAACATTATCAGAGACTGCCCTAGGGTAAACATCCTGTCAGCCTGTGTAACTCTACTACACTAGTCAACACTTACAACTGTTTTGCTGTTCAATACTTCTCTCTTTTTTTTTTTTTTACTACAATGGCTGTTTCCATCAAAGTAGAGCAACTCGAAGAATGAAACACATTTACCATCATTCATTCAACAGCTGCCATGCCAGAAGCATATGGATATCACAATTCAAATGATTCTCAAATCTGTTTAGTGAGCCACTGGATGACCTGGTTAATATCTGCTTGGATGCCACTCTCTCACAAATTCTAACACTGGCTGTAAACTATCATATACAGAGCTATAATTTGTGTCCATCTCAGGTATGAGAATGAGAGAGGGGGAACAAAAAGGCACAATACCTTGTCATCATAAGCTTCTCTCTCTGGCTGTAAACTATCATATACAGAGATATGATTTGTGTCCATCTCAGGTATGAGAATGAGAGAGGAGGAACAAAAAGGCACAATACCTTATCATCATAAGCTTCTCTCTCTGGCTGTAAACTATCATATACAGAGCTATAATTTGTGTCCATCTCAGGTATGAGAATGAGAGAGGGGGAACAAAAAGGCACAATACCTTGTCATCATAAGCTTCTCTCTCTTCTGTGAAAATTTTCTATGTGAGACATGTCCTTCTCTCCTGTTATTGCAACGATGCTCTTAATCTCTTTTTCCTCCCAATGCTTTCTTTCATCATAGGTCTTCCCTTCAGCCTCCTGAAGCCCATGAATAATTATTGACCATCTCCAGTGCAGGTTATTTGTGTATGAGAGAAAGAGCTGGTGCAAGTACTGTGCCTAGATCCTTCATGCACATTAAAGACTCCAGAATATAGAACAATACAGTAGACCCCCGGATTACGTCATTATTTCATTCCAGAATGCTGTTCAAGTGCCGTTACCAAACGAATTTGTTCCCATAAGGAATAATGTAAATTAGATTAGTCCTTTTAGACCCCCAAAAATACACTTACATAACTGTTCGAGTTTTGGGGCAGTACGTAATCCGGGGGTCCACTGTATATCACAAAAACCTAAAAGTTCTTCACCTGACTATAGTTTCAAAAACATTGAAAAAAAACTTCATGCAAAATTTTATACACAACCGTCCTAAATATTTGTGTCCAGTAGCTCTTTACTAGTAGCTTATTTCATTTTTATCATCATTTAACTTGTACAATATAATAATTATTTCATTTAACAGTCCTTATCTACATACCTGCACTAGTATTTTAGTTTAAAGTACAGTGGTCCCTCGGTTTTTGTTGAAAATTCTTTCCAGAATGCTGTATGAGTGCCGTTACCGAACGAATTTGTTTCCATAAGGACAAATGTAAATTAGATTAGTCATTTCAGACCCCTAAAATACACTTACAAAAGCACTTACGAAAATACACTTACATAATTGTTCGAGTTTGGAGGTGAACGAAAACTGAGGGTCCACTGTACTAGTTTCAGTCTGCACAAAATGATTTGCCTAACTAGATGTGTAAGTCAAAAACTTTTTTGTGGAAATAAAATTGATTGAGGAACAGAGCTTTTCACTGTAGTGGCCTCTAATTTTACACTGTTGACTATTAATCTTTGGATACAATACACAAATTAAACATCCATCTTCCATTTTCATGTACATTTTCCTTTTGTATGCATTTGTATGCTATTACACCATGATCACATTTGTCAAAGGACTCTGCAAAGTCTGTGTATATTACATCTGTATTTTGTTTGCTTTCCAGTGTATCTAAAACCATAGTCTGGCAATTGCAAGAGGCAGGAGCGACCTGCTCTAAATCCAGGTTACTATGGGTTGTGTAACTGCTGTAATTCCATATTTTATTGATCTTGCTTCTTAAAACTCCTTCAAAGTTTTTGATAATGTAGAATATTATCACTTTTGGTCTAAAGATTTCTGAAATTTCTCTACCACCACCTCTGTGACATGGGCAATATCCATGGTCTTTAACCCTTTCAGGGCCACTGCCGTACATGTACGGCTTAACAGCCAGGGTCGGTGCCGTACTTATACGCCAAAATTCTAGCACCTTCAAATCGAGAGGGAGAAAGCTGGTAGGCCTACATGTGAGAGAATGGGCCTGTGTGGTGAGTGTGCACAGTATAAAAAGAATCCTGCAGCACGCAGTGCATGAGATAAAAAAACTCTGACCGTGTTTTTGGTTTAACCCTTTACCGGGCACTCCCTGGAAAATGATAATTTCGAAATGTATTTCATATGAGTGGATAGAGTAACTCAATGTAAGGATAATGAGCCCATATAATTGAAATTCTAAAAAAAAATTTTCACGCAATTGCCAATATTCAAGGACCGTCTACAGACTGTCCTGACCGTTAAAGGGTGTCAAATTCTGAATGTTGCAAATTTGCAATTGTTAATAAAACACCAAATAAGTATTTTTCTATTTTATTATACTAATAGACAATATCAAAAACACAAATGGAACTTGTTTCCAAACATTTTGTAGGTATAAAAAATATAAAAGTGAACCAAAGAGCAACATGGACACATTGCAAAGGGATAAAACTTTCAAGTCCCATAATCCTGAATTTCCTGAGAAAAAACAATCATTCTTGATCACTAATTGCTACAATGAAAGGCTATGAAGCAATTTCTTTCCTTCTTGATGCATAGATTTACCTTGCATACGGCACACAAAAATGAGGATGTGACATGATTTTTCGTTTTGCTGCAATAATTGCATGTAAATATTCTGCCTTGAACTGGCCAGTGACCTAGCATTTTATCAAACCTATCATTTTGGTCAAACCTCACACTGTCATCAGGCCTTTCTGCACGTTGGTACTGCACTGGAGATGGCAACAGGTCATCTGGTTCTGGATCTGAGTCACTTTCCACCAAAATGCAGAGATATTTGAACTTCTGTTGGAAGGGTTCACAATAGAACAATTTCTCATTGATCTGGAATGACAATAAGAATGTTCTGTACACACCCAGACCACTACAGAATTCATATATGCACTAGAAATTTTTATATAAATATTTATTTACTGAAATTTAAAATGTGGCCCTGACGGGCGGGACTGTCTGTACACGGTCCTCTTTTGTTGCACTTTTTTCAATTGCATGGTACACTCATATTATGCATATCTAACTCCTGATATATATCTCAAAATATGCCTAAACTATTCATTTACACACTGGACACAACAATTAGTACTTACCGACATTGTAGAGAGTATAATCACAGTGTATATGAGTGGAAGAGCAAAAATTCGGCTCTGGGTGACGCCAAGCGAGAAGTGTTTACATTTTGGTCTCTCAACCAATGGGAAGCGAGCAGATGCCGGTCTCACTTAGCTGGAGCGACTCACAGAAGGCTTGTGATTGGTCAGATATAGAGAATGGGAACCTAGATGCGCTGGGGGAGTAGGATGACACGCGCAAAAACACGTGTTTAGGACCGTCTGTACACGGTCCTGCCCGGTAAAGGGTTAAAACAGCGACTTTGTGGTGTATTTACGTATGGGATTTATGGTTGTATTCTAGTTTTCATTTGATAAAATGGAAGATATATTACAGAAACAGAGATGATTTCGATTGGTTTCGCAATAAAAAGTACGTACTGTACCTTGAAATTGAGCTCAAAGTAGCGAAAATGTTAGATTTTTGCCGATGTTCAAAAGTAAACAAATGACATCACTGCCCAATACGTGTCCAACTGGTAAGTCTAAAACGCAGTCACGAATGGGTTGACATTATTTATACATTATTATAATAATGCAGTAGTCTGCATCACAGTAAATCTTCTATTTTTTGAGAGAATAAAAATTCAAAATGGAAAGTAAGAGTAATATAAGAGAGATCTGGAGACATGACTAATGAACAGAGAAAATGTTATTTTAGTGCCAGGAATGTCTGTCTTGTTTATTCTGGACCCTATTTTGAAATTGGCATCTTTTGAAATTTGTGTGAAATTGGCCAAATTGCTAATTTCTGACCAATTTATTGGGTAGTTGAATTCGGTAAATGGGCAGTTTCTTGTACTCAATCGATAGAACAAATGGAGTTCTATCGAAATAGTTATGAATTTAGTCGATTGGAACACTGGAATTGGCCGATAACAGGGCTCAAATTGGGCGAAATCGCCAATGCGTAAATATCATTGAGACCGCTAACTTTGCGAGAGCATAATTCCGTATGTTTTCCATCAAATTTCATACTTTTGGTGTCATTACTTTTGAGTGAAGATTCTCTATTATTTCATTAGAATTTTTTTTTTTTTTTTTAATTTTTCAACCCTGAGAGCGAGTTCAGGATCGAGGGTCTCGACCCTGAAAGGTTTAATGACTGTGGGATGATGCCTGTGTCCAGAATCTGTCTCCATAGGATATGTTATTTTTAAACTAATTTTTCAGGAGGAGGGCATGTGGTGCAGCTGTCAAGCAAGAACACAATTACAGTGGACCCCGGTTAACGGCCATAATTCGTTCCAGAATGCTGTTCAAGTGCCGTTACCGAACGAATTTATTAACATAAGGAATAATGTAAATTAGATTAGTCCTTTTGGAACACCAAACATACACTTACAAAAGCACTTACAAAAATACACTTACATAATTGTTAGTGTTTGGAGCAGGCCGTTAACCGGGGGTCCACTGTATACAGTCTTCAGGTAGTCTAAATGCTTTGCAATGAACCATGGTCTTTGGCACAAAATAGGTCACAAGTTAGTCATTTACAACATGTGTAATCAAGTAATGAATTAGGCACTGGAGGAATGGATAATCTTGAGGATGAAAACATTTTTTTTTTTGCAAAACTTTACTAAGTAATTTACATTTATGTGTTGCAGTAACACTAACACATGTTAATACAGCTGTTCTTTCTTTAGGTTCTTTAACCACAGGTACAGATGTCTCACCTTCACAAGCAGGAGTACCAGTATGCTTTATCACAACTAACAATACAATTCTCTCACAAGCACATAACACATCTCATGTGGTGCTAACTCAGGTTCTGAAAACAAGCCAATAAAATCATTCTAATATTTCTGAGAAGCCAGAGTATATGCAATCAACATTCTTCGGGTGTTTCACATCGAGAAACACAGTGTCATCATTGAAACTTGCTAAGCCAGCCATAACCTTATGATCACTCTATTTTTAATTGCTTGTGAAATTCTTTTGCCTTAGCCATTAACACAATGCAAAAGCAGCACATTTTTCACTGCAATACTAGAAAAATACATTGATACATAACCTCACCAACACTTCTGCTAGCAAGCAGATATTTTTTTTATTTTTCAAGTTCCTTGTTATCCTCATGAGCTCAATAAATTTAAAAAAATACAACTTTCCTGCTTTAAATCATACACTGTTGATTTTCCAACACAAACATGAGTCTAGCAACACTTCACTATCAGGTTGCTAGAGTAATGACACTTGTTGCTTTAGGGTAATTAAACTTCTGGTTGTCTATACAGTAAAATGTGTTAGTACATGTATTTGATTTTTGACAATTTTACTGAGGACGGGTAAGGCCCTCTACACCCCTGGTCTGTTTTATGGAATTTTAACCCTTTTAGTGGCTGTCACGTAGAACTACGTCATTGAGCCCAGGAGCCCCTCATGTAGTTTTATGTCCTGAGCTCAGCTCACCTAGATAAGCTGTGAGTGGGAAATTTTGGCCTAGATATCAGAGAATGGGTCTGTGTGGTGACTGAGCACAGTATAAAAAATCCTGCCCCATGCAGTGAATGACAGGAAGAGCAAAATTTCAAACTCCACCAGTGTGTATAGTTTAAAATAGCAACTTTGAGGTGTTTTTTTTTGGATGTTTTTATGGTTTTATTGGTTGTTAAATATTTGATATAATTTGATAGAACAGAAGACATACTATGGAAATAAAGATTCAGGCCAGGAAGTAACTTGAAACTGAGCTCAATATAGCAGAAACATTTAACCCTTTGAGGGTCGGTCCCGTACTAGTACGTCATTGCAGCCAGGGTCGGTCACGTACTTGTACTCATAATTTCTAGCACCTTCAAATCTGGTGGAAGAAAGCTGGCAGGCCTACATATGAAAGAATGGGTCTGCGTGGTCAGTGTGCACAGTATAAAAAAAAATCCTGAAGCACGCAGTGCATAATGAGAAAAAAAAAAAAACTCCGACCGTTTTTTTGTTTAAAACAGCGACTTTCGGGTGTATTTCCATATGGTATTTATGGTTGTATTCTGGTTTTCTTGGTCTCATTTGATAGAATGGAAGATATATTACAGAAATAGTGATGATTTTGATTAGTTTTACGATGACAAGTACCTTGAAACTGAGCGCAAAGTAGCGAAAATGTTCGATTTTTACCGATGTTCAAGAGTAAACAAATCACGCCATGCATCCAATACACATCAACTGGCATGTCTAATATTCTTGCACAAGTGCACTGATATTATTTATACCGTTTTTACAATGATGCAGTTGTATACATATCAGTAAATCTTCTATTTTTTTGTGAGAATAAAAATTCAAAATGGAAAGCAAAAGTAATGTAAGAGGGGCCTGGAGACATGACTAATGAACAGATAAAATGTTATTTGAGTGCCAGGAATGTCTGTCTCGTTTATTCTGGGCCCTATTTTGAAATTGGCATCTTTTGAAATTTGTGTGAAATTGGCCAAATTGCCAATTTCTAACCACCTTATTGGGTAGTTGAAATCGGTAAATTGGCGGTTTCTTATACTCAATTGATAGAAAAAAATAGAATTCTTGCGAAATAGCTATAATTTGAGTAGACCGAAACATTGGAATTTGCCGAAAATAAGGCTCAAAGTGGGTGAAATCGCCGATGCGTAAATATCGCTCATGCAGCTAACTTCGTGAGAGCATAATTCCGTTAGTTTCCTATCAAATTTCATAATTTTGGTGTCGTTATGATTGGAAAAAGATTCACTATGATTTCACAAGAATTTTTTTTTTTTTTTTTTTTCGAAAATTTTTCGACCCTGAGAACAAGTTTGGGAGAGGGCTTCTCGACCCTCAAAGGGTTAATAATTGCCAATTTTCTTGAGGATGAGTAAGGGCTCCCGACATCCCCAGATTGTTTTATGGGTTTTTAGAAGGTGCGATTCAATTACTGGGACATCATAAATCACAATCAATCATTCCTGGTTATATTTTATTATCCGAGAAAAAGAATACAGTGGATCCCGCCTAACGAGCAAAATTCATTCCAGAAGCCTGCTCAAGTGCCATTACCAAACGAATTTACTTCCTTAAGAAATAATGTCACGTAGGTTAGTCTATTTCAGACCCCCAAAAATACACTTCCACAAGCACTTACAATATTATACTTACATAATTGTATGATTTCCGGGGTGCTCGTTAGGCGGGGTCCACTGTAAATCTATTTTAGCGTGATTATGAATTCAATATGAAAGGCAAGTGTAATATAAAAGAGGCCAGGGTACATTATTAATGAACAGGGCACATGTTGTTTTGGTGCCAGGAATGTCTACATTGTTTATTTTGGATTCTGTTCTTAAATTGGTATTTTTTAAATTTGTTTAAAATTGGCCACATTACCAAATTTTATTTAAAATTGGCCAAATTACCCTGTAAAGTGCCCAAATTCTGGGTTATTCACAGGGTAGTTATAATAGGTGAATGGGTGGCTTCTTGTGCTCAATAGATTGAATAGAGGGCATACTAGCAAAACAGTTGAGAATTTGGTCAAATGTGCATAAAAGAACCTAAAATCTGGAACTCTCTACCTGAAACGTCCAGTCTCTCTCTATCTACCAGCTGCTTCAAAGTTACTGTTAAAAAACACCCCCTTTCCCTAATGTGAGCCTAATAAAAATTTATTATGCTGAACATTCTTATAACCTGTATTGTTCCTATCCACCATTCCTTCAACTCATGTAGTACAGTGAATCCCCAGAGTTCGTTAGCGTTGGAATTCATGAAAATCGGAGTTTGTGATGTTTTTTCGCAAAAATATTGGTTCGGTGTTCACGAATCTGCTCGGAGTTCGTTATTCATCCCGGATGCGTACGCATGGCCTGAGCGGGCCCGGGCACTCCATTCAGCATCAGTGTGCTATTGTTTACCAGCGAGCGACTGCCACCCATGCATTCATACCATATATTTTGTCATTATTCCAGTGTTTTTAGTGCTTGCAACTGCTAAATAAGCCACCAAGGGCCTCAAGAAAGCTCCTAGTGCCAGGCCTGTGGTAAAGAATGTCAGAAATACAGTAGAACTGAAGAAGATCATTCCACACCGAGGATGTGGAACAGTTGGTGGAGGAGGACAATGAAAAGATAACCACTGAAGATCTGCAAGAGCTTCAACAGCAACAGCAACAACAAACCACAGTTCAAGAAAATGGTTCAGAGGAGGAGGAGGAACAGAGATGGAAGAAGGTGCCTTCTTCAAGGATTAGGGAGATCTTTGCCTAATGGACTGATGTGCAAGGCTTTATGGATGACTATCACACTAACAAAGCTGTTGCAGGCCATGCTGGCAACATGTACAATGACGATGTGATGTCCCATTTCAGGGATGTTTTAAAGAAACGCCACACACAGAGCTCCCTGGACAGATTTTTGGTTAGAGAGGGGTCCAGTGACTCTCAACCTGGTCCTAGTGGCATTAAAAGAAAAAGGCCAGTAATCCCAGAAAAGAACTTGGTACCTGCAGTGTTAATGGAAGGAGATTCCCCTTCCAAACACTAGCAACTCCTCCATCCTCTCCCCTCCTCCCGTCTTCCACACATCAACAACTCTTCAATAAAGGTAAGTGACAAGTTATTGTACTAGTATTTAATTTTTATTTCTTATTGTTTTCTGTGTAATTTAATGTATATTTAATGTAGAAACTAAATTTATTTTAATACTTTTGGGTGTCTGGAACGGATTAATTTTATTTCCATTATTTCTTATGGGAAAATAGATTCGAAGTTCGTGATATTCGGTGTTCGCCGGGGCCTCTGGAACGGATTAATCATGAACTCCGGGGTTCACTGTACTTAGTTTCATCCTTAATATATCACTAATTAGATTTTTTCTTGAATTACTAAATACTGTACCTCCAACATAATAAAAACTATGTAGTATATGCTTATTCTCACATACAGGTCGGTCATCACTAATCCGGCAATCAGTAATCCGGCACTAATTTCGGGTAGTATAATTTCAAATTTCCGGGGTTGCCACACCAACATGCTGCTACTGTTTGGTGGTACTGCTTGCTGCACAAGTCATTCCAATTTCTTTTTCTCCATTTATTGTCATTACCTGGTTACTTTTAGCCCTAGCCATGGTTCCAATGAATAAAAGAAATGCTTCTCGTGTAAAGCACATACACCGTACACTGTCCATAAAACATAAGATGGCTTTGAAGCCACTGTCGGTCGCCATGAGCTCAGCTCACTCAGATAAGCTGTGACCGGTAAATTTGGGCCTACATATGAAAGAATAGGTCTGCATGGCTAGTGTGCAATATATAAAAAAAATCCTGCAGCATGCAGTGCATTTGAAAAAAACTATGACAGTGGTGTAAAACAGCGATTTTGCGGTGTGTTTTCGTATGGTTTTTATAGTTGTATTCTAGTTTTTTTTGTCTCATTTGATATAATGGAAGATATATTACAGAAGTAGATATGATTTTGATTGGTTTCACAAAGAAAAGTACCTTGAAATTGAGCTCAAAGTAGCAGAAATGTTCGATTTTTGCTGATGTTCAAGAGTAAACAAACGATGACACAGTCCAATACGTATCCAACTGGCCGGTCTAATACGCAGTCACGAATGGGTTGACATTATTTATACAATTATTACAATAATGCAGTAGTCTGCATAACATTAAATCTTCTATTTTTTGTGTGAATAAAAATTCAAAATGGAAAGCAAAAGTAAAATGAGAGGGGCCTGAAGATGTGACTAATGAACAGAGAAATTGGCATTTTAGTGCCAGGAATATCTGCATTCTTTATTCTGGACCCTGTTTTGAAATTGGCATCTTTTGAAATTTGTGTGAAATTGGCCAAATTACCAATTTATGACCATTTTATTGGGTAGTTGAAATAGGTGAATGGGTGGGTTCTTGTACTCAATTGACAAAATAGAAGGAATACTAGAAAAATAGCTGAGTTTGGTAGACTGGAATAATGGAATGGGCCAAAAATAGGAAGTAAAGTGGGTGAAATCGCCGATGTGTAAATATCGCCTTTAGTTTAAGTGTATTCTAACCTAACCACTCTGTAATCCTGCAAAATCACTAATCTAGCACCCTACAGGTCCCGATGATGCCAGATTAGTGATGACCAACCTGTATATACAGCCCTTGATAAATATGAATATCCACTGGGGCTTTTCATTGACCTACGGAAAGCATTTGATACAGTGGACCACAATCTCCTGCACCTAAAACTAAATCATTATGGCATCAGAGGACATTCCCTTGATTACCTACAATCCTATCTTAATGATAAACTCCAGTATGTATACGCATATGGAGTCAACTTCCCTATCCAGCCTGTAGCTGTCGGAGTACTCCAGGGTAGTGTCCTAAGCCCACTCCTCTTTCTCATCTACATCAATGATCTCCCCAATGCATCTTAACTTCTTAACCCTTTCAGGGTCCAAGGGGGGTCTCCGAAACTCGTTCTCAGGGTCCAAGAATTTAAAAAAAAAAAAAATTATTTTTTCATATGAAATGATAGAGAATCTTTTTCCGATCATAACGCCACAAAAATTATGAAATTTGATCGAAAACTAACGGAATTATGCTTTCGCGAAGTTGGCGGCAGCCATGACACTTACGCATCGGCGATTTCGCCCACTTTGAGCCCTATTTTCGGCAAATTCCAATGTTTCAGGCAACTAAAGTTATAGCTATTTCGCTAGAACTCCATTTCTTCTATCGATTGAGTACAAGAAACCGCCTATTTACCTATTACAACTACCCAAAATAGTGGTCAGAAAATGGCAATTTGGCCAATTTCACACAAATTTCAAACGATGCCAATTTCAAAATAGGGTCCAGAATAAACAAGGCAGACATTCCTGGCACTAAAATAACGTCTTCTCTGTTCATTAGTCACGTTTCCAGGCCCCTCTTACATTACTTTTGCTTTTCATTTTGAATTTTTATTCTCACAAAAAAATAGAAGATTTACGGTTATGTATACAACTGCATCATTGTATAAATGGTATAAATAATATTAGAGCACTTGTGCATGAATATTAGACTCGCCAGTTGATGTGTATTGGATGCATGGTGTGATTTGTTTACTCTTGAACATCGTCAAAAATCGAACATTTTCGCTACTTTGAGCTCAATTTCAAGGTACTTGTCTTTGTCAAACCAATCAAAATCATCTCTATTTCTGTAATATATCTTCCAGTCTATCAAATGAGACCAAGAAAACGAGAATACATCAATAAATACCATACGAAAATAGACTGTTAAGTCGCTGTTTTAAACCAAAAACACGGTCAGAGGTTTTTTTTCCTCATTATGCACTGTGTGGTGCAGGAATTTTTTTATACTGTGCACACTGACCACACAGACCCATTCTATCACATCTAGGCCTAACAGCCTGTTTCTGCTTGATTTGAGGGCGCTAGAATTTAGGCGTACTAGTACGTCAATAACCCCAGGGCGTAAGCCGTACTAGTACGTCAATAACCCTGAAAGGGTTAAACCAGTTTTATTCACAGACGACATTACTTATGTCTACTCCCACTCAAACCCAGCTATACTTAGAGACACTGTAAACAACGAGCTGCTAAAAATATATACTACTTAGATGATGACTAACAAACTCACTCTCAACATAGACAAAACATACTTCATGCTGTTTAGAAACAGAGAGTTAAGTATCCAACTTAATATATCGATAAATTGTTCCCCTATTACAAGACACACTGAGGGTAAATTTCTAGGTGTTCTCCTTGACTGTAATCTTAAATTTCATTCCCACATCAAGCATATATCCGAGAAAATTTCCAAATCAGTAGGCATCCTTTCCAAGATACAATACTATGTACCCCATACAACACTCCTTACCCTATACTACTCTTTAACCCTTAAACGGTCCAAACGTATATATACGTTCTTACCGCTACTGCCCCAAATGTATATTTAAGTTTTATTTTTCCTGCCTCCAAATTTGGCATGATTGGCCTGAGATGCCTGGTCAGCATAGAATAGGTCTTAACACTCGGTGTGTGCCATATTAAAAAAATCTGGGACCACTTAGTACCTTGTGGGAGCACCAGTTAAATTGATCACCAGCTAGAGCAAACACTGCGGCAAACACCAAGGATTCACTGATGTCATGTCATATTAACACTCCCCTTTTAAGTGGAAAGTGATGTCGGCAGGCTGGCAGGCCAGCTGGCTGGCCACCTGGCCACCTGGCTGCCAGCAGCTGGCTTGCCAGCTGGGTACCTGATTGGCTGTCTCTATATTCGTCTGTCTGTCTGTATATATCTGTCTCTTTGTCTCTCTCTGTCTCTATCTCACAGGAACACATACGTAAATGCAATTATATCTAGTGTAAATTACCTAGGATAACTCAAAAAATCCAGACAAAGTGTTATACTGTGCTTGTGATCTGCGTAATACCATTTAGTTCATGAGCTACTCTCTGAGACAAGCAGACAGAAAGACAGACACACAGACAGACAAGTTTGCATAACAAATAAAGCAAAGCAGTGTAAGCTCATCAAATGTCATCACTATAATTACTGGACTGATAAGAAGAGATAAGACTACCCTCACCCCTCATCATTATTATTATTTGAGTACAATTTCAGTACCTAATATTACTGTCAGAACAAAGATTGGCTATGAAATCACAAGATCTACTATAAATTGTAATTATCAGAACATAAAAATTATATAAAATAATAAAAAAGAGAAAAAAAAGGTATATCGGCAACAATTCTGCAAGCGGCAGGACTCCTGTTGCTGTCAGGTAAGCATCCAGTGCCAACTTCTCCGCCTCATATCTCGGTAAGTACTGACCCTAAAAAAAAATTTTTATCCTATAACACTTAAAAAAATGTGCTCTTCATTTCTATAAAAAAAAATTCAAAATATTTGGGGCAGTAGCGGTAAGAACGTATATAGTATACGTTTGGACCATTTAACCCTTTGGGGGTCGGTGCCGTACTAGTACGTTTTACGAGCAGGGGTTGGTGCCGTACTAGTACGCCCAAATTCTAGTGGCCTCAATTTAAGCAGAAAACGTCTGGTAGGCATACATATGAAAGAATGGGTCTGTGTGGTCAGTGTGCGCAGTATAAAAAAAATCCTGCAGTACACACTGCATAATGAGAGAAAAAAAAACTGACCGTTTTTTTCGATTAAAACAGCGAGTTTGCAGTCGATTTTCGTATGGTTTTTATTGATGTATTCTCGTTTTCTTGGTCTCATTTGATAGAATGGAAGATATATTACAGAAATAGAGATGATTTTGATTGGAATGACAATGACAAGTACCTTGAAATTGAGCTCAAAGTAGCGAAAATGTTCGATTTTGACGATGTTCAAGAGTAAACAAATCACACCATGCCTCCAATACACATCAACTGGCGAGTCTTATATTCATGCACAAGTGCTCTGATATTATTTATACCATTTTTACAATGATGCAGTTGTATACATAACAGTAAATCTTCTATTTTTGTGAGAATAAAATTCAAAATGAAAAGCAAAAGTAATGGAACAAGGGCCTGAGACGTGACTAATGAACAGAGAACATGTTATTTTAGTGCCAGGAATGTCTGCCTTGTTTACTCTGGACCCTATTTTGAAATTGGCATCGCTTTGAAATTTGTGTGAAATTGGAAAATTGCCATTTTCTGACCACTATTTTGGGCAGATGAAATTGGTAAATAGACGGTTTCTTGTACTCAATCGATAGAAGAAATAGAGTTCTAGCGAAATAGCTATAATTGTAGGAGACTGAAACATTGGAATTTGTCGAAAATAGGGCTCAAAGTGGGCAAAATCGCCGATGCGTAAGTGTCATGGCTACCGCTAACTTCGCGAAAGCATAATTCCGTTAGTTTTCGATCAAATTTCATAATTTTTGTGGCGTTATGATCGGAAAAAGATTCTCTATCATTTCATAAGAAAAAATTAATTTTTTTTTTTCCAAAAAATTTTCGAACCCAGGAACACTTTCCTGAGAAGGCCTGTCGACCCCCAAAGGGTTAAGGGTTAATATACACCTACCATCCGACTTAGGACCTGCTCAACATATGACCACTCGACTTACGACCATGTTTTCTATGCAAATGTTCTGGGAAATAATCAACTGTTTGTGTTGTACACAGTGTTTCTCTTAAACCTTACAGTATAAAATACAGTACTAACAGCATAAAAAGTAAGTAAAAAATGAAATACCAAAATAAAACAAAATAAAATCATTACAATAACTGTGATGTTGATATTCACTAGTAAGGTTCGACTTACGTCCATTTTGACTTACGACAGGTTGGTCGGAACCAAGCTCGGTTGTAAGTCGGATGGTACCTGTATATCTCTACCTCACCTAAGGTATTTTTGCCTGGGGATCAACCACAGCCAACCAACCCAACAAAAAGCTGCTGTGTGGATGATTACCAGCTCCTGTGCCAGACAGCACACCCTACCACTTTTCAAAAGCCTGAACCTACTAAATATACGAGACATACACTCATATTATTGTGCCTACTATATACAGTGGTCCCTCGACTAACGATCTTAAACTGTTCCAGGAGCTAGACATCAACACGAAAAAATTGTTATTCAAAACCTTATTTCCCATAAGAAATAATGTAAATACAATTAATCCGTTTCCACCCAAAAAATTTCACCAAAAATTCATTTTTTTAAAGAATAAATACTATAGTTTTACATACAAAAAACAATGAGAAATAAATATAAAGCACTAATTATAATGGACAAATGAACAGTTAAATAAGCTTTACCTTTATTGAAGACTCTTGTTGGCATATGAGAGAGTTTGTTTGGAGGCAGGACAAAATAGTCCTTCAATATGACAATAATATCAACTCTACAGCTTATTTATCTAGCACAATTCATCTAATATGACATAATAAACAATATTAATAACTTAAACTCTAGAACGAATAAAACATGTCATTACGAATCTAAGGAGTGGTGAAGTGTGTTGGTGTTGTTGTTGGGTATAAGGACCACTGACCATAAGCTGTGGTGGTAGTCGGTTTCAGCAGAAAGCCATCACCACTATCACACAAACAATGTGCATAATTTATAAATAAGAAATACTTACACTTTAATTTATAAATAAGAAATATTTACACTTTAATTTAAAAATAAGAAATATTCACACTTATATAAATAAGAAATATTCACACTTATATAAATAAGAAATATTTACACTTACCTTGGAGGAGATGGTGGCAGAGGGCGGCGCTCTTTTCAGTGTCCCTATAATCCTCAAACATTGTAGAAGTTAAGTTTTGTGTCGTCATTTTCTATTGATTAATCGCTTAACTTACTTAAGTAAGTTTATTCAGGTATACACAAATCCAGTTATACATAGATTATCATACATAGCAGAATATGTGTAGAAAACCTAGGATAACCCAAAAAAGTCAGACAGAGTGACTTATTTCCATTGCTACACTGTTAATGCTACACTTTATCACTGGCTGGTGCTATAGCCTTTATCGACTTGTGAAGCTTCTTTGGACCAATGGTGACTTATTTCACAGTGACACTCACTAAACCAGCAATAAACAGAGTAAATTTATTGTGAAATGTTTAAATGAGCAAGCTGGGTATTGTTTACTCAAGTGTAAACAACGCTAGACTGGCATCTTGCGCAGCGAAGCGCGGACAGGTCTGGTACGGATCACTACACGAGTAAAAATTGCTACACGAGAAAAATATTGACCGTAAAAAGCAATCGTTACATGAAAAAATCGTTATTCGGACAGATCATTACTCGGGGGTCTACTATATACAGAACATTAAACTCCAATATAAACCCTCCGCTTAAACTTCTCCTTGATAGCTACAACAGAATGCACAGTCACAATACAAGGCACAAGGCACTCTTCGACATCCCTCGTGTCAGTCTCACACTATGTAAAAATTCAATGCACATAAAGAGCCCGAAGATCTGGAATTCACTACCTGAACCAGTAAAGGATCCCCTGACTACATACATTTAGGGCTACGCTTAAAAATCATCTCGTCTCTCAATACTAACCAAACCAACCAAAACAACTTCTAATCAGTTTGAAGCAACTCTCCCAAATATTATATTATATGACCTAAAGTCTATTAAAATCTGCCAATCCATGAAATATTACTGTCTGAACCATCAATTGTAATGCTGTTTTTATTATGTACAACTTCAAGATTATTTTTCTTATAAACCTCCATTTTGACTACTTCGCATTAGTTTTTTTTTTTTTTTCAACAAGTCGGCCGTCTCCCACCGAGGCAGGGTGACCCAAAAAGAAAATACTTTCATCATCATTCAACACTTTCACCACATTCATACATAATCACTGTCTTTGCAGAGGCGCTCAGATACGACAGCTGAGAATAGTCCCTCCCAGCTGTCACTATCCCAGACCTCTCCTTTAAAGTGCAGGCATTGTACTTCCCATTTCCAAGACTCAAGTCCAACTAAATCAATTAACTGGTTTCCCTGAATCCCTTCACAAAATGTTACCCTGCTCACACTCCAACAGATCGTCATGTCCCAAAAACCATTCGTCTCCATTCACTCCTATCTAACACGCTCCCACATGCTTGCTGGAAGTCCAAGCCCCTCGCCCACAAAACCTCCTTTACCCCCTCCCTCCAACCTTTTCTAGGACGACCCCTACCACACCTTCCTTCCCCTACAGATTTATACGCTCTCCAAGTCATTCTACTTTGATTCATTCTCTCTAAATGACCAAACCACCTCAACAACCCCTCTTCAGCCCTCTGATAAATACTTTTAGTAACTCCACACCTTCTCCTAATTTCCACATTCCGAATTTTCGGCATAATATTTACACCACACATTGCCCTTAGACAGGACATCTCCACTGTCTCCAGTCTCCTCCTCGCTGCAGCATTTGAAACCCATGCTTCACACCCATATAAGAGTGTTGGTACTACTATACTTTCGTACATTCCCTTCTTTGCCCCCATGGATAACGTTTTTTGTCTCCACAGATACCTCAACGCACCACTCACCTTTTTTCCTTCATCAATTCTATGGTTAACCACATCCTTCATAAACCCATCTGCTGACACGTCAACTCCCAAATATCTGAAAACATTTACTTCTTCCATAATCCCTCTCTCCAATGTAATATCCAATTTTTCTTTATTTAAATCGTTTGATACCCTCATCACCTTACTCTTATCTATATTCACTTTTAACTTTCTACCTTTACACACTCTCCCAAACTCGTCCACTAACCTTTGCAACTTTTCTTTAGAATCTCCCATAAGCACAGTATCATCAGCAAAAAGTAACTGTGTCAACTCCCATTTTGCACTTAATTCCCCATAATTTAATCCCACCCCTCTCCCCAATACCCTAGCATTTACTTCTTTTACAACCACTATTATTATTAAACAACCATGGTGACATCACACATCCCTGTCTAAGACCTACTTTTACCGGGAAGTAATCTCCCTCTCTCCTACACACCCTAACCTGAGCCTCACTATCCTCATAAAAACTCTTTACAGCCTTCAGTAACTTACTACCTCTTCCATACACTTGCAACATTTGCCACATTGCTCCCCTATCCACTCTATCATATGCCTTTTCTAAATCCATAAATGCAATGAAAACTTCTCTACCTTTATCTAAATACTGTTCACATATATGCTTCACTGTAAACACTTGATCTATACATCCCCTACCCACTCTAAAGCCTCCTTACTCATCTGCAATCCTACTCTCTGTCTTACCTCTAATTCTTTCAATAATAACCCTGCCATACACTTTACCTCTTCTTTCTTCTTTCAACACGTCGGCCATTTCCCACCGAGGCAGGGTGGCCCAAAAGAAAAGACGAAAGTTTCTCCTTTTACATTTAGTACTGTAATATATTCAGGAGAAGGGGTTACTAGCCCCTTGCTCCCGGCATTTTAGTTGCCTCTTACGACACGCATGGCTTGCGGAAGAAGAAACTTTACCTGGTATACTCGGTAAACTTATTCCCCTATAATTTTTACACTCTCTTTTATCCCCCTTCCCTTTATATAAAGGAACTATACATGCTCTCTGCCAATCCCTAGGTACCTTCCCCTCGTTCATACATTTATTAAACATAAATACCAACCACTCCAGCACTATATTCCCCCCTGCTTTTAACATTTCTGTCATGATCCCGTCAATTCCAGCTGCTTTACCCCCTTTCATTCTACGTAATGCCTCACGCACCTCCCCCACACTCACATCCTGCTCTTCTTCACTCCTAAACGATGTTGTACCTCCCTGGCCAGTACATGAAATTACCGCCTCCCTTTTTCATCGACATTTAAAAGTTCCTCAAAATATTCCCGCCATCTACCCAATACCTCCAGCTCCCCATCTACTAACTCCCCTACTCTGTTTTTAACTGACAAATCCATTCATTCCCTAGGCTTTCTTACCTTGTTTATCTCACTCCAAAATTTTTTCTTGTTTTCAGCAAAATTTCTTGACAGAGCCTCTCCCATTCTTTCATCCGCTCTTCTTTTGCATTCTCTCACCACTCTCTTCACCTTTCTTTTACTCTCCATATACTCTGCTCTTCTATTAACACTTCTGTTTTGTAAAAACCTCTCATAAGCTACCTTTTTCTCTTTTATCACACCCTTACTTCTTCATTCCACCACTCACTCCTCTTTCCTCCTGCACCCACCCTCCTATAGCATTAGTATTAAGATTAAATAAAGATTTTTTAAAAATTTAACTACTCTTGTCTAGATTTTAGTACATAGTTATTATGTACTAGGATTAGTCTGCCCGAAATGCCCCAGCATGATAGTGGCTTTCTTTGTACTTAGCAAACCAAGACTGTAATTACACATTGTAACCTTTGCAAAGAAATAAAATCTTTATTCTTTATTCACTGGACCAAACATGAATACCAGAAAACATCAGAAGCTGAATAATCAATTACGTATCTGATAACCAATGGCCTCCTGGATCACACAAGTACTGTAGTGATATATTACTTCGATGAACTCCTCTTCTACTGGATAATTTAACTACCTGCTAAGACGTATACATTATTCTACCCTCTTGTAACATAAAAAAAAATTGGCATGTATGTACCATAAACAATGCAAATGCAAATTATAGTTCTTGTAAAACCTGGACGTTGATATGAGATTCTCTTATATAAAGACCAAGGACAGAACGAGGCCAAAATAAAGCAAATGTGAGTGAACAAGTATCTCCTGAGCAACAGCAGATTAAATGATCAGAATACAAATTTTGAGGGTTTAATGCAAAAGCAGCCATATCAAGGCAAAATATAAAAGTCAAGGAATTAAATACCACCACACACAATCAGGTAATTACATACCACAGCACACAATTAAGTAATTTAATTTCACAGCACACATTCAGAGAATTAATTATCACACCACACACTCAGAGAATTAAATATCAGAGCACACATTCAGAGAAATATCAGAGCACACATTCAGAGAAATATCAGAGCACACATTCAGAGAAATATCAGAACACACATTCAGAGAAATATCAGAGCACACATTCAGAGAAATATCAGAACACACATTCAGAGAAATATCAGAGCACACATTCAGAGAAATATCAGAACACACATTCAGAGAAATATCAGAACACACATTCAGAGAAATATCAGAACACACATTCAGAGAAATATCAGAGCACACATTCAGAGAAATATCAGAACACACATTCAGAGAAATATCAGAGCACACATTCAGAGAAATATCAGAACACACATTCAGAGAAATATCAGAACACACATTCAGAGAAATATCAGAACACACATTCAGAGAAATATCAGAGCACACATTCAGAGAAATATCAGAGCACACATTCAGAGAAATACATATCAGAACACACATTCAGAGAAATATGTATCAGAACACACATTCAGAGAAATATCAGAGCACACATTCAAAGAAATACGTATCAGAACACACATTCAGAGAAATATCAGAGCACACATTCAGAAATATCATAGAATACATTCAGAGAAATATCAGAGAACACATTCAGAGAAATAAATATCATAGCACACATTCCATGAATAAAAACTGTACAAATTAAGGTGGAAAAAAAAGAAAGTGAGGGCAAAAGAAAATTAAGTATCAGAGATCAGCATCAGGGAAGGAAATACTGCAATACACAGTCAGAAATGTAATACAGTAATACAGTGTTGGATGGAATGCTATGTTACAGTCAGGAGCGAAATGCTATAAAACATAGTAAAGAATGGAATGTCAGTTTATTATGAAGGCATATCAAGATAATGGAGATGAAATTGCAGAGCACACTGAGGGATGGCAGAGAGAATATGAAGATTAACTTACTTTTGTGACTGCTCAGAGACCCTGAGATAGATCACATGATTAGATCATTACAATGGAACTAATGCAGTATCTGCATTATATCTATGTAAGTACAGTCAACTCTCTGTGAAGCTCCTCTATACAGAGGAATTTTTTTTATAAATGCAAATGAAAAAGTACATTCAAAATTGCACTTTTTCAATTGCATATATGAAAAATGTCCTATATAGAGCTTTATAAGAGGTGACTGTGTCTCAACACTGACGAAAATATGCTCATACTTTTCATTAACCACTGACAACAGATCACAATAAAAAAATTATAACTCAAGTAATAATGTCATTTTTTAATACTGAGACTCTGAAATCAATAATAATATAGTTCATAATAAGTACCGTACTGTCTATCATTCAGCATCTATCTCAATCAAGCTTTCAAAACTTTAGTCAATACTCAAAGTTTACTTGGTTACTACATCTAGGATGTTCAAGGACAAACTCATTACTTCCTTTAGAAAAATTGAACAAAATATGGAATGGAGTATATAAAACAAGGTAAAACTTTAAACTTGGTGGCCCATGGCCTGGTGGCAAAAGCTCTCACTTCACATGCTGAGGGTCCGGGTCCGGGTTCACACATCAGTAATAATGGGTACCTGGGTGTTAGTCGACTGGTGTGGGTCGCATCCTGGGACAAAAACTGACCTAATTTGCCAGAAATACTCAGCATAACAAGCAGCTTTCTATGTAGTAGTATGTCACTGATGTCTGCTAGGCCTGTATACCTTGTACATGTACTTGTAGAAATAAAGATATAATTATTATATTATTACAGGTCGGACATCACTAATCCAGCAATCAGTAATCTGGATCCATCAGTAATCAGGCACTAATTTCGGCTAGCATAATTTAAAAAATCCAGGGTCGCACACAACCATCCGCTACTGTTTGGTACTTGCTGCATAAGTCATTCCAATTTCTTTTTTTCCATTTATTGTTATAACCTGCTCAGTTTTAGCCTAGCCATGGTTCCAATGAATAAAAGAAATGCTTCTCGTTTTGTAAACCACATACACAATACTACATTGTTCATAAAAGATAAGGTGGCTTTGAAGATACTGTCGGTCGCCATGAGCTCAGCTCACTCAGATAAGCTGTGACCAGTAAATTTGGATCTACATATGAGAGAATAGGTCTGTGTGGTAAGTGTGCACTATGTATATAAAAAAAATCCTGCAGCACACAGTGCAATGAGAAAAAACTGCGACCGTGTTTATGATGTAAAACCGACTTTGCGGTGTATTTTTGTATCATTTTTATGGTTGTATTCTTGTTTTTTGGTCTCATTTGATAGAATGGAAGATTATTTTTTTTTTTTTATTAACACATCGGCCGATTCCCACCAAGGCAGGGTGGCCCGAAAAAGAAAAACTTTCGTCATCATTCACTCCATCACTGTCTTGCCAGAGGGATGCTTTACATTACAGTTATAAAACTGCAACATTAACACCCCTCCTTCAGAGTGCAGACACTGTACTTCCCATCTCCAGGACTAAAGTCCAGCCTGCCGGTTTCCCTGAATCCCTTCATAAATGTTACTTTGCTCACACTCCAACAGCACGTCAAGTATTAAAAACCATTTGTCTCCATTCACTCCTATCAAATACGCACACGCATGCTTGCTGGAAATCCAAGCCCCTCGCACACAAAACCTCTTTTACCCCCTCCCTCCAACCTTTCCTAGGCCGACCCCTACCCCGCCTTCCCTCCACTACAGATTTATACACTCTCAAGGTCATTCTGTTTCGTTCCATTCTCTCTACATGTCCAACCCACCTCAACAACCCCTCCTCAGCCCTCTGGATAATAGTTTTGGTAATCCCGCACCTCCTCCTAATTTCCAAACTCCGAATTCTCTGCATTATATGGAAGATATATTACAGAAATAGATATGATTTTGATTGGTTTCACGACTGAAAGTACATTCATCATCCGACTTACGACCTGCGCAACATACGACCACTCGACTTACGACAGTGCATCTGGCAGCAGTATAATGTGATCCTTTATTGACAACGTTTCGCCCACACAAGTAGAGGTAGTAGTACTAGTTATACATGTGGTGGAAAAGTCAGCTGGTACATGAGAAAGAAATGTTACAAAAGCTATGGCTTGGGTAGCATAAAAAATAGGTTGGGAAAGTGTAGAAAGAAATGAGGAACACTGCAGCAGTCCTGTTGACCCAAACTGGGCAAGTCCATTATGTAGTAGCAATTATGTGATGGCAGGGTTTACTGTTTTCAGGAGGATTCTTGCTAAGACTTCAGAGATGATGAAGCTGCCTTTGTTTTGTTTAATTATGTTAGAAACAGCGATTAATGGTGAAGAAGTGTGTGAGATCATTTTTATTTGTAGGTTTTCGGTAAATTTGAAATCTTAGATTGTTATCTACTTTGTGAATGAGGACGTCTAGAAAAGGTAGCTTGTCATTGGACTCTTCTTCAGCATTAATCGCTGTTTCTAACACAATTAAACAAAATAAAGACACCTTCATCATCTCTGAAGTCTTAAGAACATAAGAATGGAAGAACACTGCAGAAGGCCTACTGGCCCATACAAGGCAGGTCCTTATCAAAACCACCCCTACCCAAAGCTACCCAAAAATTTACTCCCGTACCCACAACACCAATCAAACCCAGCCCCTCCCACTCATATACAGCCTCTCCTCACTTAATGATGGAGTTCCATTCCTAAGACCACGTCAGTAAACGAATTCGTCGCTAAGTGAGGAGCATACTATAATGGTAGTGGGTTTGTGTCAACCATCTTTGATATTGTTTTAATGTCACCTTTGCACCATTTATAACATTTCTGGTATACTATTTTTAAATGTTTATACAGTAGTGTACTGTACAGTCAACCCTCCGTTTTCATGTATGTATCTCCGTTTTCGGTGATTTCAGTTTTTGGCACTTTTTTCGTGGAAATATTACCTCCGTTTTCGGTGATTGGCTTCGTTTTCGTTCATGGTACGGAACCTGTCCAGTGCCCAGCACACATACAAAGCCCGCAAGCCCGCCTCCCACGCACATTCTCAGGCAGTGTAGCATTGTTTCTGGTTGAGTGAACATTATCCTGCGAGTTCATACAAAACATTTCTTAACAATCCATTGATTTTGGCCCTTGATTATTGTGTGTGACTGCTAAATAAGCCATCACGATCCCAAAGAAAGCTCCTAGTGTCAGTCCTTTGGTAAAGAAAGTGAGAAACACCATAGAATTAAAGAAAGAAATCGTAGCAAAGTATCAAAGTGGAGCTAATGAAGGCTATAGCACCAGCGAGCGATAAAGTGTAGCATTAACAGTGTAGCAAGTAAGTTAAGCCATTAATCGATAGAAAAATGATGACACGAAACTTAACTCCTCCATTGTTTGTTTGAGGAATATAGGGACACAGACCAGAGCCGCCCAATGCCAACATCTCCTCCAAGGTAAGTGTAAATATTTCTTACTTATATAAGTGTGAATATTTCTTATTATAAATTAAAGTGTGAATATTTCTTATTATAAATTAAAGTGTAAATATTTATTTATAAATTAAAGTGTAAATATTTCTTATTTATAAATTATGTACATTGTGTGAATAGAGGTGGTGGCGGCCTGCTGCTGCCGCCGACCACCACCAGCAGTATACATGTACGTATGTACGGCTTATGGTCAGTGGCCCTTAAACTCAACAACAATAACAACACTACTGCCAGTTCTCTCATACATAATGACATATTTTATTCATTCTAGAGTATATATACAGTGGTCCCTCGGTTTTTGCCGAAAATTCGTTCCAGAATGCTGCTCGAGTGCCATTACCGAACGAATTTACTTCATTAAGAAATAATGTCACGTACGTTAGTCTATTTCAGACCCCCAAAAATACACTTGCAACAGCACTTACGAAAATACACTTACATAAATGTTCGAGTTTGGAGATGCACGAAAACCGAGGGACCACTGTACAGTGGACCCCAGAGTTTCGTAAAAACTTCACTCCTGAAGTCTGCTCAAGTGCCATTACCGAACGAATTTACTCCCTTAAGGAAAAATTTCACGTAGGTTAGTCTATTTCAGACCCCCAAAAATACACTTCCACAAGAACTTACAAAATTATACTTACATAATTGCACGATTTCCGGGGTATTCGTTAACCGAGGGTCCACTGTATCATGTTTCTATGTTATTAATATTGTTTATTATGTCATATTAGATGAATTGTGATAGATAAATAAGCCGTAGAGCTGATATTAGTGTCAAATTGAAGCATTTTGTCCTGCCTCCCAACAATAAACTCACCTCCCTCTCTCCTCTCCATCTTCCATACACCAACAAGAGTCGCCAATGAAGGTAAGTGTGATGTTAAATGTTCATTTATACATGTTATTAGTGCTTTATATTTATTTGTCATTCTTTTCTGTATGTAAATCTACATTTAATCTCTAAAAAAATATTTTTTGTTAATACTCCTGGGTGTTTGAAATGGATTAATTGAATTTACATTATTTCTTATGAGGAAAATAGTTTCAGTTTTCGTTGATTTCAGTTTTAGTCGATCCCTCTGGAACGGATTAAGCACGAAAATAGAGGGTTGACTGTATATTCTAATAAACAGAATAAAGGAAATCAGCTCTAATATACATTATTTAGGTATGCATACTGGTCAGAGAGCTCGTCGCAAGTCCGAGTCATCGGTAAACGAGTACACGTTGCTAAGTCAGGAGAGGCTGTATTTGTCCAATCTCTTTTTAAAACTACCCAAGGTCCTACCCTCGATCACCCTACTTGGAAGATTGTTCCACGCATCAACAACTCTGTTCGAAAACCAGTACTTAAATATGTCCTTTCTAAATCTAAATTTATCCTCCTGAAACAGTAAACCCTGCCATCACATAATTGCTACTATACATAAAGGACATGCCCAGTTTGGGCCAACAGGCCTGCTGCAGTGTTCCTCCTTTCTACATTTTTAGACTACCCAAGCCATAGCTTTTGTAACATTTCCTTCTCATGTACCAGCTGACTTTTCCACTACCTCACCTATGGAATCTGCGCATGGGGCTCTACATCAATAACTCATCTCAGACCACTAATAACACAACAAAAGGCAGCAGTTAGAATGATAACAAATTCACACTCCAGACAACATACTCCACCAATATTCAAAAACCTAAACTTACTCACCATACAAGACATCCATACTTTTTACTGTGCCTATTACATACATAGAACACTCTATGCAAATATTAACCCACCACTCAAACTTCTCCTTACCAATTTTAACAGGACACATGACCATAACACTAGACACAGATCACTCCTCGATGTTCCCCATGTCCATCTAACACTATGTAAAAACTCAATGCATATAAAAGGCACGAAAATTTGGAATTCATTACCTGTCATTGCCAAAGAAACCCTGCCTGTACCCCAATTCAAAACGATGCTAAAAAACCACCTTCTCACCCAAAGCTAAATGCTCAATATCAAACATTCCCAACAAAGTAGAATAATCACTTAATGTAAAAACCTGACTAATCACTTAAATGCAAAAACCTGTTATGAATAATACATACTAAGCTAACTATTTCCATAACATTTACATTATAATGACCACGTAAACTGTAACTGCAATGCAACTAATTGTTTTAAATTGTTATCTCACTCAATTAGTTGCATTGCTACAATTAATTGATATGTTCAACTTATATTCAAACTTTATAACTTAGATACGCAATTATACGTACTTATTTTATAAATTATCAACCATAACTTTTTACCATGTAGTCTAGAATTAAGTAGACCTAAGAATGCCTGCAATGCACAGCATATTAGGGGCTTTTGGCATGTACATCTCATTAATAACTATATTTCTTGTCTACCATGTATCATTGTACCATGTCTCAATAAAGTATTATTATTATTATTATTATTATTATTATTATTATTATTATTATTATTATTATAACTATTACTACTACCTCTACTTGTGTGGGAAAACAGGCCTGCTGCAGTGTTCTTCCTTTCTTATGTTCTTATGTAATAAAGGGACTCTGAAACATGCCTTCTCAAATCCATCCATATACACTTGCCCAACCTATTTTTTATGCTACCCAAGCCATAGCTTTTGTAACCTTTCTTTCTCATGTACCAGCTGACTTTTCCACCACATGTATAACTACTGCTATCCCTATCGGCAATTTTCTAAGGTTCGACTTATATCCATTTTCACTTACGACTGGTTGGTCAGAACCAAGCTTGGTCGTAAGTCGGATGGTACCTGTACTTTGAAATTGAGCTTGAACTAGCGGAAATGTTTGATTTTTGCCGATGTTCAAAAGTAAATAAATAACGTTACCGTCCAATATGTGTCCAACTGGCCAGTCTAATACACAGTCACGAATGGCTTTACATTATTTATACAATTATTGCAATAATGCAGTAGTCTACATAACAGTAAATCTTCTATTTTTTTGTGTGAATAAAAATTCAAAATGGAAAGCAAGCGTAATATAAGAGGGGCCTAGAGATGTGACTAATTAACAGAGAAAAAGTTATTTTAGTGCCAGGAATGTCTGCATTGTTTATTCTGCACCCTATTTTGAAATTGGCATCTCAAAATTTATGTGAAATTGGCCAAATTACTGATTTCTGACCACTTTACTGGGTAGCTGAAATAGGTAAATGGGCAGTTTCTTGTACTCAGTCAACAGAATAGAAAGAATGTACATACTAGCAAAACAGCTATGAGCTTGGTAGACTGGAACAATGGAATGGGCCAAAAATAGGGCGTAAAGTGGGTGAAATCACCGATGCGTAAATGTCATTATTGGGTTAAGTGTATTTTAACCTAACCACTCTGTAATCTAGCAAAATCACTAATCCAGCACCCTACAGGTCCCGATGATGCCGGATTAGTGATGGTCAGCCTGTATTATAAAAACTGGAAGAAAGAATAACACAAACTCAAACCACTCAACAGATAATGTCAGGTCTTACACTCAAAGACCACAGAAGTGTTGTTATTACATATGCAAGGAAGTTGATAGGCAAGATAACTAGAACCTTCAAAACAAGAGATGCTAAGCCAATGATGATACTCTCAGATCACTTGTTTTCTCTCTACTGAAATACCACTGCTGCACACTGACAACCCATTTTAGAAAATACAAAACTCAAAACTGGAAATGTACAAAGAAGCTTTGCTGCCCATGTAAATTCACTCAGGTACTTATATTATTAGGACTACCTTAAGTACAGTGTATACTGTACACCTGGAAAATGCTGAAGGAATTGGTCCCAAATCTGCACACCAAATTAACTACCTATAGGAGCAAGAAGCTCAGCAGATGGTGCAAAATACAGTAAAGGTTGGCCATCACTAATCTGGCATCATTGGGACCTGTAGTGTGGTGGATTAGTGAGTTTGCCGGATTACAGAGTGGTTAGGTTAGAATACACTTAATTAGCCTATCAACAGAGACTCTTTCTGCTACATCTACATCTTCCTCATTTTCATCACTGCTTTTCCCTCCACTGGCTTGCTGCTGTGGATTTACAACATCTGCACAATTTCTGAGTCAGTATAATGATGAAATTTGAAATTATGCTAGTGTTGAAATTAGTGCCGGATTACTGATGGAACCGGATAACTGATTGCCGGATTTGTGATGGCCAACCTGTACTTCCAATGGAAGGCAGAGATGAGTACACTAAAGAAACTGACTTATTAAATGTTAAGGAACCAAAACTTTAACACCCTCCCTTCATACACAGAAGGAATTACCAACAGGTGCGTAGTTTTAAAGAGGGAACTGGGCAAGTTCCACAAGTTAGTTCCTGATCAGCCAGGCTGTGGTACTTACACTAGATGGTGTGCAACTACCACCAGACTAATTTAGGCCTATATTTCCTCTCTGCACATCACACAGATATGTATCGTTATTTGAAACAATATATGCATATGCATACAGAGAGAGCAAGTGACGTTTACACACTGTGAATAAGTCACACACAAACACACACACACACACACAGAAACACACAGGGTACAGAGACAAAAGGAGGAAAGAGAGATGGACAGGAGAACCCAGACTCAGGAGGAAGCTCTAATACAACCACCTTCAGATGTTCCCCAACCTGGACAACCCCAATGCAACCAAACAACCTAACCCAAAACACACATGCCATACCCAATGATTCCACCAACCTCATTACAAACTCCACCTTCACACCAACCACCCATAGTTCCCCATCAGATATCCCACTTTCCCAACCCCAACATACCCCCCAGACTACGGTTTTAGAAAAGAAGTTAAAGGTTTGGTATACAAATGCAGATGGTATAACAAATAAATGTGAGGAGTGGCATGAAAGAATAAAGGAGACATCCCCAGACATAATAGCACTCACAGAAACGAAACTCACCAGGATGATAACAGATGCAATCTTTCCACCCGGATATCAAATCCTCAGGAAAGATAGAGGGAGCAGAGGGGGAGGAGGAGTTGCACTGCTCATTAAGAACAGGTGGGGATTTGAGGAAGTGGAAGGAATGGATGGAATGGGTGAAAGGGACTACATAGTAGGAACAATTCAGTCTGAGGGCCATAAGGTGGTAATTGCTGTAATGTACAACCCGCCACAGAACTGCAGGAGGCCAAGAGAAGAATACGACGAGAGCAACAGAGCAATGGTAGACACACTAGCCGAGGTAGCCAGAGGAGAGCAAAGTTACTAATTATGGGTGATTTCAATCACAAAGAGATTGATTGGGAAAACCTAGAGCCCCATGGGGTCCTGAATCATGGAGAGCCAAGATGATGGATGTGGTACTGGAAAACCTCATGCATCAACATGTTAGAGACGCTACCAGAGAGAGAGGTGGGGATGATCCAGCAAGACTGGACCTAGTATTCACCTTGAGTAGTTCGGACATCGAGGATATCACGTATGAAAGGCCCCTTGGAGCTAGTGATCATTTGGTTCTGTGTTTTGATTATATAGTTGAGCTACAAGTGGAGAGGGAGCAGGAATAGGAAGGGAGAAATGAAACTACAAAGGGGGACTACACAGGCATGAGGAACTTCCTACAAGACGTTCAGTGGGAGAGAGAATTGGCAGGAAAACCAGTAAAAGAAATGATGGAATATGTGACAACCAAATGCAAAGAGGCAGAGGAGAGGTTTGTCCCCAAGGGAAACAGAAGTAATGGGAAGACCAGAACGAGTCCTTGGTTCACCCAGAGGTGTAGGGAGGCAAAAAGTAAGTGTAATAGAGAATGGAAAAAGTACAGAAGACAAAGGACCCAGGAAAATAAAGATTAGCCGAAGAGCCAGAAACGAATATGCACAGGTAAGAAGGAGGCTCAGCGACAATATGAAAATGATATAGCATCAAAAGTCAAGTCTGACCCGAAGCTGTTGTATAGCCACATCAGGAGGAAAACAACAGTCAAGGACCAGGTAATCAGGCTGAGAAAGGAAGGTGGGGAGTTCACAATAAACGACCAAGAGGTATGTGAGGAGCTCAACATGAGATTTAAAGAAGTATTTACACAGGAGACAGGAAGGACTCCAGGAATTCAGAATAGGGAGGTATACCAACAAGTGCTGTATGAAATACACACAACCGAGGAGGAGGTGAAGAAGCTGCTATGTGAACTCGATACCTCAAAGCGGTGGGACCGGACAACATTTCTCCGTGGGTCCTTAGAGAGGAGCAGAGATGTTGTGTGTGCCACTAACACAAATCTTCAACACATCCATTGAAACTGGGCAACTACCTGAGGCGTGGAAGATGGCAAATGTAGTCCCAATTTTAAGAAAGGAGACAGACACAGGCATTAAACTACAGACTCAGTCACTGACGTGTATAGTATGCAAAGTCATGGAGAAGATCATCAGGAGGAGAGTGGTGGAGCACCTAGAAAGACACAAGCTATAAACGACAACCAGCACGGTTTCAGGGAAGGAAAATCCTGTGTCACAAACCTACTGGAGTTTTATGACAAGGTAACAGAAGTAAGACACGAGAGAGAGGGGTGGATAGACTGCATTTTTGGACTGCAAGAAGGCGTTCGACACAGTTCCTCACAAGAGGTTAATGCAAAGCTAGAGGATCAGGCACACATAACAGGAAAAGCACTGCAATGGATCAGAGAATATCTGACAGGGAGGCAACAACGAGTCATGGTACGTGACGAGATGTCAGAGTGGGCACCTGTGACGAGTGGAGTTCCACAAGGGTCAGTCCTAGGACCTGTACTGCTTTTGGTATATGTGAATGACATAATGGAAGGGATAGACTCAGAAGTGTCCCTGTTTGCAGATGATGTGAAGTTAATGAGAAGAATCAAATCAGTCGAGGATCAGGCAGGACTAAAAGAGACCTGGACAGGCTGCAAGCCTGGTCCAGTAACTGGCTCCTTGAATTTAACCCTGCCAAATGTAAAGTCATGAATATCGGGGAAGGGCAAAGAAGACCGCAGACAGAGTATAGTCTAGGTGGCCAAAGACTGCAAACCTCACTCAAAGAAAAGATCTTGGGGTGAGTATAATACGAGCACATCTCCTGAAGCACACATCAATCAGATAACTGTTGCAGCATACGGGCGGCTGGCAAACCTAAGAATAGCGTTCCAATACCTCACTAAGGAATCATTCAAGACTCTGTATACCATATACGTCAGGCCCATACTGGAGTATGCAGCACCAGTTTGGAACCCACACCTGGTCAAGCACGTCAAGAAATTAGAGAAAGTGCAAGGTTTGCAACAAGACTAGTCCCAGAGCTAAGGGGATTGTCCTACGAAGAATGGTTAAGGGAAATCGGCCTGACGACACTAGAGGACAGGAGGGTTAGGGGAGACATGATAACGACATATAAAATACTGCGAGGAATAGATAAGGTGGACAGAGACAAGATGTTCCAGAGAGGGGACACAGAAACAAGGGGTCACAATTGGAAGTTGAAGATTCCTATGAGTCAAAGGGATGTTAGGAAGTATTTCTTCAGTCATAGAGTTGTCAGGAAGTGGAATAGCTTAGAAAGCGACATAGTGGAGGCAGGAACCATACATAGTTTTAAGACTAGGTTTGATAAAGCTCATGGAGCAGGGAGAGAGAGGACCTAGTAGCAATCAGTGAAGAGGCGGGGCCAGGAGCTATGACTCGACCCCTGCAACCACAAATAGGTGAGTACACAGAACCTTTACAAAAAAACAGACAGACTGGTTGATCAGGTCAGCAACTAGGCGGCCTGGTCTGGGACCAGGCCATGGAGGTGGTAACTCTTGAAAGTGTCTTTAGGAAACCTTCAGGTAACCTTCAAGTATGACATATCTGTGGCCAGTTTTGAGTTGGTCTACCCTTAATAATAATAATAATAATATCTTTATTTCACTAGTACATGTACAAGATATACAGGCTTAGCTGACATCAGTGACATACTACTATGTAGAAAGCCCCTTGTTATGCAGAGCATTTCAGGCAAATCTGGTCAATTTTGTCCCAGGATGCGACCCACGTCATTCGACTAACACCCAGGTACCTACTTTACTGATAGGTGAACAGGGACAGGAGGTGTCTTAAGGAAACACATCTTAATGTTTCCACCCATACTAGGGATCAATCTCTGGACCTCAGTGTGTGAGTTGAGTGTGCTAGCAATTGAGCTATGGGACACCTTATTGTCAAGAATGAAGACATGCTTTCTTAATAACCACCTGATCAGCTAGGCTATTTCTGCCAGAAACTCAAAGGCCCACATAACCATTACAGCTTGGCTGACTGGGCACCTCCTAGAGGAACTTGTCTGCTCCCTCTTTAAGACTTAACTATCATGAAAATGCTTCTTATACATATTTGCTTCAGCAAGGTTGAAGTCTGGCACCACTGACAGGTCCATACACTTTTTTTCATAGGTTCAAACACAAGGAGTTCAGTAAACCTGAAGAGAGATCTTGGATGATGACAGTGCTTCTTAATGGTTCTCTTGACACTCCTACTTTTCATTGTGTTTATTCTACACTTCCTCCTTTATCTTTCAGTTTTGGAACTCTCTATTACATTAACTTTATTCCAAATACATCCCAAAGAAAAAGTAAAGTTAAAGGAGTTCACACCCTCCACATAAATAACAGACCCAGGATACCCTCTAGACCTCCTGGAACACCCACATAACAGTACATGGCTAGTCGGGTTGAGTTTTTCTCAAGAAAATCGTTTCATCATTTTTGGTTCCTATAGTCAGGAGAAGGCATCTGATATTAAGGAGAGGACGTGGAACAAGCAATACCTCCAACACACTGATGTATTGAACTCCACCAACACACCTGGTCCAAAAAAACAAAACACCAGGAGACTGGGGTATGTGACTGCAGTTTGGTCAACTTCCATGAAATACATATTGTACACTGGAAATTTCTGAGGGAGAATGTGACTTGCCTCAAGGCAATAAAGAGATGCCTCTCCACCACAACAGTCAATATTCCACTGTTCCTAAAACAACTGTTCATGAGCCTTAAACAGTGATTATCTGACTGTGCATTGTACAATACACTCTGTGGGTCACTTTTTCTATCTGTGCTTCAAAACTTTTTATTGCCTCTATTCTATGTAATCTCTCATTTATTATCACTGTGGTATCTTATAATTGGCTAATTTTTATTAATACACAACAATCAAATCAAACCAAATCAAATCTAACCTAAATTGAGAAATTTGCTGCGAGAAATCAAAACAGAATTTGCAAACACAGGTTGATCTACCGCTTCTCTTTTCTAATGTGGACAACAGATGGTAGGAGGGAGGAAAGAACCCCAATGTTTTTCAAAGAGGAAAGTGATCACTGCCATACAAATTCAAAACAACCCACCTGTAATCCAGATATGTACTGTATAAGGAACTGCTACATACAGAATGAGCTATGACCACAATCAGCTTTGTTAGCACTCTTTATTTTTTAACCCTTTGGGGGTCGACAGGCCTTCTCGGAAACACGTTCTCAGGGTCGAAAAATTTTTGGGAAAAAAAAAAAAAAAATCTTATGAAATGATAATCTTTTTCCGATCACAACGACACCAAAAGTTTGAAATTTGAATGAAAACTTATGGAATTATGCTCTCACGAAGTTATCGGTATCGAAGATGTTTACGCATCGGCGATTTCACCCACTTTGAGCCCTATTTTTGGCCAATTCCAATGTTCCAGTCCATTAAAATCATAGCTATTTCGCTAGAACTCCATTTCTTCTATCGATTGAGTATAAGAAACCGCCTATTTACCAATTTCAACTACCCAAAATAGTGGTCAGAAAATGACAATTTGGCCAATTTCACACAAATTTCAAACGATGCCAATTTCAAATTAGGGTCCAGAATAAACAAGGCAGACATTCCTGGCACTAAAATAACATCTTCTCTGTTCATTAGTCAGGTCTCTAGGCCCCTCTTACATTACTTTTGCTTTCCATTTTGAATTTTTATTCTCACAAAAAATAGAAGATTTACTGTTATGTATACAACTGCATCATTGTAAAAATGATATAAATAATATCAGCGCACTTGTGCAAGAATATTAGACTCGCCAGTTGATGTGTATTGGACGCATGGTGTGATTTGTTTACTCTTGAACATCGGCGAAAATCGAACATTTTCGCTACTTTGAGCTCAATTTCAAGGTACAGTGGTACCCCGACTTACGATATTTTTTCATTCCAGAATGCTGTTCAAGTGCCATTACCAAACGAATTTATCTCCATAAGAAATGATGTAAAATAGACTAGTCCTTTTAGACCCCCAAAATTACACTTACAAAAGCATTTAAAAAAATCAACTTACATAAAAGGGTGTGTTTGGGGACCATCGTAAGTCGGGGTACCACTGTACTTGTCATTGTCAAACCAATCAAAATCATCTCCATTTCTGTAATATATCTTCCATTCTATCACAAGAGACCAAGAAAACGAGAATACATCAATAAATACCATACGAAAATAGACTGCAAAATCGCTGTTTTTAACGGAAAAAAAACGGTCGGAGTTTTTTTTTCTCATTATGCAGTGTGGTGCAGGATTTTTTTTATACTGCACACACTGACCACATAGACCCATTCTTTCATATGTAGGCCTACCAGCCGTTTCCTGCTTAATATGAAGCCGCTAGAATTTACGAGTACTAGTACGGCACCAACCCCTGCTCGTAAAACGTACTAGTACGGCACCGACCCCGAAAGGGTTAAAGTCATTAACAAGAATGGGTTTACTAGTCATTCTCATTCTTTATACAAGCATGGATGAATCTCACTCCCTTTGTAAAAGCTGGACTCCCTGTGAATTCCATTGGTGATTGCCAGCCATGTCTCCCACTAAATGCAAACAAGTAATCCTGTCCTGGGAGACTGCTTCTCTGCAGAGATGCTCTACCTCACTGAAATACAGAGTGTAATGGACAGTTCTCCTCCCTTCTGTATGGGGTTGGGGCAAATAAATACTCCTCTTCCTCAGTTTCAGATTGGATCCACTAGGACTAGCAAAGAACTCTTTAGTGGTTGGTCCTTTGCAATGATCATCTCACTCAGGTTTCAAGCCTCATCTAACATTAAAGTACAGCTCTATCTATCACATAATCCTTTTTTTTCAGCTCTATCACATAACCCTTTTTTTCAAAGTGGTTGAGACAATCAACAGTGAAATTATCTGAAGATAGTATCTCTCAGTGTTCCCAGAAATCTCTACCATTCTTGCAATTCATCAACAATGCATATATATCTCTTTTACAGAATGGAAACCTCATCGAGATATTTAATTGGTCTCTAGTAGATCCCAGGGATCTTATGAACATTGTTGTTAGGTAAGACATGCAACAGTTAGGTATCTTTATTTCGAAACATTTCGCCTACACAGTAGGCTTCTTCAGTCAAGTACAGAAAAGTTGGTAGAAGCAGAAGAGATGTGAAGACAATGTAATCAGTCCATCACCCTTGAAGATCTGGTTTTAAGGTGGTCAGTCCCTCAGCCTGGAGAAGAGTGTCTTCTGAACATTGTTTTTCTTTGCTCCATGAGATACAGTATTTACATGTTTCCAGTATTATAGACATTTCTTCCTTCCAGATCCATCATCCTGGTGGCTTACTCTGTACATTTTACAAGGTTAAGTTTCCCAATCCTTTTCTTGATGATCTGGTGGGTGTTCAAAGATGGTCAGTGTATCTCGATTTTGCACAGAACAGACTTCTTCACCTTAGGTTCCCACCCTCCCAGAACACACTCATTCTTCCTCATGAACTCCTGCTGCTGCTGGACACTACTCCAATAATCTTTGGGCAATGAGCTATATACTCAGCTTTGGCTGGGTCTACCTTTGATGTCCAGATGCTTCCCACTGCTTCAGGTTTGGTCTCGGGAATAAATCTATGAGCACACTACCTCTTCACACCTCTCAACACCCTTCATTGGTACAGGATACCCACTTCACAAAGATTTTGGCTTCATGTATTCATGCAGGTATTCTCTGTGCTTGCTCTCCTCCATATATATTAACAAATCTTCCACAAAGTGCAACAATACCTTCATCTGTAGTTTGCTCTTGTATCGGGTTGGTGATTCACACCATATCCTCATTACTTTTATGGTTGTGCAATAATTGGTTACCCTAAGTAGTGCCATATATTGGACTACTGTATCATCTTACATAAACAACATACACCTACCTTCCAGCAAGTCTTCTTATCCAACTTCAGATCTCCACACTATTTCCAGCTGTCTCTGGGGATAAACAACACTTTGTATCCACTCCATACTGCCAGGACCATCCTTGGCCATCCATCCAAACTTGCTCTTAGCACTGGTTGGTTGTATTCCTCTTGGCCATATTAGTTGTGGGCTTTAAATTAGTTCTACTGAGTTCCTTTGATGCCCTGCTTTTATCAGTGACATTCACCCCTTTCATGTTAATTATGACATATCTTTTCTAAAGTTGAAGTTGGGTGATACCACCATAATCCTTTGAATGCAATGAGTAATACGTATTGAATACTCATGTTATCTCTCTGGAAGCTTGGATATTTGTACATAATTGAGTGTATGGGTCTTTTGCACTGCCTGCCACTGTCCATCTCAATCACTGCCTGGACAGAATGGAATTCACTTGGATGGCAATCTTCTTTGGACTCGAAAATTTTGGTAATGCCTACATGATCGTCAATATGCTCTGCTATGATGTCTGTGTTTCTTATGTTATATTCAACATGATTCTTCCTACTACCTAGGTAGTAGGAAGAATCATGTGTTTTATCTAAAACACTGTATTCTTCTTCTTTCTTTCAACACGTCGGCTGTTTCCCACCGAGGCAGGATGGCCCAAAAGGAAAAACGAAAGTTTCTCCTTTTACATTTAGTAATATATACAGGAGAAGGGGTTACTAGCCCCTTGCTCCCAGCATTTTAGTCGCCTCTTACGACACGCATGGCTTACGGAGGAAGAATTCTATTCCACTTCCCCATGGAGATAAGAGGAAATAAGAACAAGAACTATTAAAAATTAGAAGAAAACCCAGAGGGGTGAGTATATATATGCTTGTACATGAATGTGTAGTGTGATCTAAGTGTAAAACACTGTATACCTTATGAAAAATAAAATGCTCATGTTACTTACGCTTTAACTTGCTCCTTTCGAGACATGCTTCTGGAGAGGGTGTGTGGCTTTGTGGTGGCCGTGGTCATGGAGGTGCTAGTGGATGTAGCTGCAGGTACACTTTGAGAATGGTTAGGTTGAGAGAATGAATGTTGATGGGGCTGAAGATGGGTTTGTGGTTGATGCTGTTGCCGGTTGACAGCAGCTGCAGCAAGAGATGGGCCGAGGGTTGACGCTGGCGCACTGACAGTCCGCTGGCCCTCTGTACGACTCGCTGGCACAATTCGTCTGCAAGAAGATAAAATAATTATTAGAAATGCCCTCTTGCTGAACTGATGTGACAATTCACAGGACTCATTACTTATCTAGGTATCAAAATTACATATACAGTATATTGTACTGCTGACATTTTACAGGTTAACAATGCTGACATACCCCTCTCCCACTACTGCCCCACTACGTTTTCAATGATGTAAATTTACTTAATATTTGTACCCTTGACATGGTTGCTGTGACAAAATAAAGCTTGTGTCACACAAGATCTTGCTTAGATAGTTCTGCTCATGTTAAATGTTATTTACAGACAAATCCCAGTCAAAAGACTAGCAAACAGTCAGTGGAATAAGATAAAAAAGGCAAGACCACAACTTATGACATCAAACTGGATATTTTACAATGATTTGAAGCTGATGAAAAACACATGAGACCATTAATTAAAGGCCTCAGCCTTGCTTTTTCAATGTTAATTACAAGCCATAAGCAAGAGCCTAGTATCAATATCTGTACTCAGTGATAGTTAATGTGTTACCATTATTATTATTATAATCAAATAGAAGCGCTAAACCACAGGGGTTATACAGTAATGTGTTACCAGATTATCATATGATCATAGTCAACTTAAGGACAATGCAATACAATATTTAAATATTATAAGTGTGTGGAGGTCAAAAGGTAACCCAATGCAACAATTTTTTTGAGTAGTTGCAAGAATTATTAGGAAGCCACTTGGAATGCTGGAAGATCTAAAATAAAATAGAGGCGAAAGATCAATATTGTAATAAAATATTTAAATAGTTTATGCTGCCTGCACAGATTTAAGAAGCATAAGACATGCATACCCTTAAAATAAGTAGCTATGCTAATTTCAAAAACAAGTCTTATACTGTGCTGAATATTGCCCTTCTTGGCACCAACCATTCAGTATGGCTGACCCACACTTCCTACCAGAAAAAAAAAAGGTTATACAGAGCTTAAAAGCTATACGTTTATCTTTTGCCAAAGGAATTTTAACTATACTATATTACATAGCAAAAAGATGAATACCTAACTTAACTGCATTAAATGTACAGTAGTACACTATAATAAAATTTCACACAGTATATCACATGGAATACAGTAGAAATAATTGTCTTTAGTAAAATAAATAAAGCATAGGAATTTTTAAAAAGGCATTAAATGGCAAGTAAGTGCAAGTGTAACCATTTTTTTTAATAGTATTCAGAACTGCTTTTGTAAATCATATGAATTTTCAATGTATCCTACTGAACTAACTTGAAAAAAGTACACCAAAGAACTTTCACCTAAAGTGGAGCTCTGCTACTGGATCCTAGTGTGAGCCTTATTGCACAATGCACAATTGAGAACAATTATTAGAGAAGGCAAATACTGTACCAGTACTATCAGGCAATCCAGAGATTCGCAAATATTATACACAGTGTAAGCCTATATTTACTGTATACAGTAGTCTCCCTTGTATCTGAGGGTGATATGTTCCAAAAACCCACCATGGATGCCCGAAACTGCAGATAGTAGTGAATCCTATATATAAATCGTTTTTCATTTACATACACACCAGTGATAAGTTTAATTGATAAATTAAGCACAATAAGACATTACAGTGTTGATGGTTAGGGATCGTCGATAGTGGACATTTGTTTGTTTTTCAACCTTTTGGAAAAACATTGTGATAGGAAGTTTTTTCTTTTCAGCTCATTAAACATTTTCTGGAGAGGTTCTAGTGCTTTGTTGATTATACAGGTGACTTTAATGCTGTGTTGTATTTAGTATTTTTGGGCTGTGGTAAACTGTGGATAACTGAAACCATGGAAACCAAATTCGCAGATATGGGGGTTCTACTGTACTCCATAATACAGGTTGAGTCACTAAGAGCAGTTTTTAGTAAAAACAAGTAGGAGGTTAAGGGTGTCCTATTCATGAGTAATACTTGTGGAAACTGTAAAACCTTACATGATGTGGACATACATCACAGTAGATTCCTACTTCTCTAGTGCATCAAAAGCAATACCACACCCAGTAACCATATTTCACCTTAAATAAATTTTCATTTGCACTACCCTCTTCCCTCGATTTGTAAACAATACTGTACAACAGCAGATCACCGCAGATTTGAAGGGTTGGCTTCCTTTCCCAAACTTCCCATCATCAAGACTGAAAGGTTCTCTCTCTTTTTGGTTTATTAATATAAAATGTGACTCATGGGATAATGTAAACAAATATAACTGGTCAGTTTATTATGGTGTACTGAAGTGTTGAAGTAACTGTGTGGGAAGGTGAGAATAGTAAGCAGAGCCAGGGTAAAGAGAAGAGAAAAAGGGTACTACCAATTGTCCCTTAATCCATATTCCTATGGCCATCCCCATTGTATTCCCTGTCCTCCCCTGCCCACACATACATACTGAACATGGATAACTGTGCCAACAAACAATGTAAATAATAAATCTACAGGTCTTCAACAATTTCTATCATATAAACATATGCTGGATATGAGTAGGGACTGCCTAGAACAAGCCAGTGAGTCTACAGCAGTACACCTCTATATGAAATGGTTGGGTGTAACAGCTGCCTAGCATGGGTCAGCAAGCCTACCACAGTGCACCTCTCCTCATGTTATTTTGTAATGGCTGGGTGCCAGTAGTGTTTGCGTTAACTACTACTATTTTTGGTATGTAAGTAGTATATTGTGAAGATTTTGGCACTATTGATTAAGTTGTTTGTACTTTTTCAAATTTCTGCTACAATTTATTTCACATCAAAAACCATTCAATCCCTTTTAATGTTCCTTACAAACTTAAGATGATTCACAGCACTTAGTTGTGAATATAATAATAATACATACCTATATATGCCATATGGTTATACTCAAGTACAGCCTCTCCTCACTTAACGACGGAGTTCCGTTCCTACGACCACTTCGTTAAACGAATTCGTCGCTAAGTGAGGAGCATACTATGTATAATGGTAGTGAGTTTGTGTCAACCATTTTTTATATTGTTTTAATGTCACCTTTGCACCATTTATAACATTTCTGGTCTATTTTTAAATGTTTATACAGTAGTGTACTGAATACGTATTGTAATAAACAGAATAGAGGAAATCAGCTCTAATATACATTACTTAGGTCAGAGAGCCCATCGTAAGTCTGAGGCATCAGTAAACGAGTACACCGCTAAGTGAGGAGAGGCTGTACTGTATATGCAACAAGCCTATTTTCCTTTTGTAAACTTCATTCATAGCCTCACTAATTCTATACCTTGTAAGAGTGCAAATTCAATACTCCCAACCAATCATAGTAATAAAAAAAAAAAAAAGATTCATGATACAATGGACTAACTTTGTCATCTCTTTCCCTACATTTTTCCATTCACTTATACATACATGTAATTTTTTTTATTAACACATTGGCCGTTTCCCATCTAGGAAGGGTGACCTGGAAACTCTTCTGTAATATGGAGACCCTTCAAGAGAAGTGCCTTATGTTGGTGAAGAGGTCTTGAACTGAGTAAATAGAGCTATTGTCCTTTTCCTTGGATCAAATATGATTATCTCCCAGTTTTCCAAGGAGCTTCCCCATACATATGTGACAATAATACTAATATGGAAACTAGGATTGCCCTGCATACCCAGTAATTTAAACGAGGGCTTTTCAATGATAAATGAAGTTGTAAAATACCGTATATGCGGGCATAAGTCGACTTTTTAAGCATTAAAAAAAATCTGTCCAAAACTAATGGTCAACTAATACACCAAGTATAAAAGTTGCTGATACGTACATGGCAGAGATGAAAGTAAGGCCACTACACATTACCGAAGGAGAGAAGTGACACCTCTAGCCTACTGATGCTACTATGCTAGTACCGTCACTTGTACCATGGATGCAAGTTTTATTTGCTATTTCTTACCTTACACAGGTTTTTAATAAAAAGAATGTTATGTTTTATAAAAAATATTACCTAAAGTACTTGGGGTATTAAAAATAAAATGACAATGTACCATGACTGGAACAATACATATATAACCTGCTCACAGGAGAAAGAAAATTATGATGATGTTTCGGTCTGACTTGGACCATTAACTACTCTCCTATGAGGAGTATGAAGTCTGTCCTGTTACAAACGTAAACACAAACTGGACAACAACTATCCAAGACGCTGGATCCAAGAGGCTATTAGCCTTTCCATACCCTAATAGATGTTAAGCATTTCAAAGTTATGCTACAGTTTTCAGTTGCTCGACACATTTACAACAGTCAAGTAACAAAAATTTTAATTGACTAGTTTGAGACTGAAACAAAGACAAAAATAGAATGAAAGACTAAGATGTGGAAATTGTGAAATTTTAAATTAGCAGAGTCAAACATAGGGAAAAGGAGGGTCAACCTATCAGGCTAATACAAGCCTAAACCTGAATTTACACCTCAAAATATTATGAGTCAACATATATACATGTACTGAGTCAACTTGTACACCGGCATATAGACATAAAACTACCAAACTAAAACAGAGTTGCAACAGTCATGAAACTATCAAACTGAGGGTCTTCCAGTGATAAACAATGCTGCAGTAGTCATAGAACTATCAAACTGAGGTCTTCCATTGAAAAACAAAATTGTAATATAGCCATGGAACTTCTGTAACTACTTGATATGAAGCCAAGCAATGTTTTACTCCATTGTTAACACTTAACATGCAGGGTTGCCTGGGCTCAAGAATTCTGTTATCCGCAACCTTTATATTATTATTATTATAATCAAAAGGAAGCACTAAACCTTGCAACTTGTATAGATAAAAGTGCTGGCTCACTGCTCAGTCGCACATACAAAAAATTGTACCAAACAGAGAAGCTTTATAAGAGAGCTTACTGTAGTTGCAACAAAAACTCTTGGTGTGGTACTAATGGATCACAGTGTATGAACTTATTAACCGTTACTAACTTATCAATGTTATTCAAAGTGACACATCTAGATAACTTATCTAAATGCCTGACACGAGATAAGCTTAATACCAACATGCACTCTGTACTATACAGTATCCCTTCAAGTAAGTTTATTTAGGTACAGATACACATAAATACAGCTACACAAATTATCATACATGATAATAGGTGTAAATTACCGAGGATAACCCAAAAAACAGTCAGACAAAGTGACTTATAGCCACTGGGGTCCTTGACTACCATACTGTACATACAGTGATTGCTGCTAGTGTTGTGAGATTTGTATACCAGTGTAGTGATAAATACTTAGTGGACAAAACATCATCTCAATAAATGCCATAGTGGACAAACATAAGCTACATGTTGTGTTTTATTCACATGTTAGAAGACTTGCCCCTCTACATCTCACCCTACCAGATGTTGAATCAGGGTCCTTTCAGTTGCGAGACAAATTTGGTTAAATCACAGCTTTTATTGGATGAGATTAGGTTAAGGTAGGCTGCAACCACTAGTGGATAAACTGGGAGATGTTATTTCATCCATATTATGACCATAGCACCAGAGTAATATTATCTCACATTAGCAGGTAAAAACATTGATCACAAAATGGACAGTACAGTGGTATCTCGGGTTACGAGCTTAATTCGTTCCGAACAAATTTGTCCCCATAAGGAATAATGTAAATTAGATTAATCCGTTTCAGACCCCCAAAAATACACTTACAAAAGTACTTACAAAAATACACTTACATAATTGTTCGAGTTGGGAGCTGTTCATATGCCGAGGTACCACTGTATTTGTAAGCTAAAGATAATCACTGTCTGACTATTTTTATTGTACAGCAATAAAGGAATGAAACAGACTGCCTGCACATGTAAAGCCTATCCTAGCATGAGCCAGTTCAAGAAGAGAGCTAAAAAGCACCTAATGAAGCTATAGAAAGGTACCAAATGAATGAAGCTACAGAAAGGTACCAAATGAATGAAGCTACAGAAAGGTACCTAATGAATGAATCTATAGAAAGGGAGGAGAGTGATTACTTGTACAGTGGTCCCTCAGTTTTCGTGCATCTCCAAACTCGAACATTTATGTAAGTGTATTTTCGTAAGTGCTGTTGCAAGTGTATTTTTGGGGGTCTGAAATAGACTAACCTACGTGACATTATTTCTTAAGGAAGTAAATTCATTCGGTAATGGCACTTGAGCAGCATTCTGGAATGAATTTTCGGCGAAATCCGAGGGACCACTGTATAGCCAACATTCATGTACTGTACCTATTATTGTAAGCTGATCCTCTCTTTAATTTTAATGTAAATAACTCAGTTTGCCTTATTCCTAGTATATCTCCTTTTATTGTAAATGATTTTCATACAGTTGAGTTACTTAGCTGTTTTAACTTTTAGGGTTTAAATAAAAAGTTATTACAAGGACCCCCAGTGGAAGTCTGACATTTTTTGAATAAGTTACTGTATACATTTACTATCACCAAAATTTAAACTAGTTTTTTTTAACATACTACATGTATCAGCCATTTTCCACTGAGGCAGGGTGACCCAAAAGAAAAAGAAACACTTTCATCATCACTCACTCTACCACTGTCTTGCCAGAGGGATGCCGATATCACAGTTCAAAAACTGTAACATATCTCCACCCCTCTTTCTTATGTATAAAATCTACACAAATAACCCGCACATAGAAGAGAGAAGCTTACGACGATGTTTTGGTCCGACTTGGACAACAATGGTCCAAGTCGGACTGAAAGGTTGTCGTAAGCCCCTCTCTTCTATGGGCGGGTTATTTGTGTATTGTTCCAATCACAGTATTGTGTCTTTTTTTTTGTTATTTGTATAAAATCTAAATAAAATGACTTCTGCTGTAAGATTATTAAAGTCTTCTCATAGGCCTGGTCACAGACCGGGCCACAGGGGCATTGACCCCTGGAACTCTCTCCAGGTATACTCCAGGCAAATATGACCAGAGTGAAAGCACATGCCTTTTTTATTTTGTTGGGTTATCCTTGGTTAAATCTTTATAATTTGTAACTTTGTAATCCTATAATAATATACAGTAAATACCTAAAACACCAGAAATCTAAAACAATCTTAAAAAAAAAAGCATAACTTAAACAAGAATAAAACTCCTAGGCTGCCAGGAGAGGCCGCCTGGACTGCCAGGGGAAGACCACCTGGACTGCCAGGGGAAGACCACCTGGACTGCCAGGGGAAGACCACCTGGACTGCCTGGGGAAGACCACCTGGACTGCCTGGGGAAGACCACCTGGACTGCCAGGGAAAGACCACCTGGACTGCCAGGGGAAGACCACCTGGACTGCCAGGGGAAGGCTGCCTGGACTGCTAGGGAAAGGCTGCCTGGAATGCCAGGGAAAGGTCGCCTGAACTGCCAGGGAAAGCAGCTTGGACTGTCAGTGGAAGGCAGCTTGAACAACCAAGGAAAGGCCAGCTAGACAGCCAGAAAAAGGCAGCCTGGACAGCCAGGAAGGCAGACTGGACAGGCAGGAAGGCAGCCTGGACAGCCAGGGAAAGGCATCCTGGACTGCTATTGGAAGGCATCCTGGGCTGCTATGGGAAGGCCTCCTGGTCTGCTATGGGAAGGCATCCTGGGCTGCCAGGAAAAGGCAGCCTGGACAGCCAGTGAGAAGCAGTCTGGACAGTCAGGAAGGCTGTCTGGACTGCCAGGGAAAGGTTACCTGGACTGCCAGTTGATGGCAGCCTGGGTCAACAGGGAAAGGCAGCCTGGGTCACCAGGGAAAAGCAGCCAGTCAACAGGGAAAGGCAGCTTAGGTCAACAGGAGAAGGCAGCCTGGGTCAGTAGGGAAAAGCAGCCTGGGTCAGCAGGGGAAAACAGCCTGGGTCAGTAGGGAAAAGCAGCCTGGGTCAGCAGGGAAAAGCAGCCTGGATCAACAGGGGAAGGCAGCCTGGGTCAACAGGGGAAGGCAGCCTGGGTCAACAGGCGAAGGCAGCCTGGGTCAACAGGGAAAGGAGGCCTGGGTCAATAGAGAAAGGCAGCCTGGGTCATCAGGAAAAGGCAGCCTGGGTCAACAGGGAAAGGAGGCCTGGGTCAACAGGGAAAGGCAGCCTGGGTCATCAGGAAAAGGCAGCCTGGGTCAACAGGAAAAGGCAGCCTGGGTCAACAGGGAAAGGAGGCCTGGGTCAACAGGGAAAGGAGGCCTGGGTCAACAGGGAAAGGCAGCCTGGGTCATCAGGAAAAGGCAGCTGGGGTCAACAGAGAAAGGAGGCCTGGGTCAACAGGGAAAGGCAGTCTGGGTCAACAGAAAAAGGCAGCCTGGGTCAACAGGGAAAGGAGGCCTGGGTCAACAGGAAAAGGAGGCCTGGGTTAACAGGGAAAGGAGGCCTGGGTCAACAGGGAAAGGAGGCCTGGGTCAACAGGGGAAGGCAGCCTGGGTCACCAGAAAACAGAGATCGAGTTATTTGCATACTCAGGTTCATCGTCCTCCATCTCCATCCAGTGACTTGTAAGACGTTCACCAGCTGTGTGAAACTGGAGTGTGTCACTGTGACCTCAGCAGTGATGTAGGAGTGTCACTGTGACCACAACAGTGATGTAGAAGTGTCACTGTGACCACAACAGTGATGCAGGAGTGTCACTGTGACCACAGCAGTGATGTAGGAGTGTCACTGTGACCACAGCAGTGATGTAGGAGTGTCACTGTGACCATAACAGTGATGTAGGAGTGTCACTGTGACCACAGCAGTGATGTAGGTGTCACTGTGACCACAGCAGTGATGTAGCAGCGTCACTGTGACCACAGCAGTGATATAGGAGTGTCACTGTTACCACAACAGTGTAGTAACGTAGCAGTAGAGCGTCACAGTCACCACAACAGTGTATTAACGTAGCAGTATAGCGTCACTGTCACCACAACAGTGTATTAACGTAGCAGTATAGCGTCACTGTCACCACAAGTGTAGTAACGTAGCAGTAGAGCGTCACTGTCACCACAACAGTGTATTAACGTAGCAGTAGAGCGTCACTGTCACCACAACAGTGTATTAACGTAGCAGTAGAGCGTCACTGTCACCACAACAGTGTATTAACGTAGCAGTAGAGCGTCACTGTCACCACAAGTGTAGTAACGTAGCAGTAGAGCGTCACTGTCACCACAACAGTGTATTAACGTAGCAGTAGAGCGTCACTGTCACCACAACAGTGTATTAACGTAGCAGTAGAGCGTCACTGTCACCACAACAGTGTAGTGATGCAGTAACAACTTTCGTTTCTTTCTTTCTTTATTTGTTGGGGGTTTATAGAGCCAACACTGCTTGAGTCGTATTGAGCTTGGCTTCCCAGGCTCTAGAAGAGGAACAGCGCCTCAACTCTGGCAAGAATTGGAAAGGGAAGAAGAGTTCCCTTCGATAATAGAAACGCAGAGAGGTAAAAAAGTTCACAATGAAGTGAGATGAAGCTCCACGCCTGAAACCCCAGAAGAACCAGAAGCCAGACGCCCACTTCGAGTTAGTGACCGGCCTCCATCAGGCCGTTGAAATACGCAGAACAGGAACTAGGTCCTGATGAATGGTAATCAACTGCTTAATTACGTATGGCGAGCGTCCCGGGAAAACAATGGTGGGATATCGTCATCGATGGTGATGAAAAGGTAGAGCGAAATGCGCGCACTACACCGAGGTTGAGAGTGAAGTGCGCAAGAGTGTACACAGCGTAGATGATGGAGGTTACTCGTGTGTATCACAACACTGCTGCCTCACTACACACACTCACTCATTTAATTCATCCATTTACAACCCCTCATGACTGGCAGTTTGACATCAACGAATGTAACAACATTCCTCAACTGCCACATTATACTAAAATATTACATATTTATGCTGTATTTAAGTAGTGTTGTGTGGCAGTGTAGGAGAGCTTGGCACACACACTGATCCCACACAGTTGCCAGTGGTCTTACTGTTATTTCTGTTATCTCTATGAACCGCTAAACCCGCAAGGTTCACATAGTTCCTCTGGGATGGTATGTAATCAGGCTGGAAGCGAGAAAAGGGAGATTATCTGGTTGTTGAGACTGAGGGTTGTTAAGCAACATGAAGGTAGCAAGGTAAGGCAGTCCCACATACCTCGGCCAGAGTATTTTCAGATTTAAACATTCCACATTTTGTCTTTGCCAACTGAAATTCTCAGTGATACAACTGGTCAAGAGTTTTACCCTCGGCATTATGTCTAGCCCCTGGTAACCTAGCAGGAAATAGGTACCTGACTGTTAAATATTGTGACTCACTGCCTGGGTGGTGCATCAACCTATGATATGACGATAGATAAGATAACAGCTCTCTGTCTCTCTTTAATTAGTTGTTTAATTTGCAAAGTAGTTCAACCGTTTGTTTATTCAGCGCTTTAATTAACCAGTTGATGGTCTCGTTACTCAGTGGTAGCGCCTCGGGCTAGCAACCAAGGGAACTGGGTTTGTGCCCGGGGTGGGTAATCACCTATATGTGGTTGAAGGGGTCGATTCACAGCTCCTGGCCCCGCCTCTTCGCTGGCCGCTACCAAGTCCACTCTCCCGGCTTCAAAAGCCTTGTCGTACTTCTTCTTAAAGCTATGTATGGATTCTGCCTCTACCATTTCACTTTCCAGTGCGCCACTATATGTATTTGTTTCTTAGTTATCTCTGTATTATGACTGAAGAAGTCACTCGTGGCGAAATGTTTCCTTTAATAAATGTCCTGAATTGTACATAAGTGTCTTTTTCGATATATCTATACCTGGAGTATACCTGGAGAGGGTTTCGGGGGTCAACGCCCCCGCGGCTCGGTCTGAGACCAGGCCTCATGGTGGATCAGGGCCTGATCAACCAGGTTGTTACTGTTGGCAGCACGCAACCCAACGTACGAACCACAGCCCGGCTGGTAAGGTACTGACTTTAGGTGGCTGTTCAGCGCCTTCTTGAGGACAGTCAGGGGTCTATTGGCAATCCCCTTATGTATACTGGGAGGCAGTTGAACAGTCTTTGGCCCCTGATGCTTATTGTGTTGTCTCTTATCGTGCTAGTGGCATCCCTGCTTTTCATTGGGGGATGTTGCATCGTCTGCCGAGTCTTTTGCTTTCATAGGGAGTGATTTTCGTGTTCAAGTTTGGTACTAATCCCTCTAGAATTTTCCCAGTGTATGTAATCATGTATCTCTCCCGCCTACGTTCTAGGGAGTACAGGTTGAGGAACTTCAAGCGTTCCCAGTAATTGAGGTGTTTTATCACAGTTATGTGTGCCATGAAGGTTCTCTGTACATTTTCTAGGTCAGCAATTTCACCCGCCTTGAAAGGTGCAGTTAGTGTGCAGCAATATTCCAGCCATGATAGAACAAGCGACCTGAAAAGTGTCAACATGTTGTCGGTATCATCATACCATTTCTCACTCTCCAGATTGTTTCACTTCCTGACGACTCTGTGACTGAAGAAATACTTCCTAACATCCCTATGATTCATCTGAGCTTTTCCAGTTGTGTCTGTTTGTTCCTATTTCCCATCTCTGAAACATTCTATCCCTGTTCACCTTGTCAGTTCTTGATATTTTGTATGTCTTTATCATATCCTCCCTAGTCCTTCAGCGTCATCAGGTTGAGTTTCCTTAACCTGTCCTTATAGGACATACCCCTTTAGCTCCGGGACTAGATTTGTTGCAAACCTCTGCACTTTCTCCAGTTTCTTGATGTGCTTGACCAGGTGTGGGTTCCATACTGGTGCTGCGTATTCCAGGATGGGTCTGACGTAAACGGTGTTACAGTGTCGTGAATGACTCATTCCTTAGACGCGCATGAATTGCAGCAGTTATTTGGTTGATTTGCGCCTCGGGGGGATATGCTCGGTATGATATTCACCCCAGGGTCCTCCATGAGTGAGGTTTGCAGCCTTTTCTCCTTTGAGCCTATACTCCATCTGCGTTTTTTTTTTTTTTGTCCTTCCCCAAGGCTTCACAACTTTGCATTTGGTGATGTTAAACTCCAGGAGCCATTTTTCATACCATGCCTGTAACCTCTCCACTATTTGATTATAATAATAATAATGTAACCTCTCCAATCCCTTTGTAGCCTTTCTTAGTCCTCAGCTGCTTGTATTCTCATTAGTTTCACGTAGTCTGCGGCAGGGATACCTCTGACTCTGTCCCATCTGTCATGTCATTCATGTATACAAGAAACTGCACCGGTTCTAGGACTGAACCGTGCAGAACCCCACTCGTCACATGTACACATTCCGACACTTCATCATGTACCATCACTTGTTTCCTTCTTGTCAAGTATTCCCTGATCCACTGTAGTGCTTTTCCTGTTATTCCTCCCTGCTCGTCTAGCTTTTGTACCAGTCTCTTGTGCAGTACTGTGTCACAAGCCTTCTTACAGTCTAAGGAAATGCAGGCTGCACATCCCTCTCTTCTGTCCTACTTTTTTTACCTTGTAGAAATCCAGTAGGTTTGTGACTAAGTATTTTCTCTGAAAGTGTGCTGGTTGTCATGTATGAGTGTGCTTGTTGTCATGTATGAGTGTGCTGGTTGTCATGTATGAGTGTGCTGGTTGTCATGTATGAGTGTGCTGGTTGTCATGTATGAGCCCATTTTTTTCATGGTGCCCCACCACCCTTTTCCTGATAATCTTCTGAATAACTTTACATACTATACGTGTCAGTAACACTGGTCTGTAGTTCAGTGCTGCCTGTCTGTCTCCTTAAAAATAAAAATTGGGACTACATTTGCTGTCTTCCACACATGTGGCTGTTGCTGTTTCGATAGAAATGTTGAAGATTGTTGCCATTGGCACACACAGGGCCTCTGCTTCCTCTCTCAGGACCCATGGATATATATTATCTGGTGCCACCGCCTTTAAGCAGTTTCTTCACCTCCTCTCCGGTTGTGTGCATCGTGTCCAACACTTGATGGTGTACTCTTTTGCCTCGGTTTGCAGGAATCCTTTCTGGCTCCTCTGAGAAAACGTCTGTCAATCTCGTGCTGAGCTCTTCAGACTTATGGTAATTCCCTGTGAGCTCCCCATCTTCCTTCTTTAGCCTGATTACCTGGTCCCTGACTGCTTACCTTCTGATGTGGTTATATAACAACTCTGAGTCTGATTTGGCTTTTGATGCTATGTCATTCTCAAATTGTCACTGGGCCTCTCTCCTTATACATGGACATTCGTTTCTGAATCTCCGGCTCACCTCCTTGTTTTCCTGAGTCCTTTGCCTTCTATACTTTATCCATGCTCTAGTTCATTTAGCCTGGACCTCTCTACACCTCTGGGTAAAACATGGGCTCACTCTGGTCTTCCTATTATTTCGGTTGCTCCTTAATGCCTTTCTAGTCCCTTCTTTTTAAGTTTGGTTTCTCCCGTCCTTCCCGTGCTACTTCACTCTCCACTGTAATTCCACAAAGTCTTCTAAACTCACGACCATGTGATCGCTAGCACCTAAAAAGGCTGTCACATGCAATATCCTCTTAGACATGTTTTCTTACCTGTTATCCATGTTCACCTGAGGCAACATCTGAGTTACTAACCCACTGGGTTAGTCATCTCAATAAAATCTTTCACTCAGACTCTCTATGCATGGCTTAGACAGACTCTTACATCATTGAACATTATAATTATAATCAAAACTAAGCGCTTAACCCCACCATTCTACAATGGTTCCAATAAACATAAAAGTTTTGGGTATGTATTGTTAGTAAATTTAATAGATTTTACCTAGAGTAAATAAAAAAAAGGTCATGCATTGTGACTTATTTATACTGGGGTGTTACAAGAACTATACTTGTTGCAGTCAGTGCACGACCCCAGACAGGTCTGTCCTTTATCATATAACCTCAGCCCCCTCTACCACAACCCATGTAAGAGGCCTAGTAGCTGATCTTCAAAACCCTGATGAGGCAGAACTGCGTCTCAACTCCTCCAAGAGACCCATGAGCTACAACTCAACCCTCCAAAAAAATTCAACAGCTGGAGATCAAAACGACGATTTTGTTTGAATTATGAACTCAGAGGCTTAGTAAGCAGGATAAGCCAGTAAAGCCATGTCATCAGTCTGGCTTATTTCTGTTGGAAGCCTATAATCCTGTTTCCCCCAGGATGCAACCCACAGCAGTCGGCTGAAACTCGGGTACCTACTTACTGCTAGGCAAACAGGGAGAGCAGGTGTAAGGTAACTAACACGCGGGTACCTAATTACTACTAGGTGAACAGGGATGGCATGTGTAAGGTGACTAACACTCGGGTACCTACTTACTGCTAGGTGAACAGGGACAGCAGGTACAAGGTGACTAACACTCTGGTACCTACTTATTGCTACTAGGTGAACAGTTACAGCAGGTGTAAGGTAACACTGCCAACTTTCCACTCATCCGGGGATTGAACCCTGATCCCTCAGTGTGTGAGCTGAGACTTCCACCAATTGAGCAAAGAGTACCTTCAAAAGGCTCAGGAGCTTGAGCACAACATTCAAGCTTAACTTCAATAGCTTAATACTTCTAAAATACCTAGGAGCTATAGATTAACATCAAGAGGAACAAGAGCTGCAGATCAACATCAAGAGAAACAAGAGGCACAGGAGCTGTAGATCAACATCAAGAGGAACAAGAACTGTAGGTCAACATGAAGAGAAACAAGAACTGTAGGTCAACATTAAGAGGAACAAGAACTGTAGGTCAACATTAAGAGGAACAAGAGCTGTAGATAAAAAGAGGCACAAAAGCTATAGATCAACATTCTCAAGAGGCTCAGGAGCTAAAACACAACTCAAACACTGTTAAATATAATTATTGATAGAGAATGTGAACAAACAGAGGAGCCAGACACACGTACAACTGTTTGCTGTCTTCACTGACCAGATGTTTCGCTCCCCTAGCAGGCTTCGCCAGTCAGGCTTCTTCAGTCAGGCTTCTTCAGTCAGGCTTCTTCAGTCAGTCTTCTTCAGTCAGGCTTCGTCAGTCAGGCTTCTTCAGTCAGGCTTCTTCAGTCAGGCTTCTTCAGTCAGGCTTCTTCAGTCAGGCTTCTTCAGTCAGGCTTCTTCAGTCAGGCTTCTTCAGTCAGGCTTCTTCAGTCAGGCTTCTTCAGTCAGGCTTCTTCAGTCAGGCTTCGTCAGTCAGGCTTCTTCAGTCAGGCTTCTTCAGTCAGGCTTCTTCAGTCAGGCTTCTTCAGTCAGGCTTCTTCAGTCAGGCTTCTTCAGTCAGGCTTCTTCAGTCAGGCTTCGTCAGTCAGGCTTCTTCAGTCAGGCTTCTTCAGTCAGGCTTCTTCAGTCAGGCTTCTTCAGTCAGGCTTCTTCAGTCAGGCTTCTTCAGTCAGGCTTCTTCAGTCAGGCTTCTTCAGTCAGGCTTCTTCAGTCAGGCTTCTTCAGTCAGGCTTCTTCAGTCAGGCTTCTTCAGTCAGGCTTCTTCAGTCAGGCTTCTTCAGTCAGGCTTCTTCAGTCAGGCTTCTTCAGTCAGGCTTCTTCAGTCAGGCTTCTTCAGTCAGGCTTCGTCAGTCAGGCTTCTTCAGTCAGGCTTCGTCAGTCAGGCTTCTTCAGTCAGGCTTCTTCAGTCAGGCTTCTTCAGTCAGGCTTCTTCAGTCAGGCTTCTTCAGTCAGGCTTCTTCAGTCAGGCTTCTTCAGTCAGGCTTCTTCAGTCAGGCTTCTTCAGTCAGGCTTCTTCAGTCAGGCTTCTTCAGTCAGGCTTCTTCAGTCAGGCTTCTTCAGTCAGGCTTCTTCAGTCAGGCTTCTTCAGTCAGGCTCCTTCAGTCCAAGTACACAGGAGACAAGACAAGTCTGAGAGCCACGAAATCGTAAAAACACGATTGGAAAGAAAGCAGAGAACTGGTCTGTGAGTTTTAGGACACACCTGCCGTGGGTCCACACACCTGCCGTGGCTCCACACACCTGCCGTGGCTCCACTCACCTGCCGTGGCTCCATACACCTGCCGTGGGTCCACACCCCAAAGCTCAGACCTCTACAAAACATTTGACCTCAAATATTTGTTAAGTTATACCATGAATTAAGGGAAGATCCTGGACTTCACCTTACGAAACAAAGCAAATACGATAGTAATTATGGACAAGGTAGATTATAGTGGAAAATTGAACATGTTATTAGAAGACGGAGGAACTTACGTGATCCTTAACGGAACCAAAGTCTAATGATCTTATTTGGCTGCTCCGTAGACACGTGAGTCTTCCTGCATGACAGAATGTCTGCTCCGTAGACACGTGAGTCTTCCTGCATGACAGAATGGTGACAGATGGTCTGACTGGTGTCACTGTTGCTTTGTTTCAAGTCTACGAATTTCAGCTGAAATTTTGTCTTCCATATTGTCCTCAAACAGTGACCAGCTCAAAATTATAATCTATTTCCTCTCCCAGGGCATTCGTCCTCGCCAGGTCTTCAGGACTATCTTGTATTTCAAGACCAATATGCGAAGGAATCCACAGGAAGCTCACCATGACTCTTACCTGGAGTATACCTGGAGAGAGTTCCAGGGGTCAACGCCCCTGCGGCCCGGTCAGTGACCAGGCCTCATGTTGGATCAGAGCCTGATCAACCAGGCTGTAACTGCTGGCCGCACATAGTCCAACGTACGAACCTTTATTTACTACAAGTACATGTACAAGGTATACAGGTCTAGCTGACATCAATGACACACTACTATATAGAAAGCCGCTTGTTATGCTGAGCATTTCCCGCAAATTAGGTCAATTTTGTCCCAGGATGAGACCCAGTCCACTAACACCCAGGTACCTATTTTACTGATGGGTGAACAGGGACAGCAGGTGTCTTATGGAAACACGTCCCTAATGTTTTTCCAGCCGTACCGGAGAGATTCGAACTCCGGACTTCAGTGTGTGAGCTGAGTGCGCTACCGATCGAGCTACGGGACACCATATTAAAATCTTGACTCGTGAAGTTCACAATATTTACTGATGACAGACAATCTTCTACAATTAAGATTGGAGACGATAATTTACTTATTTCATGCGTGTCCCAGGATCTAGATATCAACCATGTATGTGGGTTGATGGGCGGATCCTTCAGATAGATTAATAACATTATCATGCACCCAGTACCCTGTGGGCGGTAGTTAAAAGCTTACGGAAATATATAATGTCACCGAGGACTGATCCTCAGTGTTTACACAGCTCATCAAGTTGACTCATAAATAAATGTGTCTCACTAAATCATAGTAATGCTATTGTAAACAAACCACGGAACGGGTGGTGGTTTGATTAACCACTGGACAAGCTGCCTCTAATAAGGTTCACCCAACTAGGTATATTGTTTTTACACCATAGGGAGGTTAGCATGGGTCACCACTGTGACCACAAATACAGGTTTTTACAGCTGAGGTGGTAGCCAGCAACACCTCTCACGGTATTTAGGCAATATTTCTATTTCTTATTTAGTCGTTTTATGAGAGAGAAGGATAGAAAGATAGATAGATGAGAGAGAGAGAGAGAGAGAGAGAGAGAGAGAGAGAGAGAGAGAGAGAGAGAGAGAGAGAGAGAGAGAGAGAGAGAGAGAGAGAGAGAGAGAGAGAGAGAGTTGTTCTGTGTAATTCCTGAGTCATGTTATAGATATAGTAGTGTAACCTTTACTGTGTACACTTCAGTCTGACACCACGTCCTGTGTGTGTTGCTTGTACTCAGGGTTGCAGAGGTTGAGTCTCAGCTATTGGCCCCGCCTTCTAACCAGCAGCTGCTGTTTTCAGTCTGTCCTGGCTTCGTGATGTCTGTCATAATTCATACCCATTCTTAAACCTGTGTATAGATTCTGTCTCTACCACTTGGTTATTCAGGTCAGTCTACTTCCAGACTACTCTGAGGCTGAAGATATACTTCCTGACATACCCGTGAATCATCTCTATTTAAAACTTCCTACTGTGCATTTTTCCTGTTTCCTGTTCACTCTATCAATTCCTCTGAGTATTTTGTATGTCGTTGTCATGTCTCCAGTGGTTCTATCCTCTAACCTCATGTTAGAGGATAGAACCACAGCTGATACCCCATAGCTCTGGGACTAGTCTTGCACGTTTTTTAGTTTTTTTGACACACTTGACCAGGTGAGGGTTTCATGGTGGTGCTGCGCACTCCAGGATGGTCCTGACATGTCACAGCGTCGTGAATAATTTTGGTAAACCTTGGTAAAGACTCCCAACAGCTGGTTAAGAGAGACGTCAGTAAACACCAGGATACACTTATTTCAGACACATTTTGTTCCTGGGACCTTGATCACTTCTCACACACAAGGTCACTAAATGGTCGTGTCGCGAGGTCACCAGATGGTCGTGTCGTGAGGTCACCAGATGGTCGTGTCGCGAGGTCACCAGATGGTCGTGTCGTGAGGTCACCAGATGGTCGTGTCGTGAGGTCACCAGATGGTCGTGTCGTGAGGTCACCAGATGGTCGTGTCGTGAGGTCACCAGATGGTCGTGTCGTGAGGTCACCAGATGGTCGTGTCGTGAGGTCACCAGATGGTCGTGTCGTGAGGTCACCAGATGGTCGTGTCGTGAGGTCACCAGATGGTCGTGTCGTGAGGTCACCAGATGGTCGTGTCGTGAGGTCACCAGATGGTCGTGTCGTGAGGTCACCAGATGGTCGTGTCGTGAGGTCACCAGATGGTCGTGTCGTGAGGTCACCAGATGGTCGTGTCGTGAGGTCACCAGATGGTCGTGTCGTGAGGTCACCAGATGGTCGTGTCGTGAGGTGGGTGGAACTTGGCTTGGCTGTATCGGGTGTCAACGTTTTCAACGTGTTTTAGCTTCCTTGGTGCGGTGTGTGTAACGAGGTTTCCGGTGCGGTGTGTGAACGGTTCGGTGCAGTGTGTAACGAGTTTCGGAGTGGTGGTGTAACGAGTTTCCGGTGCATGTGTGTAACATTTCCGGACGCGGTGTGTGTAACGAGGTTTCCGGGCGGTGTGTGTAACGAGGTTTCCGGGCAGTGTGTGTAACGAGGTTTCGGAGCGGTGTGTGTAACGAGGTTTCCGGTGCAGTGTGTGTAACGAGGTTTCCGGAGCAGCGGTGTGTAACGAGGTTTCGGAGCGGTGTGTGTAACGAGGTTTCCGGGGCAGCGGTGTGTGTAACGAGGTTTCCGGTGCGGTGTGTGTAACGAGGTTTCCGGTGCAGTGTGTGTAACGAGGTTTCCGGAGTGGTGTGTGTAACGAGGTTTCCGGGCGGTGTGTGTAACGAGGTTTCCGGCAGCGGTGTGTGTAACGAGGTTTCCGGGCGTGTGTGTAACGAGGTTTCCGGAGCGGTGTGTGTAACGAGGTTTCCGGAGCGTGTGTGTAACGAGGTTTCCGGAGCAGTGTGTGTAACGAGGTTTCCGGAGTGTGTGTAACGAGGTTTCCGGCAGTGTGTGTAACGAGGTTTCCGGCAGCGGTGTGTGTAACGAGGTTTCCGGGCGGTGTGTGTAACGAGGTTTCCGGGCAGTGTGTGTAACGAGGTTTCCGGAGCAGGTGTGTGTAACGAGGTTTCCGGAGCGGTGTGTGTAACGAGGTTTCCGGAGCGGTGTGTGTAACGAGGTTTCCGGGCGGTATGTGTAACGAGGTTTCCGGAGCGGTGTGTGTAACGAGGTTTCCGGAGCGGTGTGTGTAACGAGGTTTCCGGAGCAGTGTGTGTAACGAGGTTTCCGGAGCGGTGTGTGTAACGAGGTTTCCGGAGCGGTGTGTGTAACGAGGTTTCCGGAGCAGCTGTGTGTAACGAGGTTTCCGGAGCGGTGTGTGTAACGAGGTTTCCGGAGCGGTGTGTGTAACGAGGTTTCCGGAGCGTGTGTGTAACGAGGTTTCCGGAGCGGTGTGTGTAACGAGGTTTCCGGTGCAGTGTGTGTAACGAGGTTTCCGGAGCAGCGGTGTGTGTAACGAGGTTTCCGGAGCGGTGTGTGTAACGAGGTTTCCGGAGCGGTGTGTGTAACGAGGTTTCCGGAGCAGTGTGTGTAACGAGGTTTCGGAGCGGTGTGTGTAACGAGGTTTCCGGAGCGGTGTGTGTAACGAGGTTTCCGGTGCAGTGTGTGTAACGAGGTTTCCGAGCAGCGGTGTGTGTAACGAGGTTTCCGGAGCGGTGTGTGGTAACGAGGTTTCCGGAGCGGTGTGTGTAACGAGGTTTCCGGGCGGTGTGTGTAACGAGGTTTCGGAGCGGTGTGTGTAACGAGGTTTCGGGGGTGTGTGTAACGAGGTTTCCGGTGCAGTGTGTGTAACGAGGTTTCCGGAGCAGCGGTGTGTGTAACGAGGTTTCCGGAGCGGTGTGTGTAACGAGGTTTCGGAGCGGTGTGTGTAACGAGGTTTCCGGTGCAGTGTGTGTAACGAGGTTTCCGGAGCAGCGGTGTGTGTAACGAGGTTTCCGGAGCGGTGTGTGTAACGAGGTTTCCGGAGCGGTGTGTGTAACGAGGTTTCCGGTGCAGTGTGTGTAACGAGGTTTCCGGAGCAGCGGTGTGTGTAACGAGGTTTCCGGAGCGGTGTGTGTAACGAGGTTTCCGGAGCGGTGTGTGTAACGAGGTTTCCGGAGCGGTGTGTGTAACGAGGTTTCCGGAGCGGTGTGTGTAACGAGGTTTCCGGAGCGGTGTGTGTAACGAGGTTTCCGGTGCAGTGTGTGTAACGAGGTTTCCGGAGCAGCGGTGTGTGTAACGAGGTTTCCGGAGCGGTGTGTGTAACGAGGTTTCCGGAGCGGTGTGTGTAACGAGGTTTCCGGTGCAGTGTGTGTAACGAGGTTTCCGGAGCAGCGGTGTGTGTAACGAGGTTTCCGGGCGGTGTGTGTAACGAGGTTTCCGGAGCGGTGTGTGTAACGAGGTTTCCGGAGCGGTGTGTGTAACGAGGTTTCCGGAGCGGTGTGTGTAACGAGGTTTCCGGTGCGGTGTGTGTAACGAGGTTTCCGGAGCGGTGTGTGTAACGAGGTTTCCGGAGCGGTGTGTGTAACGAGGTTTCCGGAGCGGTGTGTGTAACGAGGTTTCCGGAGCGTGTGTGTAACGAGGTTTCCGGTGCGGTGTGTGTAACGAGGTTTCCGGAGCGGTGTGTGTAACGAGGTTTCCGGAGCGGTGTGTGTAACGAGGTTTCCTTAGCGGTGTGTGTAACGAGGTTTCCGGAGCGGTGTGTGTAACGAGGTTTCCGGAGCGGTGTGTGTAACGAGGTTTCCGGTGCGGTGTGTGTAACGAGGTTTCCGGAGCGGTGTGTGTAACGAGGTTTCCGGAGCGGTGTGTGTAACGAGGTTTCCGGAGCGGTGTGTGTAACGAGGTTTCCGGAGCGGTGTGTGTAACGAGGTTTCCGGTGCGGTGTGTGTAACGAGGTTTCCGGAGCGGTGTGTGTAACGAGGTTTCCGGAGCGGTGTGTGTAACGAGGTTTCCGGAGCGGTGTGTGTAACGAGGTTTCCGGTGCGGTGTGTGTAACGAGGTTTCCGGTGCGGTGTGTGTAACGAGGTTTCCGGAGCGGTGTGTGTAACGAGGTTTCCGGTGCGGTGTGTGTAACGAGGTTTCCGGAGCGGTGTGTGTAACGAGGTTTCCGGAGCGGTGTGTGTAACGAGGTTTCCGGAGCGGTGTGTGTAACGAGGTTTCCGGAGCGGTGTGTGTAACGAGGTTTCCGGTGCGGTGTGTGTAACGAGGTTTCCGGAGCGGTGTGTGTAACGAGGTTTCCGGAGCGGTGTGTGTAACGAGGTTTCCGGTGCGGTGTGTGTAACGAGGTTTCCGGAGCGGTGTGTGTAACGAGGTTTCCGGAGCGGTGTGTGTAACGAGGTTTCCGGAGCGGTGTGTGTAACGAGGTTTCCATGAATTTTCACCTAACTCCCGTAAGTATTCATTTCTCACACATGTAAATTTCTTAGTTAAGTTAGAACGCTCTCTATCCACAAAAAAAATCCAATTACAGTATATCACTGGAAAAAAATATAAGATAAAAGGCAATATAAACTTGTGTGACGCAAAGAGAGAACTGAGAGTCACTGAGAGTGGCAGACATACTGTAACTATGTCGTGTTTTCACTGTGTTTAGATGCCTTCACCCGGCTCCATCTTGTTTGTTTTTGCAACAATAAAAATGATGTCTATGATTAAAGCAACAGGCGGGTGTTGCTAGCACCATCCCCACAAGAGTGAACTAAGGAGTGCTTGGTTTGGTGAGGGAAGTGTTGAACATGGCCGGAGTCTCGAGCCTGCAGTCCTGGATGGAAGAAAGAGAGGGGAAACTGAAGAAACGTGAAGGGGTGCTACGCAGACACACTCGAGGTGTTACTCTCTCTCGGTGAAGTTTTCTGCATGAATTAAATGTGACTGGGAAAGATGCAGAAGAAAGAGGTTAACTTAACCATTTAGGTAATTTGTATGCAAATGGCTCTCAACAGGAGATGATGGCTCTCAGTGCAACACTACTGGAGATGATGGCTCTCAGTGCAACACTACTGCACATGATGACTCTCAGTGCAACACTGGATGTTGATTCACCCTCCACCAGAGTTCCTGTTGATAATATTTTTGACTCCTTGGCAACAAAATTGCTTTTACAGGAAAATATTAGTACTCATAAAATTATATATACATATTTTTTATTAACACATCGGCCGTCTCCCACCAAGGCAGGGTGGCGCGAAAAAGAAAGTCTTTCACCATCATTCACTCCATCACTGTGTTGCCAGAGGCGTGCTTACACTACAGTTATAAAACTGCAACACTAACACCCCTCCTTCAGAGTGCCGGCACTGTACTTCCCACCTCCAGGACTCAAGTAATGTTTTCTTGATCAACAGTGAACTCACTAAGCAGATCCGGCTGCAAGATGGGTAGGCTACTCTCTTATATTCTATAATTTATATATGGAATATTATAAAATAGTGATCGTTCCCAGCATCAAAAACACCAGACATGATCTGGTGCAGAAATCAAGATGATATATTCATCGTATGGAACTGTAATTTAGGCAACTAGAAAATATTCCTAGAGAAATTTAACCGACTTGTTCCTTCTATATAGTTCAAAGTTGAATGTGAAACGAACAATTAAGTGCCATTCCTTGATGTGCTCGTCTCGTAAAAAAATCCTCACACTGTTAATGTCAGTTTCTAGAGTTACTTAGCGTAAATTACCAGTCTTAACCTCCTCTTACGATCACCTGGGACCTGAAGCTCGTCAAAGCTGGCACAGGAAGAGCAAACTTCAGAGCACAGGTCTTAATACAATGATACCTTGATTAGTTTCACCTAAAGAATTCAATCCTCAGGTCTTAATACAATGATACCCTGATTGGTTTCACCTAAAGAATTCAATCCTCAGGTCTTAATACAATGATACCCTGATTGGTTTCACCTAAAGAATTCAATCCTCAGGTCTTAATACAATGATACCCTGATTGGTTTCACCTAAAGAATTCAATCCTCAGGTCTTAATACAATGATACCTTGATTAGTTTCACCTAAAGAATTCAATCCTCAGGTCTTAATGCAATGATACCCTGATTAGTTTCACCTAAAGAATTCAATCCTCTGGTCTTAATACAATGATACCCTGATTGGTTTCACCTAAAGAATTCAATCCTCAGGTCTTAATACAATGATACCCTGATTAGTTTCACCTAAAGAATTCAATCCTCAGGTCTTAATACAATGATACCCTGATTAGTTTCACCTAAAGAATTCAATCCTCAGGTCTTAATACAATGATACCCTGATTGGTTTCACCTAAAGAATTCAATCCTCAGGTCTTAATACAATGATACCCTGATTAGTTTCACCTAAAGAATTCAATCCTCAGGTCTTAATACAATGATACCCTGATTAGTTTCACCTAAAGAATTCAATCCTCAGGTCTAAATGCAATGATACCCTGATTAGTTTCACCTAAAGAATTCAATCCTCAGGTCTTAATACAATGATACCCTGATTAGTTTCACCTAAAGAATTCAATCCTCAGGTCTTAATACAATGATACCCTGATTGGTTTCACCTAAAGAATTCAATCCTCAGGTCTTAATACAATGATACCCTGATTAGTTTCACCTAAAGAATTCAATCCTCAGGTCTTAATACAATGATACCCTGATTGGTGTCACCTAAAGAATTCAATCCTCAGGTCTTAATACAATGATACCCTGATTAGTTTCACCTAAAGAATTCAATCCTCAGGTCTTAATACAATGATACCCTGATTAGTTTCACCTAAAGAATTCAATCCTCAGGTCTTAATGCAATGATACCCTGATTAGTTTCACCTAAAGAATTCAATCCTCAGGTCTTAATACAATGATACCCTGATTAGTTTCACCTAAAGAATTCAATCCTCAGGTCTGAATACAATGATACCCTGATTAGTTTCACCTAAAGAATTCAATCCTCAGGTCTTAATACAATGATACCCTGATTGGTTTCACCTAAAGAATTCAATCCTCAGGTCTTAATACAATGATACCCTGATTGGTTTCACCTAAAGAATTCAATCCTCAGGTCTTAATACAATGATACCCTGATTGGTTTCACCTAAAGAATTCAATCCTCAGGTCTTAATACAATGATACCCTGATTGGTTTCACCTAAAGAATTCAATCCTCTCTAACAGACCGCGGCTCGTGATACCCGTCCACCAAGGAACAGTTAGTATTAATGTTGGTAGATTTACCAACAATATGTTATGTAAAAGGACACAAGTGCAACTAATATGACATTTTATTGTGGCAACGTTTCGCTCTCCAAGAACTTTATCAAGCCGTGGCTTGACAAAGCTCCTGGAGAGCGAAACGTTTTCACAATAAAATGTCACATTAGTTACACTTGTGTCCTTTTACCTAACGAGCAACAGATACCCGTTTCAACGATGTGACGAACACAATCCAATTCTATCCCAATAAAACAGGAAGTGTATGTTTTCCAAGCAACATAAACAATCCACCAGGAGAGTATCAGATCCCATATAAAGACTGCAGTCAAGAACATATTGGTCAGAGTGGAAGGACTTCATCGAGTAGGATCAATGACCTCAAGATGTCCATTCGTTAAGGACAAGAAAGTTGAGCCGTCTCTCAAGATGTCAGCAGTAATAATGACAATCTTTGAGAAGCTGCTATCACACGCTGATAACCAAACTGGAGTAACAATGGAAAATCATTGAATTGACTCTCATACCCACTACAACTAACTACACTATTTCACAAGAACAGTGGAAGCCTGATGCAATTTCAAGATTCGATCTCAGGCAGTACGTACCAGCTGTCATATTCCAGCAGTGGACCTGGTGCTACAAACCAGGCATTTAACGGAAAGGGATAATAATATTAATAATAATATCTTTATTTACTACAAGTTCATGTACAAGGTATACAGGTCTAGCTGACATCAATGACATACTACTATATAGAAAGCCCCTTGTTATGCTGAGCATTTCCCGCAAATTAGGTCAGTTTTGTCCCAGGATGCGACCCACACCAGTCCACTAACACCTAGGTACCTATTTTAAACTGATGGGTGAACAGGGACAACAGGTTTCGTCTTATGGAAACACGTCCCTAATGTTTTTCAGCCGTACCTGAGGAGATTCGATCTCCAGACCTCAGAGTGTGAGCTGAGTGCGCTAGTGATCGACCCACGGGACACCTATACTGGCATAACATTTTGCTCACGCTTGAGCTTTATCAAGTATTAAAGTCCACTCGTGGAGGAGCAACAACCACCACCTCACCAAACTATAATACCTGGAGTTTACCTGGAGAGGGTTTCGGGGGTCAACCAGAGCTCATGGTGGATCAGGGTCTGATCAACCAGGCTGTTACTGTCGGCCGCACGCAAACTGACGTACGAACACTATCACAAACAAATTACAGACACGGATGGTACTCGAACCCATGGCAGGTGACCCCCAAAACTCACAGACCAGCTTGTTATCCACTGATCCAGTGTATAACACACTCGTTATTAATTATAATCATGGGGAGCGCTAAACCCGTAGGATTATACAGCGCCTGTGGGGGGGAGGTATTCAGGCTTAATTCAGGGAACTGGATCATAGATCCAATTTCCTAGATCAAGAGCCCCTCACCAGGGTCAAGGAACCCCCCTTGAGGGATAGCACACTGGTGTGAGAGTAGTCGGTAAAATCCTGCATTTGTGGTCGAAGTGTGGCCCATGCTAACCTGCCTCTAGTGTGTAGAAATATATCTAGCCGGATGAATCTATTAGGCCGGTGTGGTTCAGTGGGTAACACACTGGCTTGCGAGTTTCAGGGTTCACCTGCCATTAGTTCGAGTCCCACCAGTTCTGTAATTTAGCGGTAGTTGTAGGTATAGAGCTTGCTGATTCAGGTCACTCACCTCGCCTGCCAATAAAAAATTTATACAACACACACACAAAAGATAAAATTATCAATGAAAACTACAAACACGAAAACAACTCAGCACAAATAAATACTCTTATACCAAGTTAAAATAATCAGCATCAGTTAAAACCGAATTAAATTAGTAACGTCATAAGACTCTCTTTACAGCTTCCCGAGGTCCCTACAGGCAGCACGGTAATTATGAAATCCACGAAGGAGAAAAGGCCTAACCAGGGGCCAAACTGTTAAAATGTGCTTCACAGTCAGGAGCTATGACTCGACCTCTGCAACCACAATTAGGTGAGTACGTCACTAGCTACACGGGGATAAGATAAGAGTTAAGATTTACTTCGGATTTTTAACCCCGGAGGGTTAGCCACCCAGGATAACCCAACAAAGTCAGTGCGTCATCAAGGACTGTCTGTTTTATTTCCATTTGAGTCCTTTAATCTTGTCCCCCAGGATGCTACCCACACCAGTTGATTAACACCCATGTACCTACTTACTGTTAGGTAAACAGAGACAGCAGGTGTAAGGAAACATGTCCAATGTGTCCACTCGTGTCGGGGATTAAACCCGGGACACTCAGCGTGTGAGGCGAGTGCGTTGTCAACCGAGCCACGGGTACTTCCTACACTTGGCAAACCTGTTGTTGTTGCTGGTGCAACAAGCTACCTGCCAGGTAGTTGCTGGTGCAACAAGCTACCTGCCAGGTAGTTGCTGGTGCAACAAGCTACCTACCAGGTAGTTGCTGGTGCAACAAGCTACCTGCCAGGTAGTTGCTGGTGCAACAAGCTACCTGCCAGGTAGTTGCTGGTGCAACAAGCTACCTGCCAGGTAGTTGCTGGTGCAACAAGCTACCTGCCAGGTAGTTGCTGGTGCAACAAGCTACCTGCCAGGTAGTTGTTGGTGCAACAAGCTACCTACCAGGTAGTTGCTGGTGCAACAAGCTACCTACCAGGTAGTTGCTGGTGCAACAAGCTACCTGTCAGGTAGTTGCTGATGCAACTACCAGGTAGTTGCACTCACACCTACATTCCTGACCACACTCTAAACACCACATTGCTTTTACCTCAGCCACTTACTCTTATATATATATATATATATATATATATATATATATATATATATATATATATATATATATATATATATATATATATATAAATATTAAGTCACGTTGTATATCTACTGAAGACCACTTTATTTAAGGCTGAAATATATATTATTTTTTTTATCTGAGTTATAACTTAGCATAGATAAGTGCTCCTAATATTTTTGTTTATGTATATGAGTGTACTCATCTATTTGTACTCACCTTTTCGTGGTTACAGGGGTCGATTCATAGCTCCTGGCCCCGCTTCTTCGCTAGTGTGTGTGTGTGCTCACTTAATTGTACTCACCTAATTGTGGTTGTAGGGGTCGAGTGTGTGTGTGTGTGTGTGTGTGTGTGTGTGTGTGTGTGTATGTGTGTGTGTGTGTGTGTGTGTGTGTGTACCTTCCCGGCGGAGATATATATACAAAAAAGTTGACCAGAATTGAGGAACAAAATTAATTGCAATTTAGTTTTCATAGGAAGCTGACAGTATAACTGACAGTATAGCTGAGAGTCTATCTGACAGTATAGTTGAGAGTCTATCTGACAGTCTAGCTGTATACTTGAGCAGCAGTCTGAGACAACCATGGTGGTAGTTGGCAGTTAAAGGTTGAGTGAGGTAAGTGAGGTGGAGTTATATATAGCTGAGGTAGGTGGCTGTATTGATCATGTACTGGACCACCTTCCTTCAACCTTCCTTCAACCTTACTTCAACCTTACTTCAACCTTCCTTCAACCTTCCTTCAACCTTCCTTCAACCTTCCTTCAACCTTCCTTCAACCTTACTTCAACCTTCCTTCAACCTTACTTCAACCTTCCGTCAACCTTACTTCAACCTTCCATCAACCATCCATCAACCTTCCTTCAACCTTCCTTCAACCTTCCTTCAACCTTACTTCAACCTTCCTTCAACCTTCCTTCAACCTTACTTCAATCTTCCTTCAACCTTCCTTCAACCTTCCATCAACCTTCCATCAACCTTCCTTCAACCTTCCTTCAACCTTCCTTCAACCTTCCATCAACCATCCATCAACCTTCCTACAACCTTCCATCAACCTTCCATCAACCTTCCCTCAACCTTCCCTCAACCTTCCATCAACCTTCCATCAACCTTCCTTCAACTTTCCATCAACCTTCCTTCAACCTTCCATCAACCATCCATCAACCTTCCTTCAACCTTCCTTCAACCTTCCTTCAACCTTACTTCAACCTTCCTTCAACCTTCCTTCAACCTTACTTCAATCTTCCTTCAACCTTCCTTCAACCTTCCATCAACCTTCCATCAACCTTCCTTCAACCTTCCTTCAACCTTCCTTCAACCTTCCATCAACCATCCATCAACCTTCCTACAACCTTATATCAACCTTCCATCAACCTTCCCTCAACCTTCCATCAACCTTCCATCAACCTTCCTTCAACTTTCCATCAACCTTCCTTCAACCTTCCATCAACCTTCCTTCAACCTTCCATCAACGTTCCTTCAACCTTCCTTCAACCTTCCATCAACCTTCCTTCAACCTTCCTTCAACCTTCCATCAACGTTCCTTCAACCTTCCATCAACCTTCCATCAACCTTCCATCAACCTTCCATCAACCTTCCTTCAACTTTCCATCAACCTTCCTTCAACCTTCCATCAACCTTCCTTCAACCTTCCATCAACGTTCCTTCAACCTTCCATCAACGTTCCTTCAACCTTTCATCAACCTTCCATCAACCTTCCTTCAACCTTCCTTCAACCTTCCATCAACCTTCTATCAACCTTCCATCAACCTTCCATCAACCTTCCTTCAACCTTCCTTCAACCTTCCATCAACCTTCCATCAACCTTCCTTCAACCTTCCATCAACCTTCCTTCAACCTTCCTTCAACCTTCCATCAACCTTCCTTCAACCTTCCATCATCCTTCCTTCAACATTCCTTCAACCTTCCATTAACCTTCAATCAACCTTCCATCAACCTTCCATCAACCTTTCATCAACCTTCATTCAACCTTCCATCAACCTTCCATCAACCTTCCTTCAACCTTCCATCAACCTTCCTTCAACCTTCCTTCAACCTTACTTCAACCTTCCTTCAACCTTCCATCAACCTTCCATCAACCTTCCATCAACCTTCCTTCAACCTTCCTTCAACCTTCCATCAACCTTCCATCAACCTTCCATCAACCTTCCATCAACCTTCCTTCAACCTTCCTTCAACCTTCCATCAACCTTCCATCAACCTTCCTTCAACCTTCCATCAACCTTCCTTCAACCTTCCTTCAACCTTCCATCAACCTTCCTTCAACCTTCCATCATCCTTCCTTCAACATTCCTTCAACCTTCCATTAACCTTCAATCAACCTTCCATCAACCTTCCATCAACCTTTCATCAACCTTCATTCAACCTTCCATCAACCTTCCATCAACCTTCCTTCAACCTTCCATCAACCTTCCTTCAACCTTCCTTCAACCTTACTTCAACCTTCCTTCAACCTTCCATCAACCTTCCATCAACCTTCGATCAATCTTCTATCAACCTTCCTTCAACCTTCCTTCAACCTTCCATCAACCTTCCTTCAACCTTTCTTCAACCTTCCATCAATCTTCCATCAACCTCTCTTCAACCTTGCATCAACCTTCCATCAACTTTCCATCAACCTTGCATCAACCTTCCATCAACCTTCTTTCAACCTTCCATCAACCTTCCTTCAACCTTCCTTCAACCTTCCATCAACCTTCCTTCAACCTTCCTTCAACTTTCCATCAACCTTCCATCAACCTTCCTTCAACTTTCCATCAACCTTCCATCAACCTTCCATCAACCTTCCTTCAACCTTTCATCAACCTTCCTTCAACCTTCCATCAACTTTCCTTCAACCTTCCATCAACCTTCCTTCAACCTTCCTTCAACCTTCCTTCAACCTTCCATCAACCTTCCATCAACCTTCCTTCAACCTTCCTTCAACCTTCCTTCAACCTTCCTTCAACCTTCCTTCAACCTTCCTTCAACCTTTCATCAACCTTCCTTCAACCTTCCTTCAACCTTCCATCAACCTTCCATCAATCTTCCATGAACTTTCCTTGAACCTTCCATGAACATTCCCTTACCCTTATACCTGGAGTATACTTGGAGAGAGTTCCATGAACCTTCTTTGAACCTTCCATGAACCTTAAACATTCCATGAACTTTCCATGAACCTTACATGAAACTTCCATGAACCTTCTTTGAACCTTCCATTAACCTTTTTTGAGCCTTCCTTGAACTCTCCATGAACCTTCCTTAAACCTACCTCGAACTTTTCATGAACCTTCCTTGAGTCTTCATTAAACCTTCCATGAACCTTTATTAAACCTTCCTACTGTACCTTCCTTGAACCTTCCTACTGTACCTTCCATGAACATTCCTACTGTACCTTCCTTGAACCTTCCTACTGTACTTATCATGAATCTTCTTTGAACCTTCCTACTATACCTTCCATGAACCTTCCTACTGTACCTTCCTTGAACCTTCCTTAAACCTTCCTACTGTACTCTCCATGAACCTTCCTACTGTACCTTCTATGAACCTTCCTACTGTACCTTCCTTGAACCTTCCTACTGTACCTTCCTTGAACCTTCCTACTGTACTCTCCATGAACCTTCCTACTGTACCTTCCATGAACCTTCCTACTGTACCTTCCTTAAACCTTCCTACTGTACTCTCCATGAACCTTCCTACTGTACCTTCTATGAACCTTCCTACTGTACCTTCCTTGAACCTTCCTACTGTACCTTCCTTAAACCTTCCTACTGTACTCTCCATGAACCTTCCTACTGTACCTTCCATGAACCTTCCTACTGTACCTTCCTTGAACCTTCCATGAGAACCACGTTCCAGTACCTCACTCAAGGACCTGGTTCCATTCACAGGTACTGAGATCCACACTCCAGTACCTCAGAGAAGAACCTGGTTCCTTCACAGGTACTGAGAACCACACTCCAGTACCTAGAACAAGAACCTGGTTCCATCACAGGTGGAAATAAATGGTATAAAATACCGACACAATGGAAAGATAAACACATAAGCAGTGTAATGTGATCCTTTATTGACAACGTTTCGCCCACGCAGTGGGCTTTATCGAGTCACAGACAGATCTACCTGGATAAAAGAAACAAGGTTATTTATAGGATTTAGTCAGGTGGAGAATGGTGGGTCAGGTGGAGAATGCTGCATGTGACAGTCTTCAAAGTAGTGTGATAGTTAAAAACATTGTGTGACTTAAAGGACCTGCAGTGTACCATTCTTGAGTTCTATGTGGGATAGCGATGAAGAAGTTTCTTGGCAATAGGTTCAGCTATGTTGTAGAAGCCGTTGTTCTGGTTGAAGTTGTTGGATATACAGATAAGTGATGATTCCAGGATTCTTCGGTATTGAGTGTTGTCTTCTCTGGCGATGAGTCTTGCGTTTCTGTAGTTGATTAAATGGTTGTGTGAATTTCGGTGTTGAACACAGGCATTCCTTGGGTCGTCAGATCTGCCTGCGTACTGGTGTTCTGAAGTGTTCCTGAGACATGTTAAAACTTGCAGGAAAAATGTTGAAAATTTTGATGAAATTGTGTTCGTGATAACAGTTAATGCAATCCTATAGTATGGGATCGAAGGGTAGCTTCAATCCTATGGCATAGGTTCGAAGAGTAACTTCAATCCTATAATATAGGATCGAAGAGCAACCTCAATCCTATAATATAAGATCGAAGATAAGCTTCAATCTTATAGTATAGGATCAAGGAGCAGCTTCAGTCGTACAGTATAGGATCGAAGAGCAGCTTCAGTCCTATAGTATGGGATCGAAGAGTAACTTGAATCCTCTACAATGGGATCGAATTGTAGCCTCAATCCTCTAGCAAAAGACTGAAAAGTAGCTTCAATCCTCTAATATAAGACTGAAGAGTAGCTTCAATCCTCAACCATGGGATCGAATAGTAACTTGAATCCTCTACCATGGGATCGAAGAGTAAGTTGAATCCTCCACCATGGGATCGAAGAATAAGTTGAATCCTCTACCATGGGATTGAAGAGTAAGTTGAATCCTCTACCATGGGATCGAAGAGTAAGTTGAATCCTCTACCATGGGATCGAAGAGTAAGTTGAATCCTCTACCATGGGATCGAAGAGTAACTCCTACGAGTTAAGTCATTTATATTTCTGTTTGTGGTAATATTGTCAATGTTTCAGTCATATCGTCGTGTGCTGGGTGGAGGAGAGTCGGGTCATCTCGCCCTCTGATTCCCCTTCACTCATATAACCTGACGTATACATCACCAGACCTGACAGGTCACATGTCAGGTTAGCCGAAAATCATTGTGGGATCCAGTGCCTCACTTTGGTAGTCAAATCATGACTGGTTGAAGGGTTATGTGGAGGAGCATGTAGAGTGGTCGTGAGGGACGTGGTCGTGAGGGACGTGGTCGTGAGGGACGTGGTCGTGAGGGACGTGGTCGTAAGGGACGCCCCTCACCTGGCTACAAGATGAGGAATTAGACACTTGTGCAGCATCTGGGTATCTTTATTTGTTATTGTTTCGCCCTCCAGTGGCTTTATCAGTGCAAGGAGATAATGTGAAGAATGTTGAATTGAAGATTAAGACACGTGGGCAACAGTTGGTTGTCTTTATTGATGAAACGTTTCGCCCACACAGTAGACTTCTTCAGTCAAATATAAAGGCAGCAGTAGTAATGAAATACATAAAGATGATGTAATCAGCCCATCAACCTTGGAGAAAAAGTATTTAAGGTGGTCAGTCCCTCAAACTTGCAGAAGAGAACCGTAGAGTTGATACACGCACATTACGTAGTTTTTATTGCTGAAACGTTTCGATTAAGGAGAGTTTTGATGAAGTTCGAGCGAAACGTTATTTTTTTTGTGTGTGTGTTATTGCACGTGGGTTTGTCGGCTACTTGAGGAGTAGTTGTTCCTTATATCTGACCAGTGTTGTGGCGTCCACTCTGACGGACGAAACTCTGATGGACGCCACTCTGATGGACGCTACTCTGATGGACGCCACTGATGGACGCAACTCTTGTGGACGCCACTCTGATGGACGCCTCTCGCAGACGCCACTCGCAGACGCCACTCGCAGACGCCACTCCCATGGTATATCAAAATGTAAACAATAATCTCAAATCATCTAAATTCTATTCACATTGTTTTTGACGCAGTTCCCTTAAGTCGCTTAGGAAATATTATTTTTTATCTTCCACTCCTCAACATTCTCAGAAAATTTAGAATAATCTAGTTTTTAATTTTATTAATTCAGAAAGTTATGTTCTAGCATATCTTCTTGCATATGAGACGTTCCGGGAATTACATAAAAAGGAGTTGGGAAAATCGACACGAATGAAGTATAATGCGATCCTTTATTGACAACGTTTCGCCCACACAGTGGCTTCATCAGTCCATACAAAGGAGAAACGTGAAGAACAGGAGGAGTTTGAGGTGCCCCGTAGCCTGATCGCTAAAGCTCTCGCTTCACACGGCGAGGGTCTGCATTCGATTCCCATGGAGGGTAGAAACATTGGCCGTGTTTCTTTACACCGGTTGTCTATGTTCACCCATCAGTAAAATGGGTACCTGGGTGTTAGTCGACTGGTGTGGGTCGCATCCTGGGACAAGGACTTAATTTACCCGAAATGCTCAGCATAACAAGGGGCTTTCTATATAGTAGTGTGTCATTGATGTCAGCTACGCCTGTATACCATGTACATGTACTTGTACATGTACTTGTACATGTACTTGAAGAGAATACAACACCTCTCCTGCCTACAGTATATAAGCTACCTCTTCGCACATATGTTGTATTCTCTTCAAGATTGATGGACTGACAACATCGACTCAAGGTTGAGGGACTGATTACCTCAAACTCCTGTTCTTCACGTTTCTCCTTTGTATGGACTGATGAAGCCACTGTGTGGCGAAACGTTTCCTCAATAAAGCTATCCAAGTGTTGCATATGTGTCTAATTTATCAACTTGTCGGTTCTCTGAACCAATCATCTACATAGGTGTATGTTGACAGGTGTAGGTTGACAGGTGTAAGTCGCAGCCTGTGTGGAGACCCCAGTGGCGTTAGTTCACAATAAACAGCTGTGTTAGTTTATCCTGGGTCACAAAACCTGACCTGAAACTAGAACCATAATTGTTCCTTGGATATTGTATAATAAATCCTATATTCAACATAACACTCACTCTAAAGTGCATCCAGGTTAACACCATCAACACAACACTGTACTTACTGCAGTGGCAGGAGGATAGGTTCCCTGGCCCGCGGCTCCAGCAGGCTGTGGTCCACGGCCAAGGGCTGCAGAAGGTTGGGCTTCCTTGGCAGGGGCTGGAGAAGTCTAGGCTCCCTGGGCAGGGGCTGAAGGAGCCTGGTCTCCCCGGGCAGGGACTGGAGATGCCCAACATGACCCAGATGAAGGCCGGGCAGCGGGGCAGAGTGGATGAAGGACTGCTGCTCCTGGCTCTGACACTCGTTAAGGGCACTGATTTTGTTAAGCTTGCTCTTCATGGAGCCAACGATCTGCAGCAGGTCATGACCATCACACAATCATCCACTACCTCACTATAAATGTTCTGAAAGTGAAAGTCATGTTCCTTTCCCTCCGCCACTTTCCCTTCGCGCGTGTACACACTCCCATCATTTGTGGCCAACAAACACCTTCACCGGGATATTCTTTGCGTGTTTGCTCCATATTTCCTGTTTGCTAATACAACTCGATTTAATAAGCTCAGTTTTAGATTGTCTGTCTAGTGCTGGAGCCTCCCAGCCGTGTTGTGTTTACTGTGGCCCTCTGGTCACGGTGGCCCTCTGGTCACGGTGGCCGGTGTCTTTCAGAAGTCATAATGAAGCCGCCTCTCAATGCTCTCTTGTGTTTTGCTTATTTTATTGCGCGTTCTGGTGGTTCGTTTGTTTCCATACAGCGGGGACCAGCATCCTGGGTGTGTGACAACAAGAGAGACGCACCATGCTTGATAAACTTGAGAAGCATTATGGAAACTCTCTAGATGCGAAGGATAAGACTTTGCAGGGCCTCTTGGAGGGCCCCTGGACCCTAGTGATCAGTCACACTGTTACAAGGTGACTGTGTTCAGTGTGTCTGGTCAGTGTGACTGTGGTCAGTCACAGTGTGACTGTGGTCAGTCACAGTGTGACTGTGGTCAGTCACAGTGTGACTACAGTTCACCACAGTGTAACTTCACCACCACTGACAAATCACACACTCAGTAACAGGTGAGAGCCAGGTGACCAGGGTGCGACTACAACGTCACTTCACCTCACCTAACAGCTCATTTCACTTCAAATAAGACTGACATGTCACTGCAAAGTAATTTTATTAATTAAAAAACACGGCAAAACTTTTTTTTTTTTTTTTTTGCATTTTTGTTTTTTTGTTTTGGAGAATTACCTTTGTGAGTTCATTAAGGCTGAGCACCGGGAAGATTATTATTTTTAATACCATATAATTCTTGCAAATCTTGATAAATTGTTTAATACGGGAGAAATTTGATGTTATTTTTACTGAAGGAAAATAAAAAGAGCAAACTATTTTTTTTTTAATTGACAGAACAGGCGAGGGTAAGACAGACATACTGACCAAATAGATTAAATGAAAGCTGGAAAAATATGTCTGGAATATCACTATAACAGAGCATAAGCTAGAAGACATTTCCCAGAATGTTTCAGCTGAGCCATTGTAGACGTGAGTGTTCAACCATGAAGGTCCTTCACTAACACACAACTCTAAAACATTTTAGAGAACGATATATTACGATGTATTATGAATCATGATTCGCTCTTTGGCACATCAAATATATTCGCATCATCTCAAAAAACCCATAGATAATTACAAATGAACGATATATATATATATATATATATATATATATATATATATATATATATATATATATATATATATATATATATATATATATTTATGCAATAATCGCGAAAAAGCATTACAAAATGCAAACAACCACGGGAGGGAGTTGAATGATAGCTCTAGGCCTTTGTGTTGCAATCAACACATCAGGAGCTTGCAATGTTGCTGAAAAGAGGAGGAAGTCCAAGCAGATACGTCCAGAGGAAGGTTCCTTGCTTGAGCGAACACGCTGTCAGCAAGATAAGTGTGGCCACGGCTCCTGGTCCAGCTGCACGGCTCCTTGTCCAGCTGCACGGCTCCTGGTCCAGCTACACGGCTCCTGGTCCAGCTGCACGGCTCCTTGTCCAGCTGCACGGCTCCTTGTCCAGCTGCACGGCTCCTTGTCCAGCTACACGGCTCCTGGTCCAGCTGCACGGCTCCTGGTCCAGCTGCACGGCCACCTCCCAGATGGACCACCCGGAGGGATGGTAACCAAACTGCATGGCACTACACCTGTGCTTCTACGTTCGTTGACACCCACATATCATCATCAATCATCATCATTATCATCATCATCATCATCATCATCATCATCATCATCGTCATCATCATCATCAGCATCATCATCATCATCATCATCATCATCATCATCAATAATAATAATAATAATAATAATAATAATAATAATAATAATGTTTATTTCTACCAGTACATGTACAAGTTATACAGACCATAGCTGACATCAATGACATACTACTATATAGAAAGACCCTTGTTATGCTGAGCATTTCCCGCAAATTAGGTAAATTTTGTCCCAGGATGCGACCCACACCAGTCCACTAACACCCAGGTACCTATTTTACCGCTAGGTGAACATGATGCCTTAGGGAAACACGTCCTAATTTTTCCACCCGTACCGGGGATCAACCCCCGGACCTCAGTGTGTGAGCTGAGTGCGCTACCAACTGAGCTACGGGACACCTGCCATACTCTGAAGCCAGTTTCAGGAAGATAGACAAATAAACAGGCTGCCACCTTGCTGTATCTTCGTCCCAGAGCCGCCAGCTTCCTCTTTCAGTGAGTCGAGTGCTGCGATCCAGAGGGGAAACGCCTGCAGCATTTTGGGCACGCGGCCCACCACCGGGGAGCCGGGTGAAGTATTTGAGATGCAGACAATGCGACACTCAGATGCAGGAATTAGATGCGACACTCAGATGCGACAATCAAATGCGACAATTAGATGCGACACTCAAATGCGAAAATCAGATGCGACACTCAGATGTGACAATCAAATGCGACACTCAGATGCGACACTCAGATGCGACACTCAGAAGCGACAATCAGATGCGACACTCAGAAGCGACAATCAGATGCGACACTCAGAAGCGACACTCAGATGCGACACTCAGATGCGACACTCAGATGCGACACTCAGATGCGACACTCAGATGCGACACTCTCACAGAAAACAATTTGATTAATTATAATATAGTAATAATAATAATAATATTAATAATAATAATAATAATAAATATTAATAAATAAAAAAAAAAAAAAATAATAATAATAATAATAATAATAATAATAATAATAAATATTAATAAATAAAAATAAAAATAATAATAATAATACTAATAATAACAATAACAATAATAATAATAATAATAATAATAATAATAATAATAATAATAATAATAAAGACACAAGACGAGTTACTTAAGCTGACATCAAGACATTGTTTGCTCAGAGGTAAACAAGGCAGCACTGAAAGCTTATTAAAGCTGACCAGATGTGTTGACTCCTATAAGCGTATGTTGAAGCTTAACTTGACTCTTATATGTGTATATTGAAGCTTAACTTGGCTCTTATAAGCGTATATTGAAGCTTAACTTGGCTCTTATAAGCGTATATTGAAGCTTAACTTGACTCTTATAAGCGTATATTGAAGCTTAACTTGGCTCTTATAAGCGTATATTGAAGCTTAACTTGACTCTTATAAGCGTATATTGAAGCTTAACTTGGCTCTTATAAGCGTATATTGAAGCTTAACTTGACTCTTATAAGCGTATATTGAAGCTTAACTTGACTCTTATAAGTGTATATTGAAGCTTAACTTGACTCTTATAAGCGTATATTGAAGCTTAACTTGGCTCTTATAAGCGTATATTGAAGCTTAACTTGACTCTTATAAGCGTATATTGAAGCTTAACTTGGCTCTTATAAGCGTATATTGAAGCCTAACTTGACTCTTATAAGTGTATATTGAAGCTTAACTTGACTCTTATAAGTGTATATTGAAGCTTAACTTGACTCTTATAAGCGTATGTTGAAGCTTAACTTGGCTCTTATAAGTGTATATTGAAGCTTAACTTGACTCTTATAAGTGTATATTGAAGCTTAACTTGACTCTTATAAGCGTATATTGAAGCTTAACTTGGCTCTTATAAGCGTATATTGAAGCTTAACTTGACTCTTATAAGCGTATATTGAAGCTTAACTTGGCTCTTATAAGCGTATATTGAAGCTTAACTTGACTATTATAAGCGTATATTGAAGCTTAACTTGACTCTTATAAGTGTATATTGAAGCTTAACTTGACTCTTATAAGCGTATATTGAAGCTTAACTTGGCTCTTATAAGCGTATATTGAAGCTTAACTTGACTCTTATAAGTGTATATTGAAGCTTAACTTGACTCTTATAAGTGTATATTGAAGCTTAACTTGACTCTTATAAGCGTATGTTGAAGCTTAACTTGGCTCTTATAAGCGTATATTGAAGCTTAACTTGGCTCTTATAAGCGTATATTGAAGCTTAACTCTTGACTCTGATAATGGTTCGCCTTCAACACGAAAACTCACATTTGATGATTCTCTTTGAAGGAATCAAACGAGATTAACCTCCGCCCCTTTAACAATTTACCTGTGAAATAGGAATGAGGGGGAGGAGGGGTGGTAGCAGGCTGGGGTGGTAGCAAGCAGGGGGATGGTAGCAGGCAGGGGTGGTAACAAGCAGGGGTGGTATCAGGCAGGGGGTGGTAGCAGGCAGGGGGTGGTAGCAGGCAGGGGGGGGTGAGTAACAGGGGTGACAAGGCTCTGTTGGTTACCTGTATGCACCTCCAGAGGTCACCCCCGTGGCCTGGTCCTAGACCAGGCCTCCTGGTTCCTGGCCTGATCGATCAGGCTTTTGGTACCGGCTGTCAGCAGCCCAACACATACACCACAGCCAGGCTGATCAGCAAGTGATTTGATAAATTTGTCATGTTTCCTATTGAAAGCAGCCAGAGTTGTGTTGGTAATGTTTCTTATGCATGAAGGGAAGGTGTTGAACAGTCGTGGTCCCTTTACACTTTTTGACATGTCTTTCAGTGTACTCATTGCTATCTTGCCTTTCACCTGGGATATCCTGCACCGTCTGCCAAGCATCTTATTATCATATGTAGTGATCCATTTCTCTTGCCATTGTTACTTTTCGTTCTTCAGAAAGTCTGCTGCCTTGAAGCAGTTCTGTTAATTGTCGTCTTCGCCTATAGAGGGCGCGCCTCTCCCTCACCAACCTGCACCTTCTCCTCCTTCATAATAACTTGTGTCTAGAGGATATTTCTAGGATCATCGATCTCATCCTCTGGAAATGCTTGTTCAGGTCCTAGTTTGTCATCTTGTCTTCACATGATATTTAAGTAAGCTCACACTTTATCAGCTCCCAGTTGATGTTCTTCTTAAAGTTAAAAGAATATTTGTAACCGGGTTTGATAGGTTTTCAGTTTTCAGTACTTGGTCTTGTAGCTGCTGCGAAGTTGGTCTGTTGGTTCATATATAAACACAATAACTAGATTTTGAGTGTCGATGACATCGTTCATGGTATTAACTCAATATATGAGTGACTGTTTAACATACAAACCGACTTTTCTCTTACTGTCTTCACTGTCAGAGCAGGATATTACCTCCATCAAGGCGGCACACACATGGCATTCAACTCACTGAGAAGGCTACTGATGGCCGGTATTTTGTTGTTTCTTGGTTTAAGATACTGAATCTTTACAAAGAAAACTGATATGATTGTTATGCTGGAGGGATTTTGTTTTAATTAGCAGATTTAACATGAGACTCTGGAGAGGCCGTCAGTGTTTGCGGTCCAGGATAGTTCTTCGCTGCTGCTGATCTATTCTTAACATTTCTTGCCATTCTTTTCTATTTCCTGACACTTAAAAATTTCTGCTGACTGTATGTTTTAATTGTTAACTTTGGCTGTACGTCTGTGCTTCTTGTGTGCCTCGTTACCTTCACATGGAACGATGGACACTCATCATTCCACTGACCCAACCTACAAGGGGAAATAACCTACTTGACTTGGTTCTGGCAAGCAAGGAAACCCTTGTTAATAATTTAGAAATTACAGAGGAACTCGGCTCAAGCGACCACAAGTCAATTACCTTTAGCATTGAATGGATGTATGATAGTAGGGATAATTCAGTAATGGTCCCAGATTTTCGCTTAACAGATTATAATGGACTTAGAGAACACTTATCAACTGTTGACTGGGGTGAAGAAGAGAGGTATCAATATGACAGTTTTCTTAACACTATACAGGCTGCCCAAAGAACATTTATCCCGTATAAAGAAATTAGATCAAGTAGAAATGACCCAAAATGGATGAATAATAGGCTCAAATATCTTTTAGGGCAGAAGAAAGGAATTTATAGGCGCATAAAAAGAGGTGAGGATCATCTTATAAATCAGTATACTGACATTAAGAGGGACGTTAAAAGGAATAAGAAAAGCTAAACGGGACTATGAAATTAAAGTTGCTAGGGATTCAAAAACTAACCCAAAAGTTTTTCCAGGTTTATAGAACAAAAGTTAGGGATAAGATAGGTCCCCTTAAAAATAACTTTGGGCATCTTACTGACAAGGAGAACGATATGTGCTCTATTTTTAATAATTATTTTCTCTCAGTTTTCACACAGGAAGACATTAATAATATCCCAGTAATTAATTTTTACAGAGGCCCAGAAGAAGATAAATTATGTAATATCACAGTCACTAGCGAAATGATTATGAAACAGCTGGACCGACTGAAACAAAATAAATCGCCGGGTCCTGATGAGCTTTTTGCAAGGGTTCTTAAGGAATGCAAATGGAACTCTGTGAACCAATATCTAACATTTTTAATTTATCTCTTCAAACAGGTGTAGTGTCTGATATGTGGAAGATGGCTAATGTAATTCCTATTTTTAAAGTAGGGGACAAGTCACTACCGTCAAACTACCGCCCAATAAGCCTGACCTCAATTGTAGGCAAATTACTAGAGTCAATTATAGCTGATATTATTAGAAGCCATCTAGATAACCATAATTTGATTAATGATACCCAGCATGGATTCACGAGGGCCGTTCCTGCCTATCTAATTTATTAACCTTCTTCAGTAAAGCTTTTGAGGCTGTTGATCACGATAAAGAATTCGATATTGTTTATTTAGACTTTAGTAAGGCTTTTGATAGAGTACCGCACCAGAGACTGTTAAAGAAAGTGGCAGCTCATGGCATTGGGGAAAAGTTCTGTCATGGATCGAGTCATGGCTCACCAATAGGAAGCAGAGAGTGTGCATAAATGGGGTTAAATCGAATGGGGACTTGTAACAAGTGGTGTTCCACAGGGATCAGTCTTAGGCCCATTGTTATTTATAATATATATAAATGACCTTGATGAGGGAATTACTAGTGATATGAGCAAATTCGCCGACGACACGAAGATAGGTAGGATAATTGATTCAAACATAGATGTCATAGAACTTCAGGAAGATTTAGACAAACTTAATTCGTGGTCAGAAAAGTGGCAGATGCAGTTCAATGTAGATAAATGCAAGGTTCTGAAGCTCGGGAGTGTCCATAACCCAAGCACTTATAAGTTAAATAACGTAGAACTTAGCCATACAGATTGCGAGAAGGACTTGGGGGTGATGGTAAGCAGCAACCTTAAACCAAGACAGCAATGCCTAAGCGTACGTAATAAGGCAAATAGATTACTGGGATTTATATCAAGAAGTGTTAGCAACAGAAGTCCAGAGGTTATATTACAGCTTTATACATCATTAGTAAGGCCTCACCTAGATTACGCAGCTCAGTTCTGGTCTCCATATTACAGAATGGACATAAATTCGTTAGAAAACATTCAGCGTAGAATGACTAAATTAATACATAGCATTAGAAATCTTCCTTACGAAGAAAGATTGAAGACCCTAAAATTACATTCACTTGTAAGACGTAGAATGAGGGAGACATGATCGAGGTATACAAGTGGAAAATGGGTATTAACAAAGGGGATATAAATAAGGTCTTGAGGATATCTCTCCAAGAGAGAACCCGCAATAATGGATTCAAGTTAGATAAGTTTAGATTTAGAAAGGATATAGGAAAGTATTGGTTTGGAAATAGGGTAGTTGATGAGTGGAACAGTCTGCCTAGTAGGGTTATTGAAGCTAGGACCTTGGGTAGTTTCAAATTTAGGTTGGATAAATTCATGAGTGAGAGGGGTTGGATTTGAGTGGGACTCGCGCATGAGTGGGTAGAATTGTCAAAGATTATTTCTTGGGTAGCATTGAAAATTGGGTTGAGCAAATATTCTGTTAGTGGGACGGATTGTGAAGGACCTGCCTAGTATGGGCCAACAGGCCTGCTGCAGTGTTCCTCCTTTCTTATGTTCTTATGTTCTTATGAATGAGGGAACATTCTAGGCTGAAAGTACATACAAGTCTTGGAATGACGTACTCCTGTATTCAGAAGAGCATCGCATTCATTTAGACAGAAATTGGAGAAATTTAGTTAGTTTAATATCTTGATTATGCAGCCCATACCCATGGTGTGGGTGGTAGTCAAAAGATTACAGAGGTACATAATGGGTCCAGGGACTGGACCCCAAAGTTTTGATAGCTGAACAAGTTACAAAGGTAATGAACTCAGGTATATCTGGTCACAATCATGACCAAGTTACAAGGAAAACGTGCAGAGGTTTTTAACAAGACTGGTCCTGGAGCAAAGGGGTATGTCCTATGAAGTGAGGTTAAGGGTACTCAACCTGAAAACAGAAGGGATAGGGAGGATATGACAACGTCGTACAAAATACTTGTACCGACACATTCCATCTCTACATTTGCGACCTCTGCAGACGTAGTGTTGACAACCTTAGCTTATCAGACGCTGTGTTTTGCTGTGTCTGCGCTGGGGGGCACTTTTGTGTGTCTGCTCTGGGGGCACTTTTGTGTGTCTGCTCTGGGGGGCACTTTTGTGTGTCTGCTCTGGGGGGCACTTTTGTGTGTCTGCTCTGGGGGGCACTTTTGTTTTGAGTGACTGCAAGTGTCTCATGTGCTAGTCTAGCTAGAGTACGCCACAGTCACGCCGGTGTGGGACTCGTCTGTAAAAACCTGCATTTGTGGTCACAGTGGCGGCCCATGCTAACCTCCCCATGGAGTGTAGTAATATACCTGGTTGGATGAATCTTGTTAGAGCCAG
>WNWK01000916.1:165000-210000 GCA_009830355.1 Cherax destructor | reverse complement strand
AACACGCTCACTCACGCTTGCTGGAAGTCCAAGCCCCTCGCACACAAAACCTCCTTTACCCCCTCCCTCCAACCTTTCCTAGGCCGACCCCTACCCCGCCTTCCCTCCACTACAGATTTATATACTCTCGAAGTCATTCTATTTTGTTCCATCCTCTCTACATGTCCGAACCACCTCAACAACCCCTCCTCAGCTCTCTGGATAATACTTTTAGTAATCTCGCACCTCCTCCTAATTTCCAAACTACAAATTCTTTCCATTATATTCACACCACACATTGCCCTCAGACACGACATCTCCACTGCCTCCAGCCTTCTCCTTGTTGCAACATTCATCACCCATGCTTCATACCCATATAAGAGTGTTGGTATAACTATACTATCATACATTCTCCTCTTTGCTTCCATGGACAAAGTTCTTTGTCTCCACAGACTCCTCAGTGCTCCACTCACCTTTTACCCCTCATCAATTCTATGATTCACCTCATCCTTCATAGACCCATCTGCTGACACATCCACTCCTAAATATCTGAATACATTCACCTCCTCCATACTCTCTCCCTCCAATCTGATATCCAATCTTTCATTACCTATTTTTTTTGTTATCCTCATCACCTTACTCTTTCTTATGTTCACTTTTAATTTACTTCTTTTACACACCCTCCTAAACTCATCCACCAACCTCTGCAACTTCTCTTCAGAATCTCCCAAAAGCACAGTGTCATCAGCAAAAAGTAACTATGACAACTCCCACTTTGTGTTAGATTATTTATCTTTTAACCCCACACCTCTTGCCAACACACGAGCATTCACTTCTCTTACAACTCCATCTATAAATATATTGAACAACCACGGTGACATCACACATCCTTGTCTAAGGCCTACTTTTACTGGGAAATAATCTCCCTCTCTCCTACATACTCTAACCTGAGCCTCACTATCCTCGTAAAAACTCTTCACTGCTTTCAGAACCTACATCATCATCATCATAATAATAATAATAATAATAATAATAATAATAATAATTATTATTTCTTTATTTACTACAAGTACATGTACAAGGTATACAGACCATAGCTGACATCAATGACATACTACTATATAGAAAGCCGCTTGTTATGCTGAGTATTTCGGGTAAATTAGGTCAGTTTTGTCCCAGGATGCGACCCACACCAGTCCACTAACACCCAGGTATTCATTTTACACTGATGGGTGAACAGGGACAAGAGGTGTCTTATGAAAACACGTCCCTAATGTCTTTCACCCATACTGGAGGAGATTAGAACTCCGGACTTCAGTGTAAGAGCCGAGTGCTCTAGCGCTCGAGCTACGGGACACCATATTACATACATTTGCAACATCTGCCACATTGCTCTCCTATTCATCTTATCATAAACTTTTCCACATCCACAAATGCCACAAAAATCTCTTTACCCTTATTTAAATATTGTTCACCTATATGTTTCACTGTAAACACTTGGTCTACACACCTCCTACCTTTCCTAAAGCCTCCTTGTTCATCTGTTATCCTGCTTTCTGTCTTACTCTTAATTCTTTCAATAATAACTCTACCATACACTTTACCATGTAGACTCAACAGACTTATTCCCCTATATATTTTACACTTTCTTTTCTCCCCTTTGCCTTTATACAAAGGAACTATGCACGTTCTCTGCCAGTCCCTAGGTACCTTACCCTCTTCCATACAATTATTAAATAATAGCACCAACCACTCCAAAACTATATCCCACCTGCTTTTAACATTTCTATCTTTATCCCATCAATCCCAGCTGCTTTACCCCCTTTCATTCTACCCACTGCCTCACGAACTTCACCATTATTAAACTGAATTAAATGACTCTTCCATTATGCAAGCCAATGTCAGAAAAAATACACTTCAGGACATTTATTAGAGAAAACGTTGACTTCTTCAGTGCAGGATACTCCATTGTTGTGAAATGTAAAGTGTTGTGGTGTTTGTAAACACGCTTTGTAAAAGTAGTGTCAACACTTAAAGTGTAGGCGACTGAACTGTAAATGAACACGTCTCGTGGTAAATGATCGTGTATGAGACGGGTGAGGAGAGAGCTGTGACGTCACTATTGTAGCAGTTGCTAGTGTGGGTGAGGAGAGAGCTGTGGCGTCACTATTGTAGCAGTTGCTGGTGTGGGTGAGGAGAGAGCTGTGGCGTCACTATTGTAGCAGTTACTGGTATGGGTGAGGAGAGAGCTGTGGCGTCACTATTGTAGCAGTTGGTGGTGTGGGTGAGGAGAGAGCTGTGGCGTCACTATTGTAGCAGTTGGTGGTGTGGGTGAGGAGAGAGCTGTGGCGTCACTATTGTAGCAGTTGGTGGTGTGGGTAAGGAGAGAGCTGTGGCGTCACTATTGTAGCAGTTACTGGTGTGGGTGAGGAGAGAGCTGTGGCGTCACTATTGTAGCAGTTGCTGGTGTGGGTGAGGAGAGAGCTGTGGCGTCACTATTGTAATAGTTGCTGGTGTGGGTGAGGAGAGAGCTGTGGCGTCACTATTGCAGCAGTTGCTGGTGTGGGTGAGGAGAGAGCTGTGGCGTCACTATTGTAGCAGTTGGTGGTGTGGGTGAGGAGAGAGCTGTGGCGTCACTATTGTAGCAGTTGGTGGTGTGGGTGAGGAGAGAGCTGTGGCGTCACTATTGTAGCAGTTACTGGTGTGGGTGAGGAGAGAGAGCTGTGGCGTCACTATTGTAGCAGTTGCTGGTGTGGGTGAGGAGAGAGCTGTGGCGTCACTATTGTAGCAGTTACTGGTGTGGGTGAGGAGAGAGCTGTGGCGTCACATTGTAGCAGTTGCTGGTGTGGGTGAGGAGAGAGCTGTGGCGTCACTATTGTAGCAGTTGCTGGGTGGGTAGGAGAGGCTGTGGCGTCACTATTGTAGCAGTTGCTGGTGTGGGTGAGGAGAGGCTGTGCGTCACTATTGTAGCAGTTGTGGTGTGGGTGAGGAGAGAGCTGTGGCGTCACTATTGTAGCAGTTGGTGGTGTGGGTGGGGAGAGAGCTGTGCGTCACTATTGTAGAGTTACTGGTGTGGGTGAGGAGAAGCTGTGGCGTCACCATTGTAGCAGTTGCTGGTGTGGGTGAGGAAGCTGTGGCGTCACTATTGAGCAGTTACTGGTGTGGGGAGAGAGAGCTGTGCGTCACTATTGTAGCAGTTCTGGTGTGGGTGAGGAGAGCTGTGGCGTCACTATTGTAGCAGTTCTGGTGTGGGTGAGGAGGGCTGTGGCGTCACTATTGTAGCAGTTGGTGGTGTGGGTGAGGAGAGCTGTGGCGTCACTATTGTAGAGTTGCTGGGTGGGTGAGGAGGAGCTGTGCGTCACTATTGTAGAGTTGCTGGTGTGGGTGAGGAGAGAGCTGTGGCGTCACATTGTACAGTTGCTGGTGTGGGTGAGGAGAGCTGTGGCGTCACTATTGTAGCAGTTACTGGTGTGGGTGAGGAGAGAGCTGTGGCGTCACTATTGTAGCAGTTCTGGTGTGGGTGAGGAGAGAGCTGTGGCGTCACTATTGTAAGTTCTGGTGTGGGTGAGGAGAGCTGTGGCGTCACTATTGTAGAGTTGCTGGTGTGGGTGAGGAGAGCTGTGGCGTCACTATTGTAGCAGTTCTGGTGTGGGTGAGGAGGAAGCTGTGGCGTCACTATTGTAGCAGTTGCTGGTGTGGGTGAGGAAGAGCTGTGGCGTCACTATTGACAGTTACTGGTGTGGGTGAGGAGAGACTGTGGCGTCACTATTGTAGCAGTTGCTGGTGTGGGTGAGGAGAAGCTGTGGCGTCACTATTGTAGCAGTTCTGGTGTGGGGAGAGAACTGTGGCGTCATTTGTAGCAGTTCTGGTGTGGGTAGAGAGAGCTGTGCGTCACTATTGTAGCAGTTACTGGTGTGGGTGAGGAAGAGCTGTGGCGTCACTATTGTAGAGTTGCTGGTGTGGGTGAGGAGAGACTGTGGCGTCACTATTGAGCAGTTCTGGTGTGGGGAGGAGAGAGCTGTGGCGTCACTATTGTAGCAGTTCTGGTGTGGGTGAGGAGAGAGCTGTGGCGTCACTATTGTAGCAGTTCTGGTGTGGGTGAGGAAGGCTGTGGCGTCACTATTGTAGCAGTTGCTGGTGTGGGTGAGGAGAGAGCTGTGGCGTCACTATTGTAGCAGTTGCTGGGTGGGTGAGAGAGAGCTGTGGCGTCACTATTGTAGCAGTTGCTGGTGTGGGTGAGGAGAGCTGTGGCGTCACTATTGAGCAGTTGGTGGTGTGGGTGAGGAGAGAGCTGTGGCGTCACTATTGTAGCAGTTGTGGTGTGGGTGAGGAGAGCTGTGGCGTCACTATTGTAGTAGTTGCTGGTGTGGGTGAGGAGAGAGCTGTGGCGTCACTATTGTAGCAGTTGCTGGTGTGGGTGAGGAGAGAGCTGTGGCGTCACTATTGTAGCAGTTGCTGGTGTGGGTGAGGAGAGAGCTGTGCGTCACTATTGTAGCAGTTGCTGGTGTGGGTGAGGAGAGACTGTGGCGTCACTATTGTAGCAGTTGGTGGTGTGGGTGAGGAGAGAGCTGTGGCGTCACTATTGTAGCAGTTGGTGGTGTGGGTGAGGAGAGATCTGTGGCGTCACTATTGTAGTAGTTGCTGGTGTGGGTGAGGAGGGAGCTGTGACGTCACTATTGTAGTAGTTGCTGGTGTGGGTGAGGAGAGAGCTGTGGCGTCACTATTGTAGAAGTTGCTGGTGTGGGTGAGGAGAGAGCTGTGGCGTCACATTGAGCAGTTGCTGGTGTGGGTGAGGAGAGAGCTGTGCGTCACTATTGTAGCAGTTGCTGGTGTGGGTGAGGAGAGAGCTGTGGCGTCACTATTGTAGTAGTTGCTGGTGTGGGTGAGGAGAGAGCTGTGGCGTCACTATTGTAGCCGTTGCTGGTGTGGGTGAGGAGAGAGCTGTGGCGTCACTATTGTAGCAGTTGCTGGTGTGGGTGAGGAGAGAGAGCTGTGGCGTCACTATTGTAGCAGTTGCTGGTGTGGGTGAGGAGAGAGCTGTGGCGTCATTATTGTAGCAGTTGCTGGTGTGGGTGAGGAGAGAGCTGTGGCGTCACTATTGTAGCAGTTGCTGGTGTGGGTGAGGAGAGAGCTGTGGAGTCACTATTGTAGCAGTTGCTGGTGTGGGTGAGGAGAGAGCTGTGGCGTCACTATTGTAGCAGTTGCTGGTGTGGGTGAGGAGAGAGAGCTGTGGCGTCACTATTGTAGTAGTTGCTGGTGTGGGTGAGGAGAGAGCTGTGGCGTCACTATTGTAGTAGTTGCTGCTGTGGGTGAGGAGAGAGCTGTGGCGTCACTATTGTAGCAGTTGCTGGTGTGGGTGAGGAGAGAGAGCTGTGGCGTCACTATTGTAGCAGTTGCTGGTGTGGGTGAGGAGAGAGCTGTGACGTCACTATTGTAGCAGTTGCTGGTGTGGGTGAGGAGAGAGCTGTGGCGTCACTATTGTAGCAGTTGCTGGTGTGGGTGAGGAGAGAGCTGTGGCGTCACTATTGTAGCAGTTGCTGGTGTGGGTGAGGAGAGAGAGCGGTGGCGTCACTATTGTAGCAGTTGCTGGTGTGGGTGAGGAGAGAGCTGTGGCGTCACTATTGTAGCAGTTACTGGTGTGGGTGAGGAAAGAGCTGTGACGTCACTATTGTAGCAGTTGCTGGTGTGGGTGAGGAGAGAGCTGTGGCGTCACTATTGTAGCAGTTGCTGGTGTGGGTGAGGAGAGAGCTGTGGGGTCACTATTGTAGCAGTTGCTGGTGTGGGTGAGGAGAGAGCTGTGACGTCACTATTGTAGCAGTTGCTGGTGTGGGTGAGGAGAGAGCTGTGGCGTCACTATTGTAGCAGTGGTTGGTGTGGGTGAGGAGAGAGCTGTGGCGTCACTATTGTAGCAGTTGGTGGTGTGGGTGAGGAGAGCTGTGGCGTCACTATTGTAGCAGTTGGTGGTGTGGGTGAGGAGAGAGCTGTGGCGTCACTATTGTAGCAGTTGGTGGTGTGGGTGAGGAGAGAGCTGTGGCGTCACTATTGTAGCAGTTGCTGGTGTGAGTGAGGAGAGAGCTGTGAGGAGAGAGCTGTGAGGAGAGAGCTGTGGCGTCACTATTGTAGCAGTTGCTGGTGTGGGTGAGGAGAGAGCTGTGGCGTCACTATTGTAGCAGTTGCTGGTGTGGGTGAGGAGAGAGCTGTGGCGTCACTATTGTAGCAGTTGCTGGTGTGGGTGAGGAGAGAGGCTGTGGCGTCACTATTGTAGCAGTTGCTGGTGTGGGTGAGGAGAGACTGTGGCGTCACTATTGTAGCAGTTACTGGTGTGGGTGAGGAGAGCTGTGAGGAGAGAGCTGTGGCGTCACTATTGTAGCAGTTGCTGGTGTGGGTGAGGAGAGCTGTGGCGTCACTATTGTAGCAGTTACTGGTGTGGGTGAGGAGAAGAGCTGTGGCGTCACTATTGTAGTAGTTGCTGGTGTGGGTGAGGAGAGAGCTGTGGCGTCACTATTGTAGCAGTTGCTGGTGTGGGTGAGGAGAGAGAGCTGTGGCGTCACTATTGTAGCAGTTACTGGTGTGGGTGAGGAGAGAGCTGTGGCGTCACTATTGTAGCAGTTACTGGTGTGGGTGAGGAGAGAGCTGTGGCGTCACTATTGTAGCAGTTACTGGTGTGGGTGAGGAGAGAGCTGTGGCGTCACTATTGTAGCAGTTACTGGTGTGGGTGAGGAGAGAGCTGTGGCGTCACTATTGTAGCAGTTGCTGGTGTGGGTGAGGAGAGATCTTTGGCGTCACTATTGTAGTAGTTGCTGGTGTGGGTGAGGAGAGAGCTGTGGCGTCACTATTGTAGCAGTTACTGGTGTGGGTGAGGAGAGAGCTGTGGCGTCACTATTGTAGCAGTTGGTGGTGTGGGTGAGGAGAGAGCTGTGGCGTCACTATTGTAGTAGTTGCTGGTGTGGGTGAGGAGAGAGCTGTAGCGTCACTATTGTAGCAGTTGCTGGTGTGGGTGAGGAGAGAGCTGTGGCGTCACTATTGTAGCAGTTGCTGGTGTGATGGAGCAGGCGGGGAATTAAGGACATTGGACTATTTCGTTATAATTCTCAGGCTATAGGATGTTTCTGGTGAAAATTTTGTAGTCTTAAGTTGGCCCCGGTTTTGCCATGGCCCTGGTTTGGGCCTGGCCCTGGTTTGGGCCTTTCCCTGGTTTGGGCCTGGCCCTGGTTTGGGCCTGGCCTTGGTTTGGGCCTGGCCATGGTTTGGGCCTGGCCCTGGTTTGGGCCTGGCTCTGGTTTGGGCCTGGCCCTGGTTTGGGCCTGGCCCTGGTTTGGGCCTGGCCCTGGTTTGGGCCTGGCCTTGGTTTGGTCCTGGCTCTGGTTTGGGCCTGGCCCTGGTTTGGGCCTGGCCCTGGTTTGGGCCTGGCTCTGGTATTTATGTGGGGGCCTGTCTAACCCAGTGCAGGGATAATAATTTCGAAGGTTAAGACACGTGGGCAACAGTTGGGTGTCTTTATTGTTGAAACGTTTCGCCCACACAGTAGACTTCTTCAGTTAAATATAAAGACAGCAGTAGTAATGATATAAAGATGATGTAATCAGTCCATCAACCTTGGAGAAAAGGTATTTGAGGTGGTCAGTCCCTCAGCCTGGAGAAGAGTTCAGTTCCATGGAGCTGAACTCAAATGTTGAACAAGTGATTCCTTTATCAACTTGTCGATTTTCTTATCTGATAGTTTTACCCTATCTGTGGCAAACCCAGCCTGTGTATATCTGTGGCAAACCCAGCCTGTGTATATCTGTGGCAAACCCAGCCTGTGTATATCTGTGGCAAACCCAGCCTGTGTATATCTGTGGCAAACCCAGCCTGTGTATATATGTGGCAAACCCATCCTGTGTATATATGTGGCAAACCCATCCTGTGTATATATGTGGCAAACCCATCCTGTGTATATCTGTGGCAAACCCAGCCTGTGTATATCTGTGGCAAACCCAACCTGTGTATATCTGTGGCAAACCCAGCCTGTGTATATCTGTGGCAAACCCAGCCTGTGTATATCTGTGGCAAACCCAGCCTGTGTATATCTGTGTCAAACCCAGCCTGTGTATATCTGTGGCAAACCCAGCCTGTGTATATATGTGGCAAACCCATCCTGTGTATATCTGTGGCAAACCCAGCCTGTGTATATCTGTGGCAAACCCAGCCTGTGTATATCTGTGGCAAACCCAGCCTGTGTATATCTGTGTCAAACCCAGCCTGTGTATATCTGTGGCAAACCCAGCCTGTGTATATATGTGGCAAACCCAGCCTGTGTATATCTGTGGCAAACCCAGCCTGTGTATATCTGTGGCAAACCCAGCCTGTGTATATCTGTGGCAAACCCAGCCTGTGTATATCTGTGGCAAACCCAGCCTGTGTATATCTGTGGCAAACCCAGCCTGTGTATATCTGTGGCAAACCCAGCCTGTGTATATCTGTGGCAAACCCAGCCTGTGTATATCTGTGGCAAACCCAGCCTGTGTATATCTGTGGCAAACCCATCCTGTGTATATATGTGGCAAACCCATCCTGTGTATATCTGTGGCAAACCCATCCTGTGTATATATGTGGCAAACCCATCCTGTGTATATCTGTGGCAAACCCAGCCTGTGTATATCTGTGGCAAACCCAACCTGTGTATATCTGTGGCAAACCCAGCCTGTGTATATCTGTGGCAAACCCAGCCTGTGTATATCTGTGGCAAACCCATCCTGTGTATATATGTGGCAAACCCATCCTGTGTATATCTGTGGCAAACCCATCCTGTGTATATATGTGGCAAACCCCTCCTGTGTATATCTGTGGCAAACCCAGCCTGTGTATATCTGTGGCAAACCCAGCCTGTGTATATCTGTGGCAAACCCAGCCTGTGTATATCTGTGGCAAACCCAGCCTGTGTATATCTGTGGCAAACCCAGCCTGTGTATATCTGTGGCAAACCCAGCCTGTATATATCTGTGGCAAACCCATCCTGTGTATATATGTGGCAAACCCATCCTGTGTATATCTGTGGCAAACCCATCCTGTGTATATCTGTGGCAAACCCAGCTTGTATATATCTGTGGCAAACCCATCCTGTGTATATCTGTTGCAAACCCAGCCTGTGTATATCTGTGGCAAACCCATCCTGTGTATATATGTGGCAAACCCATCCTGCGTATATCTGTGGCAAACCCAGAATGTGTATATCTGTGGCAAACCCAGCCTGTGTATATCTGTGGCAAACCCAGCCTGTGTATATCTGTGGCAAACCCAGAATGTGTATATCTGTGGCAAACCCAGCCTGTGTATATCTGTGGCAAACCCAGAATGTGTATATATGTGGCAAACCCATCCTGTGTATATCTGTGGCAAACCCATCCTGTGTATATCTGTGGCAAACACAGCTTCTGTATATCTGTGGCAAACCCATCCTGTGTATATCTGTGGCAAACCCATCCTGTGTATATCTGTGGCAAACCCAGCCTGTGTATATCTGTGGTAAACCCAGCCTGTGTATATCTGTGGCAAACCCAGCCTGTGTATATCTGTGGCAAACCCATCCTGTGTATATCTGTGGCAAATCCAGCCTGTGTATATCTGTGACAAACCCAGCCTGTGTATATCTGTGGCAAACCCATCCTGTGTATATATGTCGCAAACCCATCCTGTGTATATATGTGGGAAACCCATCCTGTGTATATCTGTGGCAAACCCATCCTGTGTATATCTGTGGCAAACCCAGCTTGTGTATATCTGTGGCAAACCCAGCTTGTGTATATCTGTGGCAAACCCATCCTGTGTATATCTGTGGCAAACCCATCCTGTGTATATCTGTGGCAAACCCATCCTGTGTATATCTGGCAAACCCATCCTGTGTATATATGTGGCAAACCCATCCTGTGTATATCTGTGGCAAACCCATCCTGTGTATATCTATGGCAAACCCATCCTGTGTATATATGTCGCAAACCCATCCTGTGTATATCTGTGGCAAACCCAGCCTGTGTATATCTGTGACAAACCCAGCCTGTGTATATCTGTGGCAAACCCATCCTGTGTATATATGTGGCAAAGCCAGCTTGTGTATATCTGTGGCAAACCCAGCCTGTGTATATCTGTGACAAACCCAGCTTGTGTATATCTGTGACAAACCCAGCTTGTGTATATCTGTGGCAAACCCAGCCTGTGTATATCTGTGGCAAACCCTGCCTGTGTATATCTGTGGCAAACCCATCCTGTGTATATCTGTGGCAAACCCAGCCTGTGTATATCTGTGGCAAACCCATCCTGTGTATATATGTCGCAAACCCATCCTGTGTATATCTGTGGCAAACCCAGCCTGTGTATATCTGTGATAAACCCAGCCTGTGTATATCTGTGGCAAACCCATCTTGTGTATATATGTTGCAAAGCCAGCTTGTGTATATCTGTGGCAAACCCAGCTTGTGTATATCTTTGGCAAACCCAGCTTGTGTATATCTGTGGCAAACCCAGCCTGTGTATATCTTTGGCAAACCCAGCCTGTGTATATCTGTGACAAACCCAGCCTGTGTATATCTGTGGCAAACCCAGCTTGTGTATATCTGTGACAAACCCAGCTTGTGTATATCTGTGGCAAACCCAGCATGTGTATATCTGTGGCAAACCCAGCTTGTGTATATCTGTGGCAAACCCATCCTGTGTATATATGTCGCAAACCCAGCATGTGTATATCTGTGACAAACCCATCCTGTGTATATATGTGCAAACCCAGCCTGTGATATCTGTGACAAACCCATCCTGTGTATATATGTCGCAAACCCAGCATGTGTATATCTGTGGCAAACCCATCCTGTGTATATATGTCGCAAACCCAGCATGTGTATATCTGTGGCAAACCCATCCTGTGTATATATGTCGCAAACCCAGCATGTGTATATCTGTGACAAACCCATCCTGTGTATATATGTCGCAAACCCAGCCTGTGTATATCTGTGACAAATCCATCCTGTGTATATATGTCGCAAACCCAGCATGTGTATATCTGTGACAAACCCATCCTGTGTATATATGTCGCAAACCCAGCATGTGTATATCTGTGACAAACCCATCCTGTGTATATATGTCGCAAACCCAGCATGTGTATATCTGTGGCAAACCCATCCTGTGTATATATGTCGCAAACCCAGCATGTGTATATCTGTGGCAAACCCAGCTTGTGTATATCTGTGGCAAACCCATCCTGTGTATATATGTCGCAAACCCAGCATGTGTATATCTGTGACAAACCCATCCTGTGTATATATGTCGCAAACCCAGCATGTGTATATCTGTGGCAAACCCATCCTGTGTATATATGTCGCAAACCCAGCCTGTGTATATCTGTGGCAAACCCAGCTTGTGTATATCTGTGGCAAACCCAGCTTGTGTATATCTGTGGCAAACCCAGCTTGTGTATATCTGTGGCAAACCCAACTTGTGTATATCTGTGGCAAACCCAGCTTGTGTATATCTGTGGCAAACCCAGCCTGTGTATATATGTCGCAAACCCAGCATGTGTATATCTGTGGCAAACCCATCCTGTGTATATCTGTGGCAAACCCATCCTGTGTATATCTGTGGCAAACCCATCCTGTGTATATCTTTGGCCACAGATATACCCAGGCTGGGTTTGTCACAGACAGGATAAAACTATCAGATATTCTCTACTCCTCCAGAGACAATAAGGCTGTTGTTGTCATGTGTTTCTCCAACTCTGTTTTTATGTTTGTGGTGACAAGAACACCAGCCTGTCTGTTTTTATTTGCTGTTTTGTTATTTGGAAAAGGATTCTGAAGCCTATATTATGTTTGTGACGTGTTGTTGTTGTTATTATTACTGTTATTGTTGTTGATGCTGTTATTATTGTTGATGCTGTTATTGTTGTTGTTATTATTGTTACTGTTATATTTGTTGTTATTGTTACTGTTATTGTTATTGTTACTGTTATTGTTGTTGATGCTGTTATTGTTGTTATTGTTGCTGTTACTGTTGTTGTTGCTGTTATTGTTGTTAATGCTGTTATTGTTGTTGATGCTGTTATTGTTGTTGATGCTGTTATTATTGCTGTTATTGTTGTTATTGTTACTGTTACTGTTGTTGTTGCTGTTATTGTTGTTATTGTTACTGTTATTGTTGTTGATGCTGTTATTGTTGTTGTTATTGTTACTGTTATTGTTGTTGTTATTGTTACTGTTATTGTTGTTGATGCTGTTATTGTTGTTATTATTGTTACTGTTATTGTTGTTGATGCTGTTATTGTCGTTGTTTTTGTCACTGTTATTGTTGTTGATGCTGTTATTGTTGTTGTTTTTGTCACTGTTATTGTTGTTGATGCTGTTATTGTTGTTATTATTGTTACTGTTACTGTTGTTGATGCTGTTATTGTTGTTGATGCTGTTATTGTTGTTGTTATTGTTACTGTTATTGTTGTTGATGCTGTTATTGTTGTTGTTTTTGTCACTGTTATTGTTGTTGATGATGTTATTGTTGCTGCTATTGTTGTTATAGTTGCTGTTACTGTTGTTGTTGCTGCTATTGTTGTTGTTGATGGCCACAATGATGGGTTCATTTTCTTGGTAACATTTATTAATATTATCGTCACAACATATTAACTCAGCTCATTTACAAGCTAAGATCTGTTATCCTGTCTCAGCTCACTTGAACCCAGCTCAGTGTGATACACACACACACACACACATATACACACCACACACACACACACTCATATATATATATATATATATATATATATATATATATATATATATATATATATATATATATATGTTATGGTGTTGGACTACATTATAGGTGTCTTGTTATTACTACAGTAATGACGATAATAAGACGAAGGTTCCATTACCTTAATCAGTGACGTAATTCTCCTAATTACAGGAATTACAGTAATTCCTCTCTTAATTACATTTCAGAATTTTTTTAATACTTGCCATAAGCAGCATGTTGGCTCTAAATACCCTCCCCCCCATCCCCCAGGCTATTATTATCTTCTATTATTATTCTATTACGTTCTATTATTCTATTATGTTGTATTAGTCTGAGAGACTCCTGGCTTAATGTGTTTTTTTCCCCTTGTTATTCAGGACGATCTACGTGTATAATTCTTCCCAGGACGGCCTAACTGTTATGTTATTGAAGATCTATGCTCTCGTTATTCTTCCTTGACGGTCGGTTATGTTATAGACATTATATTTACCTGGGTTATATATACTCGAGTTGCTATGGAATTTCAATTATTAATTTTGTCGCTTTTTATGGCATTGGAACTTGAGTATAATATATAATAACTAACACAATTGAGAGACAAAGAACTTTGTCCATGGAAGTAAAGAGGGGAATGTATGAGAGTATAGTTATACCAACGCTCTTATATGGGTGTGAAGCATGGGTGATGAATGTTGCAACGAGGAGAAGGCTGGAGGCAGTGGAGATGTCATGTCTGAGGTCAATGTGTGGTGTGAATATAATGCAGAGAATTCGGAGTTTTGAAATTAGGAGGAGGTGTGGGATTACCAAAACTATTATCCAGAGAGCTGAGGAGGGGTTGTTGAGGTGGTTCGGACATGTAGAGAGAATGGAACAAAACAGAATGACTTCGAGAGTGTATAAATCTGTAGTGGAGGGAAGGCGGAGTAGAGGTCGGCCTAGGAAAGGTTGGAGGGAGGGGGTAAAGGACGTTTTGCGTGCGAGGGACTTGGACTTCCAGCAAGCATGTGTGAGCGTATTTGATAGGAGCAAATGGAGACAAATGGTTTTCAGGACTTGACGTGCTGTTGGAGTGTGAGCAAGGTAACATTTATGAAGGGATTCAGGTAAACCGGCAGGCCGGACTTGAGTCCTGGAGATGGGAAGTACAGTGTCTGTACTCTGAAGGAGGGGTGTTAATGTTGCAGTTTTATAACTGTAGTGTAAGCACACCTCTGGCTTGGTGGGAGACGGCCGATGTGTTAATAAAAAAACCAGAATTATATTATTATTAATTATTACTGCTATTATTGACAATTATTATTACTATTGGTAATTACTGTTATTATTATTATTATTATTATTATTATTATTATTATTATTATTATTATTATTATTATTATTATTATTATTATTATTATTATTATTATTATTATTGTTATTATTATTATTAGTTATTACTGTTGTTATTAATTATTATTATTATCATTATTGTTAGTTATTATTGTTATTATTATTTTTATTAGTTATTACTGTTATTTTTAAATATTATTATTATTATTATTATTATTATTATTATTATTATTATTATTATTATTATTATTATTATTATTATTATTATTATTATTATTATTATTATTATTATTATTATTATTACTATAGTTCTTGGAGAATAGGATGAAGTTAGGTTTGATCCGAGGAAGGGGACCGTAGCTCTTGTTTCACTCCGGTATAACTCTTGTATTAATATTCCGTAACTTAATAACACTTCCAGGGTTATTATCATGTAATAACTCTTACTTACTAAACGTTATTACCTAGCGAAGGTAATAACTCTGAGTGTTAACTTTCCACTAGGTAATAACTCTGAGTGTTAACTTTCCACTAGGTAATAACTCTGAGTGTTAACTTTCCACTAGGTAATAACTCTGAGTGTTAACTTTCCACTAGGTAATAACTCTGAGTAATAACTCTGACATGTAGAGTTGACAGCCATTTCAGTGGTTGAAGACTGAGGCTTCGGTAGACCTTCACAAACACTAACTAGTAAGTAAGTTTATTCAGGTATACATAGATACAGTTACATAGATTATCATACATAGAAAAGTACATAGACATGATGTGTAGACCATACCCAAGGAAAACCCAAAAAAGTTAGACATGATGACCCTTATCCTAAACCATGTGTGGCTCAAAAGGAACTACACTCCGTGAAACTACACGGGGTGGGGGAAGACGTGAAGAACACGGGGTGAAGACGAAGAACACGGGGTGGGGAAGACGAAGAACACGGGGTGGGGAAGACTGAAGAACACGGGGTGGGGGAAGACGTAAGAACACGGGGGGGGAAGACGAAGAACACGGGGTGGGGGAAGACGTGAAGAACACGGGGTGGGGGAAGACGTGAAGAACACGGGGGTGGGGGAAGACGTGAAGAACACGGGGTGGGGGAAGACGTGAAGAACACGGGGTGGGGGGAAGACGTAAGAACACGGGGGTGGGGGGAAGACGTGAAGAACACGGGGGTGGGGGAAGACGTGAAGAACACGGGGTGGGGGAAGACGTAAGAACACGGGGGTGGGGAAGAAGAACACGGGGGTGGGGGAAGACGTGAAGAACACGGGGTGGGGGAAGACGTGAAGAACACGGGGGGGGAAGACGTGAAGAACACGGGGTGGGGGAAGACGTGAAGAACACGGGGTGGGGGAAGACGTGAAGAACACGGGGTGGGGGAAGACGTGAAGAACACGGGGGTGGGGGAAGACGTGAAGAACACGGGGTGGGGGAAGACGTGAAGAACACGGGGGTGGGGGAAGACGTGAAGAACACGGGGGTGGGGAAGACGTGAAGAACACGGGGTGGGGGAAGACGTGAAGAACACGGGGTGGGGGAAGACGAAGAACACGGGGTGGGGGAAGACGTGAAGAACACGGGGTGGGGGAAGACGTGAAGAACACGGGGTGGGGGAAGACGTGAAGAACACGGGGTGGGGAAGACGTGAAGAACACGGGGTGGGGGAAGACGTGAAGAACACGGGGTGGGGGAAGACGTGAAGAACACGGGGGTGGGGGAAGACGTAAGAACACGGGGTGGGGGAAGACGTGAAGAACACGGGGTGGGGGAAGACGTAAGAACACGGGGTGGGGGAAGACGTGAAGAACACGAGGGTGGGGAAGACGTGAAGAACACGGGGTGGGGGAAGACGTGAAGAACACGGGGTGGGGGAAGACGTGAAGAACACAGGGGTGGGGGGAAGACGTGAAGAACACAGGGGTGGGGGAAGACGTGAAGAACACGGGGTGGGGGGAAGACGTGAAGAACACAGGGGTGGGGGGGAAGACGTGAAGAACACGGGGTGGGGGAAGACGTGAAGAACACAGGGGTTGGGGGAAGACGTGAAGAACACAGGGGTGGGGGAAGACGTGAAGAACACAGGGGTGGGGGAAGACGTGAAGAACACAGGGGGAGGAAGACTGAAGAACACAGGGTGTAGGGGAAGATTTGTTTAGAACACTGGTGAGAAGCCTGTTGCATCGCTTGCTGGATTAACAGAAGTGGCTGTAGAACACAGTGGTGATCAAGCGTGGCTGACACACTCATGGCTGGATCAACACGCAAGTGGCTGATCCAACACTGCAAGTGGCTGATCCAACACAGCAAGTGGCTGGATCCAACACAGCAAGTGGCTGATCCAACACTGCAAGTGGCTGATCCAACACTGCAAGTGGCTGGATCCAACACAGCAAGTGGCTGGATCTAGCACAGCAAGTGGCTGATCCAACACAGCAAGTGGCTGATCCAACACTGCAAGTGGCTGGATCCAACACAGCAAGTGGCTGGATCCAACACAGCAAGTAGCTGGATCTAGCACAGCAAGTGGCTGGATCCAACACAGCAAGTGGCTGGATCTACACAGCAAGTGGCTGGATCTACACAGCAAGTAGCTGGATCTAGCACAGCAAGTGGCTGGACTAGCACAGCAAGTAGGCTGGATCTAGCACAGCAAGTAGCTGGATCTAACACAGCAAGTAGCTGGATCTAGCACAGCAAGTGGCTGGATCCAACACAGCAAGTAGCTGGATCTAGCACAGCAAGTGGCTGGATCTAGCACAGCAAGTGGCTGGATCTAGCACAGCAAGTGGCTGGATCTAGCACAGCAAGTAGCTGGATCTAGCACAGCAAGTGAGCTGGATCTAGCACACAAGTGGTGGATCTAGCACAGCAAGTAGCTGGATCTAGCACAGCAAGTGGCTGGAACTAGCACAGCAAGTAGCTGGATCTAGACAGCAAGTGGCTGGATCTAGCACAGCAAGTGGCTGGATCTAGCACAGCAAGTAGCTGGATCTAGCACAGCAAGTGGCTGGAACTAGCACAGCAAGTAGCTGGATCTAGCACAGCAAGTAGCTGGATCTAGCACAGCAAGTAGCTGGATCTAGCACAGCAAGTGGCTGGATCTAGCACAGCAAGTAGCTGGATCTAGCACAGCAAGTAGCTGGATCTAGCACAGCAAGTGAGCTGATCTAGCACAGCAAGTAGCTGGATCTAGCACAGCAAGTGGCTGGATCTAGCACAGCAAGTAGCTGGATCTAGCACAGCAAGTGGCTGGATCTAGCACAGCAAGTAGCTGGATCTAGCACAGCAAGTGGCTGGATCTAGCACAGCAAGTAGCTGGATCTAGCACAGCAAGTGGCTGGATCTAGCACAGCAAGTAGCTGGATCTAGCACAGCAAGTAGCTGGATCTAGCACAGCAAGTGGCTGGATCTAGCACAGCAAGTAGCTGGATCTAGCACAGCAAGTGCTGGATCTAGCACAGCAAGTAGCTGGATCTAGCACAGCAAGTGGCTGGATCTAGCACAGCAAGTAGCTGGATCTAGCACAACAAGTGGCTGGATCTAGCACAGCAAGTAGCTGGATCTAGCACAGCAAGTGGCTGGATCTAGCACAGCAAGTGGATGGATCTAGCACAGCAAGTAGCTGGATCTAGCACAGCAAGTAGCTGGATCTAGCACAGCAAGTGGCTGGATCTAGCACAGCAAGTGGCTGGATCTAGCACAGCAAGTAGCTGGATCTAGCACAGCAAGTGGCTGGAACTAGCACAGCAAGTAGCTGGATCTAGCACAGCAAGTGGCTGGAACTAGCACAGCAAGTAGCTGGATCTAGCACAGCAAGTGGCTGGAACTAGCACAGCAAGTAGCTGGATCTAGCACAGCAAGTAGCTGGATCTAGCACAGCAAGTGGCTGGATCTAGCACAGCAAGTAGCTGGATCTAGCACAGCAAGTAGCTGGATCTAGCACAGCAAGTGGCTGGATCTAGCACAGCAAGTAGCTGGATCTAGCACAGCAAGTGGCTGGATCTAGCACAGCAAGTGGATGGATCTAGCACAGCAAGTAGCTGGATCTAGCACAGCAAGTGGCTGGAACTAGCACAGCAAGTAGCTGGATCTAGCACAGCAAGTGGCTGGAACTAGCACAGCAAGTAGCTGGATCTAGCACAGCAAGTAGCTGGATCTAGCACAGCAAGTGGCTGGATCTAGCACAGCAAGTAGCTGGATCTAGCACAGCAAGTAGCTGGATCTAGCACAGCAAGTAGCTGGATCTAGCACAGCAAGTGGCTGGATCTAGCACAGCAAGTAGCTGGATCTAGCACAGCAAGTGGCTGGATCTAGCACAGCAAGTGGATGGATCTAGCACAGCAAGTAGCTGGATCTAGCACAGCAAGTAGCTGGATCTAGCATAGCAAGTGGCTGGATCCAACACAGCAAGTGGATGGATCTAGCACAGCAAGTGCCTGGATCTAGTAAGTCTCAGGAAGTTCCCTGACATTAGTAAGTCTCATGAAGTTCCCTGACATTAGTAAGTCTCATGAAGTTCCCTGACATTAGTAAGTCTCATGAAGTTCCCTGACATTAGTAAGTCTCATAAAGTTCCCTGACATTAGTAAGTCTCATGAAGTTCCCTGACATTAGTAAGTCTCATGAAGTTCCCTGACATTAGTAAGTCTCATGAAGTTCCCTGACATTAGTAAGTCTCATGAAGTTCCCTGACATTAGTAAGTCTCATGAATTTCCTGACATTAGTGTCTCAGGAGTTCCTGACATTAGTAAGTCTCATGAAGTTCTTCATTAGTAAGTCCTAGTCCTGACATTAGTAAGTCTCATGAAGTTCCCTGACATTAGTAAGTCTCATGAAGTTCCCTGACATTAGTAAGTCTCATGAAGTTCCCTGACATTAGTAAGTCTCAGGAAGTTCCCTGACATTAGTAAGTCTCAGGAAGTTCCCTGACATTAGTATTTAATATATAAACTTCCTGGCTTATTTAGTATTCACTGACTAAGTAATAAGTATTTTCATAATATATTCAGCGTGGTCATCATTCACATAAATTAAAAAAAACAAAAAACAAAAATATAGAATAGATATCGGCCTAAGAATATCGGTATCGGAAAATATTATGGTATTATCCCATTCCTAGTCAGCTGGGTGACTGTTACAACAGCTGGGTGACTGTTACAACAGCTGGCTGACTGTTACAACAGCTGGGTGACTGTTACAACAGCTGGCTGACTGTTACAAGAGCTGAGTGACTGTTACAATAGCTGGGTGACTGTTACAACAGCTGGCTGACTGCTACAACAGCTGGCTGACTGCTACAACAGCTGGCTGACTGCTACAACAGCTGGCTGACTGCTACAACAGATGGCTGACTGTTACAACAGCTTGCTCTGACTGTTACACTCACATTTGGTCTCATGTAAGGAAAAAAAGTGATATTGATTATCAACCATCACTCAGACCACAGTCACAGACCACAGTCACAGACCACAGTCACAGACCACAGTCACAGACCACAGTCACAGACCACAGTCACAGACCACAGTCACAGACCACAGTCACAGACCACAGTCACAGACCACAGCCACAGACCACAGTCACAGACCACAGTCACAGACCACAGTCACAGACCACAGTCACAGACACAGGAACATTCTATTTTGTTCCATCCTCTCTACATGTCCGAACCACCTCAACAACCCCTCCTCAGCCCTCTGGATAAAACTTTTAGTAATCTCGCACCTCCTCCTAATTTCCAAACTACAAATTCTTTCCATTATATTCACACCACACATTGCCCTCAGACACGACATCTCCACTGCCTCCAGCCTTCTCCTTGTTGCAACATTCATCACCCATGCTTCATACCCATATAAGAGTGTTGGTATAACTATACTCTCATACATTCTCCTCTTTGCTTCCATGGACAAAGTTCTTTGTCTCCACAGACTCCTCAGTGCACCACTCACCCTTTACCCCTCATCAATTCTATGATTCACCTCATCCTTCATAGACCCATCTGCTGACACATCCACTCCTAAATATCTGAACACATTCACCTCCTCCATACTCTCTCCCTCCAATCTGATATTGTATCTTACGTCACCTAAATTTTCTGTTATTCTCATCACGTTACTCTTTCTTATGTTCACTTTTAATTTCCTTCTTTTACACACCATCCTTAATTCATCCACCAACCTCTGCAACTTCTCTTCAGAATCTCCCAAAAGCACAGTGTTATCAGCAAAAATCAACTGTGACATCTCCCATTTTGTGTTAGATTATTTATCTTTTAACCCCACACCTCTTGCGAACACCCGAGCATTCACTTCTCTTACAACCCCATCTATAAATATATTGAACAACCATGATGACATCACACATCCTTGTCTAAGACCTACTTTTACTGGGAAATAATTTCCCTCTCTCCTACATACTCTAACCTGAGCCTCACTATCCTCGTATAAACTCTTCACTGCTTTCAATAACCTACCTCCTATTCCATACACCTGCAACATCTGCCACATTGCCCCCCTATCCTCCCTGTCATACGCCTTTTCCAAATCCATAAATGCCACAAAAACATCTTTACCCTTATCTAAATATTGTTCACCTATATGTTTCACTGTAAACACTTGGTCTACACACCCCCTACCTTTCCTAAAACCTCCTTGTTCATCTGCTATCCTGCTCTCCGTCTTGCTCTTAATTCTTTCAATAATAACTCTACCATACACTTTACCAGGTACACTCAACCGACTTATTCGTCTATAATTTTTACACTCTCTTGTCTCCTTTGCCTTTATACAAAGGAACTATGCATGCTCTCTGCCAATCCCTACATTTATTAAATAACAGCACCAACCACTCCAAAACTATATCCCCACCTGCCTTTAACATTTCTATCTTTATCCCATCAATCTCAGCTGCCTTACCCCCTTTCATTCTATCTACAGTCCCACGATAATATAATAATAATAATAATAATAATAATAATAATAATAATTATTATAATAATAATCATTATTATTATTATTAGTATTATAATTATAATAATTATAATAATAATTATACTACTACTACTACTACTACTACTACTACTACTACTACTACTACTACTACTACTAATAATAATAATAATAATAATAATAATAATTATTAGTATAATAATAATAATAATAATAATAATAATAATAATAATAATAATAATAATAATAATAATATTAATGTATGCATTAAAATTTCATTGGAAGGTAATACTGCAGCATGTATATTCATGTATATCTAGACATTTGTATGTATGAGTGTTGGGTGGTGTGTCACAGGTGTCTCACCTGTCTTCAGTGTCTACCTGACGCAGGTAAACAAACCAAATACAATAGATCATTGATTTTCCAGCTTAGTTGTCGAGAGGGGGGTGAGGGGTGAGGAAGGGGGTTGAGAGGAGGTGATGGAGGTGGTTGAGGGGAGGTAAGGGAGGGGGTTGGGAGGGGTGAGGCGAGGTGAGAGAGGAGACAGATTTTAAAAACTCCAGAAAATCGATTTTTTTTTTATTTTTTATCCCCCCCTATATGGTATGTTTTTTTTTTTTTTTTTTTTTTTTAGCGCATCTGCCATATCTATCATTCTAATTTTATTCAACATTCATTTTCGTAGGAAAAAGTCATGTGAGAGGGAAGAAAATTAATTTGGATTGAAATGCTCTCGCTATATATATATATATATATATATATATATATATATATATATATATATATATATATATATATATATATATATATATATATATATACAGTGGACCCTCGGTTAACGAATACCCCGGAAATCGTGCAATTATGTAAGTATAATTTTGTAAGTTCTTGTGGAAGTGTATTTTTGGGGGTCTGAAATAGACTAACCTACGTGAAATTTTTCCTTAAGGGAGTAAATTCGTTCGGTAATGGCACTTGAGCAGACTTCAGGAGTGACGTTTTTACGAAACTCGGGGGTCCACTGTATATATACAGCAGGTACAGCAGCTGTTAGTGACATAACTAACAGCAGGTACAGCACCTTACTGAGGTACAGCAGGTGTTACACTGCAGTAAACACTGCAACATCATACATTTCTCTGGGTTGAACACAAGCTCCACACAGTGTTGGTGGCCGGATGTTCGTTTCATGTATTTGTTATTCTAACGACGGTCAAGTTAACGTAAGGAAAGTTTACCTTCACATATACTTAATAACGTAACAGCGGATTTTCATAACCCGAGCTTACGGTGTAAGACCAATGGTGGCCACACACACACACACACAAGAGGAAGAAGCCGGCCAGTCAAAGTGATTTTCAAGGCGGAATTGACTCGAAACAGGATTCTGCAGGAGAAAGCAAGACTAAAGGATATGTCAGATTACTAGAATGTGTTTCTCGACCGCGACAGAACACGAGAAAAAAGACAGAAACTGAAAGAGAGGGTACAGAGACAAAAGGAGGAAAGAGAGATGGACAGGAGAACCCAGACTCAGGAGGAAGCTCAAATACCTTCAGATGTCCCACAACCTGGACAACCCCAATGCAACCAAACAATCTAAACCAAAACACACATGCTATACCCAATGCTTCCACCCACCTCATTACAAACTCCACCTTCACACCAACCACCCATAGTTCCTCATCAGGTCTCCCACTTTCCCAACCCCAATGTACCCCCCTGACTACGGTTTTAGAAAAGAAATTGAAGGTTTGGTATACAAATGCAGATGGTATAACAAATAAATGTGAGGAGTGGCATGAAAGAATAAAGGAGACATCCCCAGACATAATAGCACTCACAGAAACGAAACTCACCAGGATGATAACAGATGCAATATTTCCACCTGGATGTCAAATCCTCAGGAAAGATAGAGGGAGCAGAGGGCAAGGAGGAGTTGCACTGCTCATTAAGAACCGGTGGGGATTTGAGGAAGTGGAAGGAATGGATGGAATGGGTGAAAGGGACTACATAGTAGAAACAATCCAGTCTGAGGGCCATAAGGTGGTAATTGCTGTAATGGAGGCCAAGAGAAGAATATGACGAGAGCAACAGAGCAATGGTAGACACACTAGCCGAGGTGGCCAGAAGAGCCCACACAGGGAGAGCAAAGTTGCTAGTTATGGGTGATTTCAATCACAAAGAAATTGATTGGGAAAACCTGGAGCCCCACGGGGGTCCTGAATCATGGAGAGCCAAGATGATGGATGTGGTACTGGAAAACCTCATGCATCAACATGTTAGAGACACTACCAGAGAGAGAGGTGAGGATGATCCAGCAAGCCTGGACCTAGTATTCACCTTGAGTAGTTCGGACATCGAGGATATCACGTATGAAAGGCCCTTTGGAGCTAGTGATCATTTATTTCTGCGTTTTGATTATATAGTTGAGCTACAAGTGGAGAGGGGAGCAGGAATAGGAAGGGAGAAACGAAACTACAAAAGGGGGAACTACACAGGCATGAGGAACTTCCTACAAGACGTTCAGTGGGAAAGAGAATTGGCAGGAAAACCAGTAAAAGAAATGATGGAATATGTGACAACCAAATGCAAAGAGGCAGAGGAGAGGTTTGTCCCCAAGGGAAACAGAAGTAATGGGAAGACCAGAACGAGTTCTTGGTTCACCCAAAGGTGTAGGGAGGCAAAAACTAAGTTCACTAGAGAATGGAAAAAGTACAGAAGACAAAGGACCCAGGAAAATAAAGAGATTAGCCGAAGAGCAAGAAACGAATATGCACAGGTAAGAAGGGAGGCTCAGCGACAATACGAAAATGATATAGCATCAAAAGTCAAGTCTGACCCGAAGCTGTTGTATAGCCACATCAGGAGGAAAACAGCAGTCAAGGACCAGGTAATCAGGCTGAGGAAGGAAGGTGGGGAGGTCACAAGAAACGACCAAGAGGTATGTGAGGAGCTCAACATGAGATTTAAGAAGTCTTTACAGAGGAGACAGGAAGGACTCCAGGAATTCAGAATAGGGAGGTATACCAACAAGTGCTGGATGAAATACACACAACCGAGGAGGAAGTGAAGAAGGTGCTATGTGAACTAGATACCTCAAAAGCGGTGGGACCTGACAACAGTTCTCCATGGGTCCTTAGAGAGGGAGCAGAGATGTTGAGTGTGCCACTAACAAAAATCTTCAACACATCCATTGAAGCTGGGCAACTACCTGAGGTGTGGAAGATGGCAAATGTAGTCCCAATTTTTAAGAAAGGAGACAGACACGAGGCATTAAATTACAGACCTGTGTCACTGACGTGTATAGTATGCAAAGTCATGGAGAAAATCATCAGGAGGAGAGAGGTGGAGCACCTAGAAAGACACAAGCTTATAAACGACAACCAGCACAGTTTCAGGGAAGGAAAATCCTGTGTCACAAATCTACTGGAGTTTTATGACAAGGTAACAGAAGTAAGACACGAGAGAGAGGGGTGGATAGACTGCATTTTCATGGACTGCAAGAAGGCGTTCGACACAGTTCCTCAAAAGAGGTTAATGCAAAAGCTAGAGGATCAGGCACACGTAACAGGAAAGGCACTGCAATGGCTCAGAGAATATCTGACAGGGAGGCAACAACGAGTCATGGTACGTGACGAGGTGTCAGAGTGGGCACCTGTGATGAGTGGGGTTCCACAAGGGTCAGTCCTGGGACTGATACTGTTTTTGGTATATGTGAATGACATAACGGGAGGGATAGACTCAGAAGTGTCCCTGTTTGCAGATGATGTGAAGTTAATAAGAATAATTAAATCAGTCGAGGATCAGGCAGGACTACAAAGAGACCTGGACAGGCTACAAGCCTGGTCCAGTAACTGGCTACTTGAATTTAACCCTGAAAAATGTAAAGTCATGAAGATCGGGGAAGGGCAAAGAAGACCGCATACAGAGTATAGTCTAGGTGGCCAAAGTCTGCAAACCTCACTCAAGGAAAAAGATCTTGGGGTGAGTATAATACCGAGCACATCTCCTGAGGCACACATCAATCAGATAACTGCTGCAGCATACGGGCGGCTGGCAAACCTAAGAATAGCGTTCCAATACCTCACTAAGGAATCGTTCAAGACTCTGTACACCATATACGTCAGGCCCATACTGGAGTATGCAGCACTAGTTTGGAACCCACACCTGGTCAAGCACGTCAAGAAACTAGAGAAAGTGCAAAGGTTTGCAACAAGACTAGTCCCAGAGCTAAGGGGATTGTCCTACGAAGAAAGGTTAAGGGAAATCGGCCTGACGACACTAGAGGACAGGAGAGTTATTGGAGACATGATAACGACATATAAAATACTGCGAGGAATAGATAAGGTGGAAAGAGACAAGATGTTCCAGAGAGGGGGACACAGAAACAAGGGGTCACAATTGGAAGTTGAAGACTCCTATGAGTCAAAGAGATGTTAGGAAGTATTTTTTCAGTCATAGAGTTGTCAGGAAGTGGAATAGCCTAGAAAGCGACGTAGTGGAGGCAGGAACCATACATAGTTTTAAGACGAGGTTTAATAAAGCTCATGGAGCAGGGAGAGAGAGGACCTAGTAGCAATCAGTGAAGAGGCGGCGGCCAGGAGCTATGAATCGACCCCTGCAACCACAAATAGGTGAGTACACACACACACAGGCTGCAGGACTGCTCCAGAAATTGGCTCCTGGAGTTCAACCCCACCAAGTGCAAAGTCATGAAGATTGGAGAAGGGCAAAGACGACCGCAGACGGAGTACAGTCTAGGGGGCCAGATACTACAAACCTCACTCAAGGAAAAAGATCTTGGGGTTAGTATAACACCAGGCACATCTCCCGAGGCGCACATCAACCAAATAACTGCTGCAGCATATGGGCGCCTAGCAAACCTAAGAACAGCATTCCGGCATCTTAATAAAGAATCGTTCAGGACCCTGTACACTGTGTACGTTAGGCCCATACTGGAGTATGCAGCACCAGTTTGGAACCCACACCTAGCCAAGCACATAAAGAAACTAGAGAAAGTGCAAAGGTTTGCAACAAGACTAGTCCCGGAGTTAAGGGGTATCTCATACAAGGAGAAGTTAAGGGAAATCGACCTGACGATACTGGAGGACAGGAGAGATAGGGGGGACATGATAACGACATATAAAATACTGAGAGGAATTGACAAGGTGGACAGAGACAGAATGTTCCAGAGATGGGACACAGCAACAAGGGGACACAGTTGGAAGTTGAAGACTCAGATGAATCACAGGGATGTTAGGAAGTATTTCTTCAGTCACAGAGTGGTCAGGAAGTGGAATACTTTGGGAAGTGATGTAGTGGAGGCAGGATCCATTCATAGGTTCAAGAAGAGGTATGATAAAGCTCATGGCGAAGGGAGAGTGACCCAATAGCGGCCAGTGAAGAGGCGGGGCCAGGAGTTATGAATCGACCCCTGCAACCACAACTAGGTGAGTACAACTAGGTAAGTATACATACTCACACACACAAACACATACACACATACACACACACACACACACACACACATACACACACACACACACACACACACACACACATGCAGCACCAGTCTGGAACCCACACCTGGTCAAGCACGTAAAGAAACTAGAGAAAGTGCAAAGGTTTGCGACAAGGTTAGTTCCACAACTCAGGGGTCTGTCCTATGAAGAAAGGTTGAGGGAAATAGGACTAACAACACTGGAGGAAAGAAGGGATAGAGGAGACATGATAACGACATACAAAATACTGCGGGGAATCGACAAGGTAGACAGTGACAGGATGTTCCAGAGAGGGAACACAGAAACAAGGGGACACAACTGGAAGCTGAAGACTCAGATGAGTCAAAGGGATGTTAGGAAACATTTCTTCAGCCACAGAGTAGTCAGGAAGTGGAATAGTCTAGAGAAAGATATAGTGGAGGCAGGAACCATACACAGTTTTAAGACGAGGTATGATAAAGCTCATGGAGCAGGGAGAGCAGAGACCCAGTAGCGGACAGCGAAGAGGCGGGGCCAGGAGCTGAGTCTCGACCCCTGCAACAACAATTAGGTGAGTACATGGTCATGGGCGATTTCAACCACAGGGAGATCGACTGGGAGAACCAAGAACCACGTGGGGGTCCAGAAACTTGGAGAGCCAAGATGATGGACGTGGTACTGGAAAACCTGATGCACCAACATGTCAGAGACACGACCAGAGAGAGAGGAGAGGACAAACCAGCAAGGCTGGACCTTGTATTCACCCTGAACAGCTCAGACATCGAGGACATAACACACGAGAGCCCCCTGGGAGCCAGCAACCATATGGTGCTGAGCTTTGAGTACATAGTAGAGCTACAGGTGGAGAGGGAAAACGGTACTGAAAGAGACAAACCAGACTTTAAAAGAGGGAACTACAAGGATATGAAGAATTTCCTGCAAGTTTTTCAGTGGGAAAGGGAAATGGAAAGTAGTCAGTAAATGAAATGATGGAATACGTAGCAAAAAGTGCAAGGAGGCAGAGGAACGGTTTATACCCAAAGGAAGGAGATTAAATGGGAAGGCCAGAAAGAGCCCCTGGTTTAACCAAAGGTGCAGGGAGGCAAAGACTCAGAGTGTCAGAGAATGGAAAAGGTGCAGAAGGCAAAGAACCCAAGTAAACAAAGAGATTAGCCGCAGAGCTAGAAACGAGTATGCACAGGTATGGAGGGAGGCCCAGAAACAGTACGACAATGACATAGCATCGAAAGTCAAGTCTGACCCGAAACTGATGTACTGTCACATCAGAAGGAAGACAACAGTCAACGACCAGGTGATGAGGCTGATGAGAGAAGATGGGGAACTCACAAGAAACGACCAAGAGGTATGTGAGGAGCTCAACTCGAGGTTTAAAGAAGTATTCACAGTGGAGGCAGGAAGGCAGCTGGGTAGACAGGACAGAGTGCATCACCAACAAGGAATGTATCAAGTGCTGGAGGGCATACACACAACTAAGCAGGAGGTGAAGCAGTTACTCAGTGACCTTGATACCTCAAAGGCGATGGGTCCGGACAATATCTCCCCGTGGGTCCTTCGGGAGGGAGCTGAGGTACTGAGTGTGCCACTTACCATAATATTCAACACATCCCTTGAAACTGGGCAGCTACCTGAGGTATGGAAAAAAACCAACGTAGTCCCCATCTTTAAAAAAGGAGACAGAAAAGAGGTACTAAACTGTAGACCGGTGTCACTTACGTGTATAGTGTGCAAAGTCTTGGAGAAAATCATCAGGAAAAGAATGGTGGAGCATCTGGAAAGGCACAGGATAATCAACGTCAGACAGCACGGATTCATGGAAGGCAAATCCTGTGTAACAAACCTCCTGGAGTTCTATGACAAAGTAACAGAAGTAAGACAAGAGAGAGAAGGGTGGGTTGATTGCATTTTCCTAGACTGCAGGAAGGCCTTCGACACAGTTCCTCATATGAGATTAGTAAAGAAGCTGGAAGACCAAGCGTGTATAACAGGAAGGCACTGGAATTGATCAGGGAATACCTCACAGGGAGGCAACACCGGGTCATGGTGCGTGATGAGGTAACACAGTGGGCGCCTGTGACGAGCGGGGTACCGCTGGGGTCAGTCCTAGGACCAGTGCTATTCTTGGTATATGTGAATGACATGACGGATGGGATAGACTCAGAAGTGTCTCTGTTCGCAGATGATGTGAAATTAATGAGGAGAATCAAATCGGAAGAGGACCAAGCAGGACTTCAAACAGACCTAGACAAACTTGACATCTGGTCTAGCAACTGGCTTCTCGAATTTAATCCCACCAAATGCAAAGTCATGAAGATCGGAGAAGGGCAAAGAAGACCGCTGACAGAGTACAGGCTAGGTGGACAAAGGCTACAAACCTCGTCAAAGGAGAAAGACCTTGGGGTGAGTATAACACCAAGCACGTCTCCGGAAGCACACATCAAACAGATAACTGCGGCAGCATATGGGCGACTGGCAAACCTAAGATTAGCGTTCCGTTACCTTAACAAGGAATCGTTCAAGACACTGTACACCATGTACGTCAGGCCCATACTAGAATATGCAGCACCAGTCTGGAACCCACACCTGGTAAAGCACGTCAAGAAATTAGAGAAAGTGCAAAGGTTTGCGACAAGGTTAGTTCCTCAACTCAGGGGACTGTCCTATGAAGAAAGGTTGAGGGAAATAGGACTAACAACACTGGAGGACAGAGGGTTAGAGGAGACATGATAACGACATACAAAATACTGCGGGGAATCGACAAGGTGGATAGTGACACAATGTTCCAGAGAGAGAACACAGAAACAAGGGGGCACAATTGGAAGCTGAAGACTCAGATGAGTCAAAGGGATGTTAGGAAGCATTTCTTCAGCCATAGAGTAGTCAGGAAGTGGAATAGTCTAGCAAGTGATGTAGTGGAGTCAGGAACCATACGTAGCTTAAAGACAAGGTATGATAAAGCTCATGGAGCAGGGAGAGAAGAGACCAAGTAGCGGAAATCGAAGAGGCGGGGCCAGGAGCTGAGTATCGACCCCTGCAACCACAATTAGGTGAGTACAATTAGGTGAGTACACACACACACACACACACACACACACACACACACCCGGTGGCCTAGTGGTAAAGCTCTCGCTTCACGCACGGAGGGCCCGGGTTCTATTCCCGACGGGGCGGAAACATTTCGAAGTGTTTCCTTACACACACACACACACACATACATACAACAGGCCTAGTGTCAAATCGACATGTGCCTAGGACAAAATGGTAACTAACTAACTAACACACTCAGATGAGTCAAAGGGATGTTAGGAAGTATTTCTTCAGTCATAGAGTTGTCAGGAAGTGGAATAGTCTAGCAAGTGATGTAGTGGAGGCAGGAACCATACATAGCTTTAAGACGAGGTATGATAAAGCTCATGGAGCAGGAAGAGTGACCCAGTAGCTGCTAGTGAAGAGGCGGGGCCAGTGTCTGTGACCCGACCCCTGCAACCACAACTAGGTGATTACAACTAGGTGAGTACATCTAGGAGAGTACAACTAGGTGAGTACAACTTGGTGAGTACAACTAGGTGAGTACAACTAGGTGAGTACAACTAAGTGAGTACAACTAGGTGAGTACAACTAGGTGAGTACAACGGGGTGAGTACATCTAGATGAGTACAACTAGGTGAGTACATCTAGGTGAGTACAACTAGGTGAGTACATCTAGGTGGGTACAACTAGGTGAGTACATCTAGGTGAGTACAACTAGGTGAGTACAACTAGGTGAGTACAACTAGGTAAGTACAACTATGTGAGTACATCTAGGTGAGTACAACTAGCTGAGTACAACTAGGTGAGTACAACTAGGTAAGTACATCTAGGAGAGTACAATTAGGTGAGTACAACTAGGTGAGTACAACTAGGTGAGTACATCTAAGTGAGTACAACTAGGTGAGTACATCTAGGTGAGTAGAACTAGGTGAGTACATCTAGGTGAGTACAAATAGCTGAGTACAACTAGGTGAGTACAACTAGGTGAGTACATCTAGGAGAGTACAATTAGGTGAGTACAACTAGGTGAGTACAACTAGGTGAGTACAACTAGGTGAGTACATCTAGGTGAGTACATCTAGATGAATACAACTAGGTGAGTACAACTAGGTGAGTACAACTAGGTGATTACAACTAGGTGAGTACAACTAGGTGAGTACAACTAGGTGAGTACAACTAGGTGAGTACAACTAGGTGATTACAACTAGGTGAGTACAACTAGGTGAGTACAACTAGGTGAGTACAACTAGGTGAGTACAACTAGGTGAGTACACTAGGTGAGTACAAGGTGAGGGAACAGATTAACAGATACTGGAGACAATGTATCAGTACTACAAAAGACTCCTACAAAAACTGGAGGTAACAAAAAGAATGGTACCAGGTACCACACCTCCACCAGTGGTGTGGAACACAACAATGGTACCAGGTACAACACCTCCACCAGTGGTGTGGAACACAACAATGGTACCAGATACCACACATCCACCAGTGGTGTGAAACACAACACAATGGTACCAGGTACCACACCTCCACCAGTGGTGTGGAACACAACAATGGTACCAGTACCACACCTCCACCAGTGTGTGGAACACAACAATGGTACCAGGTACCACACCCACCAGTGCTGGGAAACACAACAATGGTACCAGGTACCACACCACCAGTGGTGTGGAACACAACAATGGTACCAGGTATCCACACCTCCACCAGTGCTGTGGAACACAACAATGGTATTAGGTACCATACCTCAAGTGCTGTGAACACAACACATGGTACCAGGTACCACACCTCCACCAGTGGTGTGGAACACAACAATGGTACCAGTATCACACCTCCACCAGTGCTGTGAACACAACAATGGTACCAGGTACCACACTCACCAGTGCTGGGAAACACAACAATGGTACCAGTTACACACCTCACCAGTAGCTGTGGAACACAACAATGGTACCAGGTACCACACCTCCACCAGTGGTGTGAAACAAACAATGGTACCAGGTACCATACCTCTACTAGTGGTGTGGAACACAACAATGGTACCAGGTACCACACCACCATAAGCTGTGAACACAACAATGGTACCAGGTACCACACCTCCACCAGGCTGTGGAACACAACAATGGTACCAGGTACCACACCTCCACCAGTTGGTGGAGACACAACAATGGTACAGGTACCAAATCTACACCAGTGCTGTGAACACAACAATAGGTACCAGGTACCACACCCCAGGTGGTGTGGAACACAACAATGGTACCAATTACCACACCTCCACTAGAGTGTGGAACACAACAATAGGTACCAGATACCACACTCCACGGTGAGTGTGAAACACAACAATGGTACCAGGTACCACACATCTACCAGTGCTGTGGAACACAACAATAGTACCAGGTACCACACCTCCACTAGTGGTGTGGAACACAACAATGGTACCAGGTACCACACCTCCACTAGAGCTGTGGAACACAACAATGGTACCAGGTACCACACCTCTACCAGTGGTGTGGAACACAACAATGGTACCAGGTACCACACATCTACCAGTGCTGTGGAACACAACAATAGTACCAGGTACCACACCTCCACTGGTGGTGTGGAACACAACAATGGTACTAGGTACTACACCTCCACTAGTGCTGTGGAACACAACAATGGTACCAGGTACCACACCTCCACCAGTTGTGTGGAACACAACATTGGTGACAGGTACCACACCTCCACTGGTGGTGTGGAACACAACAATGGTACCAGTACACACCTCCACAGTGCTGTGGAACACAACAATGGTACCAGGTATCCACATGTTCCAACCGAGCTCTAGTGTGGAACAAACAATGGTACCAGGTACCACACCTCCACCAGTGCTGTGGAACACAACAATGGTACCAGGTACCACACCTCCACTAGGTGTGGAACACAACAATGGTACCAGGTACCACACTCTACTAGTGGTGTGGAACACAACAATGGTACCAGGTACCACACTCCACCAGTGCTGTGAGAACACAACAATGTACCAGGTACAAACCTCCACGGTGTGTAGGAACACAACAATGGTACAAGGTACCACACCTCCACTAGGCTGTGGAACACAACAATGTACCAGGTACCACACTCACTGGTGGTGTGGAACACAACAATGGTGGACCATGTACCACACTCCACCAGTGCTGTGGAACACAACAATGGTACCAGGTACCACACCTCCACCAGTGGTGTGGAACACAACAATGGTACCAGGTACCACACCTCCACCAGTGCTGTGGAACACAACAATGGTACCAGGTACCACACCTCCACCAGTGCTGTGGAACACCACAATGGTACCAGGTACTACACCTCCACCAGTGATGTGGAACGCAATAATGGTACCAGGTACCACACCTCCACTGGTGGTGTGGAACACAACAATGGTGGTACCAGGTACCACACCTCCACTAGTGGTGTGGAACACAACAATGGTACCAGGTACCACATCCACCAGTGTTGTGGAACACAACAATGGTGACAGGTACCACACCTCCACTGGTGGTGTGGAACACAACAATGGTACCAGGTACTACACCTCCACTAGTGCTGTGGAACACAACAATGGTACCAGGTACCACACCTCCACCAGTTGTGTGGAACAAACAATGGTGACAGGTACCACACCTCCACCAGTGCTGTGGAACACAACAATGGTACCAGGTACCACACCTCCACTGGTGGTGTGGAACACAACAATGGTACCAGGTACCACACCTCCACTAGTGGTGTGGAACACAACAATGGTACCAGGTACCACACCTCCACTAGTGTTGTGGAACACAACAATGGTACCAAGTACCACACCTCCACCAGTGCTGTGGAACACAACAATGGTACCAGGTACCACACCTCCACCAGTGCTGTGGAACACAACAATGGTACCAGGTACCACATCACTAGTGGTGTGGAACACAACAATGGTACCAGGTACCACATCTCCTTTAGTGGTGTGGAACACAACAATGGTACCAGGTACCACACCTCCACTAGTGTTGTGGAACACAACAATGGTACCAAGTACCACACCTCCACCAGTGCTGTGGAACACAACAATGGTACCAGGTACCACACCTCCACCAGTGCTGTGGAACACAACAATGGTACCAGGTACCACACCTCCACTAGTGGTGTGGAACACAACAATGGTACCAGGTACCACACCTCCACCAGTGCTGTGGAACACAACAATGGTACCAGGTACCACACCTCCGCCAGTGCTGTGGAACACAACAATGGTACCAGGTACCACCACACAAACAAAAATATTCAATCAGTCTTCCTGTAGTCTGTCGACTGACTGTAGAATCAGTCTGGATTTCAAACTCTATTTCTGCAACATTGTGGTCATTTTTAATAAAATATATATATATATATATATATATATATATATATATATATATATATATATATATATATATATATATATATATATATATATATATATATATATATATATATATATATATGGCACACGCCTCGACCCACAGACCATCCGCATTGGTGTTGCCCTTCGACTTGCCGCCCCTATCCTCGCCGAACACAGGTGTATTTGTGGCAGTGAAGCAGCAGACAGATTCGGGTACCATGGTCTTGTGTGTCGTAAATCCGAGGGAAAGATTGCAAGACATGAAGAGGTTAATAACATTATCAAGAGGAGCCTCACAACAGCCGGATGCCCAGCATTAAGGGAGCCACCCCAACTATGCAGATCTGATGGAAGCCAAAAGCGTCCAGATGGTATCACCCTTCAAGCCTGGACAGACGGCAAGCAGGTGGTGTGGGACTACACATGTGCATCTACCTTGGCTGATACCTATCTCCAATACACCAGGGAGGAAATAGGGGCAGCTGCTAGCTTCAGGGAGTCCCAGAAGTCGAGAAAATATGGAGAACTTGCCCATCATTATATGCTTGTTCCCATAGACTCGGAGACCATTGGCTCAAAAGACTCAACAGGGTAACTAGGGATCCCAGGGCAGCTAGTTTTCTGTTCCAGCGACTAAGTGCTGCTGTTAAGAGGGGTAATGCATGCGGTATTTTGGGCACGCGTCACAGCTCTGAGGAGCTGGATGAGATTTTCGCATTATAATCAGAGACAAACATGTAACAATATGTACTAGACATGTATCTCTCACACCTCGTGTACTGTATATGCCATCTTTATATCAACAATGTATCTCTTAAATCTTTTGTACCATATTATGTAATAAAATATACCTATTGGTAAAAAAAAGGAATGAAAAGATGGGGTGGTAGGGGAAGTGGAATATTCAAATGGCTTCAGGAAGAAATCCAAATATTCTTCCTTGAAGCCTTTTTATCAACTTCTCCGACGCTATGGGTCCCACAATTTGCACCAGAGGTGGACCCTATCCTATATATATATATATATATATATATATATATATATATATATATATATATATATATATATATATATACACTGCGACTAGCCAAGGACTCGAACCCATGCTGCTTTGGCCCGCCTCATGGTGAGCGAAAACACATGACGCTCTGACCCACAGGACCACGCAATCCTACAAGAATGATGCACCCTGCCAAGATAGGTGTTTTACCGTCATCCGAGGACATACGGTGGTGTGGGTGCCTCTGAGCTAATTTCAGGCGACATGTGTTTTCGCTCACCCTGAAGCGGGCCAAAGCAGCATGGGTTCGAGTCCTTGGCTAGTGCAGTGTTGTTATTGATCAATACCACTCGTTCGTTGTTACAATATATATATATATATGTATATATGAGGGAAAAAATATTGCATGAAGATTGCAAGGTTTAAACACTCAATATTGAAGGTTCTCAAGTCCTGGTCGTAACTGTGAGGTAAATAAGTGTATACGGCAAGGCTGGAGTTGCAACCTTGAGGCTCCCTAACATAGAGGCTAGATCACCGCACACTCTTCTCTCTGCTGTTATAAGCCCCTTCAGCACGGAGGAAGTGCCAGCCATAACATTATTTACCAGCTTGATGGATGACTGACCCAGCACCTAGCACCCAGTGCTGACCCAGCACCTAGCACCCAGTGCTGACCCAGCACCTAGCACCCAGTGTTGACCCAGCACCTAGCACCCAGTGCTGACCCAGCACCTAGCCCTCAGTGCTAACCCAGCACCTAGCACCCAGTGCTGACCCAGCACCTAGCACCCAGTGCTGACCCAGCACCTAGCACCCAGTGCTGACCCAGCACCTGGCACTCAGTGCTGACCCAGCACCTAGCACCCAGTACTCACTCAGCCCCTAGCACCCTGTGCTCACCCAGCACCTAGCACTCAGTGCTCAACCAGGACCTAGCACCCAGTGCTCACCCAGCACATAGCACCCAGTGCTCACCCAGCACCTAGCACTCAGTGCTCAACCAGCACCTAGCACATGGCACACAGCACTCACCTAGCACTCAGCACTTGGCAAACAGCACCCAGTGCTCACCCAGCACTTAGTGATTACCCAGCACCCAGTACTCACCCATCACTTAATACTCACACAGCACCCAGCACCTAGCAGCAAAAGCCAAGACTGAGCCAAGACTACCTCACAGTTACATCAGAAGAAAGACCACAGTACAAGACCAGGCATTCAAACTGAAGGAAGGAAGGAGGAGAGCTCAGGAGAAACTACAAGGAAGTCTGTGAAGTGTTGAACAAACTATTTAAAGAGAATTCTCAGCAGAAACAGCAGGATCACCAGAGAGCCAAGAGGAAAGAGTGCACCACCAGGTACTGGACATCATACACACAGCATTGGAAGACGTATATACGTCTGAGATCTACAAGTAGACAGAGGCCAGTTGCCAGAGAAATGAAAGAGAGTGAATGTAGTCTCCGTATTTATGAAAGGAGACAGACAGAAAGTATTGAACTATAGACCGGTTTTTCCGACACTTATGTCCAAAATGCACTTATGTCCTGACAGTTATGTCTCGAAATACACTTAAGTCCCCAAATGCACTTATGTCCCGACAATGTGTCCCAAAATATACTTATGTCCCTACACTTAAGTCCAGAAATACACTTATGTCCCGACATTATGTCCCAAAATACACTTATGTCCCGACACTTACGTCTGAAATACATATGTTACTTTCGTGAATGATGAAAATCAGACACAAATGCAACATGTGGGTATCTCTATTGTAGACGTTTTGCCCTCCAGGGGCTTTATCGATACGAATTCAGAGACATAATTGGAAGACAGTCTTGAAGACTCTGATGCAAGACTACGGTGGTCTTCACCAGAGCCGAGACTGAGGGACTCATTACCTCGACTTTTGTATACAGTTCTACAGTCTTCACATTATGTCCTTGAATTTGTATTAATAAAGCCGCTGGAGGGCGAAACGTCTACAATAAAGATACCCAGATGTTGCACATGTGTCTAATTATCACATGTTAGTTACTTTTTGCTTTACAATATTTACATGTTATTTTACTGTTTGATCTTCTAATGGAGAATGGTGGTGCCTATGCTAACCTTCCTATGGTGTAGAAATATACATAGTTGGATGAATCTTATTGAAGCTAGCTGGCCCAGTGGCTTACGCGACGGTCTGGAGTTTTGAGACTCTGTGACCGCGGGTTCGAACCCCACCCGTGGTATGGTTTATGGTAGAGGACTGTAGTGGGAGGACTGTGGTGGGAGGACTGTGGTGGGAGGACTGTGGTGGGAGGACTGTGGTGGTAGAGGACTGTGGTGGTAGAGGACTGTGGTGGGAGGACTGTGGTGGTAGAGGACTGTGGTGGTAGAGGACTGTGGTGGTGACGAGTGGTAGACTGGTGGAGACTTGGTGAGAGAACTGTGGTGGATGAGAAGAGAACTGTATTGTAAGGACTAGAGGTGAATGGGCTTGGTAGAAGACTGTGGTGGTGAGGTTACTGTGGTGGTAAGACTGTGTAGAGCTGGAGAGGACTGTTGGTGAGCAAGGGGACTGTATTGGTACATAGTGCTGAGGTGGTAGAGGACTGAAGACTGTATGTAGAGGACTGTAGTGTAGAAGAGGACTTGTGGTAGGGACTTTGTGTGTAGAAGTAGAACTTGATGTGAGGATTTAGAGACTTGTTAGGTACTGAAGGACTGATGAACGTGTGAAGACTTCTGTGTAGAGACTGTGGTGGTAGAGGACTGAGGGACTTGGTGGTAGAGCTGAGTGAACTTATGTACTTGGTACAGGTTTGGTGAGGGACGTTTAGAGACTGTGTAGAGGACTGTGTGTAGAGTAGTGTATTGTTTGAATAGGTTAGTGTTTACTGTGTGTAATGGGAGAGACTGTGGTGGTAGCATGTGAACTGTGTGGTGGGTGTAGAGGACTGTGTGTGAGAACTTAGAAGGACTGTGTGGTAGAGCTGGTGGAGAGGATCTGGTGGTGAGAACTTTCTGTGTGGGACGGGTAAGACGGGTCTGAAGGTGGATGGTTTGTAGAGGACTGAGTGGAGAGACTGGTGGAGGACTGTGGTGAGAGGACTGTGGTGGTAGGACTGTGTGGAGGACTGTGGTGGTAGAGGACTGTGGTGAGTGGTGAGAGCTGTGGTGAGAGACTGTGGTGGTAGAAGACTGTGGTGGTAGAGGACTGTGGTGGTAGAGGACTGTGGTGGTAGAGGACTGTGGTGGTAGAGGACTGTGGTGGTAGAGGACTGTGGTGGTAGAGGACTGTGGTGGTAGACTGTATGAGGACTGGTGGTAGAGACTGGTGGTAGAACTGTAGTAGGACTGTGGTGGTAGAGGACTGTGGTGGTAGAGGACTGTGGTGGTAGAAGACTGTTGGTGGATGTGTGGTAGGACTGTGTGGTAGAGACTGTGGTGGTAGAGGACTGTGGTGGTAGAGGACTGTGGTGGTAGAGACTGTGGAGGTAGAACTGTGGTGGTAGAGGACTGTGGTGGTAGACTGTGGTGGTAGAGACTGTGTGTAGATATGTGGTGTAGAGGACTGTGGTGGTAGAGGACTGTGGTGGTAGAGGACTGTATTGGTAGAGGACTGAGGTGGTAGAGGACTGTGGTGGTAGAGGACTGTGGTGGTAGAGGACTGTGGTGGTAGAGGACTGTGGTGGTAGGACTGTGGTGGTAGAAGACTGTGGTGGTAGAGGACTGTGGTGGTAGAGACTGTGGTGGTAGAGGACTGTGGTGGTAGAGGACTGTGGTGGTAGAGGACTGTGGTGGTAGAGGACTGGGTGGAGTAGATTGTGGTGTAGGACTGTGGTGGTAGAGGACTGTGGTGGTAGAGATCTGTGGTGGTAGAGGACTGTGGTGGTAGAGGACTGTTGTGGTAGAGGACTGTGTTGGTAGAGGACTGTTGTGGTAGAGGACTGTATTGGTAGAGGACTGTTGTGGTAGAGGACTGTTGTTGTAGAGGACTGTGGTGGTAGAGAACTGTGGTGGTAGAGGACTGTGTGTAGAGACTGTGGTGGTAGAGGACTGTGTGTAGAGGACTGTTTGGTAGAGGACTGTGGTGGTAGAGGACTGTGTGGTAGAGACTGTGGTGGAGAGGACTGTTTGGTAGAGGACTGGGTGGTAGAGGACTGTGGTGGTAGAGGACTGTGTTGGTAGAGGACTGGGTGGTAGAGGACTGTGTGGTAGAGACTGTGTGGTAGAGGACTGTTGTGGTAGAGGACTGTATTGGTAGAGGACTGTTGTGGTAGAGGACTGTGGTTGTAGAGGACTGTGGTGGTAGAGAACTGTGGTGGTAGAGGACTGTGGTGGTAGAGAACTGTGGTGGTAGAGGACTGTAGTGGTAGAGGACTGTGGTGGTAGAGGACTGTGGTGGTAGAGGACTGTGGTGGTAGAGGACTGTGGTGGTAGAGGACTGTATTGGTAGTGTACTGAGGTGGTAGAGGACTGTAGTGGTAGAGGACTGTGTTGGTAGAGGACTGTGGTGGTAGAGAACTGTGGTGGTAGAGGACTGTGGTGGAAGAGGACTGTATTGGTAAAGGACTGAGGTGGTAGAAGACTGAGGTGGTAGAGGACTGTGGTTGTAGAGGACTGTGGTGGTAGAGGACTGTAGTGGTAGAGGACTGTGGTTGTAGAGGACTGTGGTGGTAGAGGACTGTGGTGGTAGAGGACTGTAGTGGTAGAGGACTGTGGTGGTAGAGGCCTGTGGTGGTAGAGGACTGTGGTGGTAGAGGACTGTGGTGGTAGAGGACTGTGGTGGTAGAGGACTGTGGGAGGGCCTCACCTCCGACCTTTGAAGAACATACTTAAAGTCGACCACCTTGACCTGGGTACATTTGACGTGGCACTCTCTGGTCAATGTCATATATGACGTGGCAGTGCGTGTGACACTCTCTGGTCAATGCCATACCCGTCTTTCCTAACACCTGATGCCGCCCGCAGTCATTCCAGTGCCTTGATAGTGCCCCATTAAAGTGCTATTAGTTGGCACCTTAGCTGAGCGAATGTGTCATAATGGTCTCATGGCTGTCATGCTTCCTGTGTCGGGTCGGGTCATGATTGAGTTGTTACTGTCCACAAGCTAAGTAACTTATTATAATCGAAGTGCATCCCTTATAAGAACACTGCTTTATAGCATTAATAACCAGCTTTAAGCACGGTAATTCATCTCATGTTTGAGTACACCATTTTGGACACGGGGGTGACTGCTTGTTAGTGCTGGAGGTCTGCCAATCAGGGTGAGGGAGATGAGCACCAGGATAGGCTACCTCGCAGGTAGGGGCAACCCTGCATTTTCAGGTCCTCAAATGCCTCCAGAAGGTTAGCAAGAGACCAGAGTCTGTCATGTGTGTGGGTGTCTGAGGCGGCAGCAGTGAGGATCCTCTTGGTCTCTTGAAAACCCATCGAATTATATAATTTATTTAAGCCGTTGTTTATTGTGTAAATACCTTATATAAATGTGTTTGGTGGTGGGGATATCGTGGCTTCTGTAAATAACAAAAAGGCACAATACCGTGACTGGAACAATACATAAATACCCCGGACATAGGAGAGAAGAGCTTATGACGGAAATTCAGTCCGACTCAGACTATTTACAAAGTCACCGTGACTTTGTAAATAGTCCAAGTCGGACCGAAACGTCGAAAGTTCCTCTTTTCTATGTGCGAGTTATTTGTCTATTATTTTCTGTATTCCTAATTCCATGTTCTCTTGGTGGCTGTATCGCCTGTATTTACACTGGCATCTTGAACACCCAAGTACAATTGGACGTTTTAAAACGCACGTTAGTTCCTCATTCTTTATATAACATGTTCATTTTTCCACTATAATCTACTTTGTCCATAATTACTATCGTATTTGCTTTGTCTGTTTCGTAAGGTGAAGTCCAGGATCTTCCCTTAATTCATGGTATAACTTAAGAAATATTTGAGGAGAATTGTGTTGCAGAGGTCTGTCTGAGTGTTGGGTCTCCTCGTGTGCAAGACACTTGTTGGTACACAGCTTCAGGACCTGGCATGACCCAAAACTACTCACACAAGTGCAGGTCTCCTGGAACGGACAGTGTCTGACCTGAGGTTAAGAACCTGGGTGAGGGAGGTGACAGGTTAGAGACACTTCCGGTGACCAGCTTGAAGTTGCAGGAGGGGAAGAGGGAAAGAGGGGAGGGAAGAGAGGGAAGAGGGGAAGAGGTGAGGGAGAGAGGGGAAGGGGAGAGGGACAGGGGGTACTGAACCAGGAATCGCCTCCCCCCCCTTTCTCTTGGATACTCGCTGTGGTAGATGACTATTGAGTGTGATAGTGATGATGACTGTGATAGTGATGGTGACTGTGATAGTGATGGTGACTGTGATAGTGATGGTGACTGTGATAGTGATGGTGACTGTGATAGTGATGGTGACTGTGATAGTGATGGTGACTGTGATAGTGATAGTGACTGTGATAGTGATGGTGACTGTGATAGTGATGGTGACTGTGATAGTGATGGTGACTGTGATAGTGATGGTGACTGTGATAGTGATACTGATGACAGTGATAGTGACAGTGACAGTGATGATGACAGTGATAGTGATGATGACAGTGATAGTGATAGTGATAGTGATGGTGACAGTGATAGTGATGGTGACAGTGATAGTGATGGTGACAGTGATAGTGATGGTGACTGTGATAGTGATGGTGACTGTGATAGTGATGGTGACTGTGATAGTGATGGTGACTGTGATAGTGATGGTGACTGTGATAGTGATGGTGACTGTGATAGTGATGGTGACTGTGATAGTGATGGTGACTGTGATAGTGATAGTGACTGTGATAGTGATAGTGACAGTGATAGTGATGATGACAGTGATAGTGATGGTGACAGTGATAGTGATGGTGACAGTCATGGTGACATTGACAGTGACAGTGAAGGTGACAGTGCCAGGGAAAATGAAATTCAATCAAGTTTGATCCGAGGAAGCTGGTAGCTATTTCCCTTCGTCGGCATGATCTCCAGATGGTGACCAGGTGGTGGTCCAGGTGGTGGTCCAGGTGGTGGTCCAGGTGGTGGTCCAGGTGGTGGTCCAGGTGGTTGCTCAGGTGGTGGCGCAGGTGGTGGCCCAGGTGGTGGTCCAGGTGGTGGTCCAGGTGGTGGTCCAGGTGGTGGCGCAGGTGGTGGTCCAGGTGGTGGCCCAGGTGGTGGTCCAGGTGGTGGTCCAGGTGGTGGCGCAGGTGGTGGTCCAGGTGGTGGCCCAGGTGGTGGTCCAGGTGGTGGCCCAGGTGGTGGCGCAGGTGGTGGTCCAGGTGGTGGCCCAGGTGGTGGTCCAGGTGGTGGCCTAGGTGATGGCCCAGGTGGTATCCCAGGTGATGGCCCAGGTGGTGGTCCAGGTGGTGGCCCAGGTGGTGGTCCAGGTGGTGGTCCAGGTGGCGGTCCATGTGGTGGTCCAGGTGGTGGTCCAGGTGGTGGCTCAGGTGGTGGCCCAGGTGGTATCTCAGGTGGTGGCGCAGGTGGTGGTCCAGGTGGTGGTCCAGGTGGTGGTCCAGGTGGTGGCCCAGGTGATGGCCCAGGTGGTGGTCCAGGTGGTGGTCCAGGTGGTGGTCCAGGTGGTGGTCCAGGTGGTGGTCCATGTGGTGGTCCAGGTGGTGGTCCAGGTGGTGGTCCAGGTGGTGGTCCAGGTGGTGGCCCAGGTGATGGCCTAGGTGGTGGTCCAGGTGATGGCCCAGGTGGTGGCCAGGTGATGGCCCAGGTGGTGGTCCAGGTGGTGGCCAGGTGATGGCCCAGGTGGTGGTCCAGGTGGTGGCCAGGTGATGGCCCAGGTGGTGGTCCAGGTGGTGGCCAGGTGATGGCCCAGGTGGTGGTCCAGGTGGTGGCCAGGTGGTGGTCCAGGTGGTGGCTCAGGTGGTGGCCCAGGTGGTGGCTCAGGTGGTGGCGCAGGTGGTGGTCCAGGTGGTGGCCCAGGTGGTGGTCCAGGGGGTGGCACAGGTGATGGCCCAGGTGGTGGTCCAGGTGGTGGTCCAGGTGGTGGTCCAGGTGGTGGTCCAGGTGGTGGTCCAGGTGGTGGTCCAGGTGGTGGTCCAGGTGGTGGCCCAGGTGATGGCCTAGGTGGTGGTCCAGGTGATGGCCCAGGTGGTGGTCCAGGTGGTGGCCAGGTGATGGCCCAGGTAGTGGTCCAGGTGGTGGCCAGGTGATGGTCCAGGTGGTGGTCCAGGTGGTGGCCAGGTGATGTCCCAGGTGGTGGTCCAGGTGGTGGCCAGGTGATGGCCCAGGTGGTGGTCCAGGTGGTGGCCCAGGTGGTGGTCCAGGTGGTGGCCCAGGTAGTGGCCCAGGTGATGGCCCAGGTGGTGGTCCAGGTGGTGGTGGGCCACAATGGCCTTCAGTCACTCGTGTTCACTATTTAAACTAAAATCTAACCAAGAATTTCGCTAAAAAATTATATATTTTCTAGGTTACAGCAGCTAATTTAGGCGAGGTGTTCGCCTAGAAGCCTGCATGTGTGCTTCTCATTTGTGCCAGGATATATACACCTACACTCACACGTACATACACGCACACACACGTATATACACCCACACTCACACGTACATACACGCACACACACGTATATACACACACACTCACACGTACATACACGCACACACACGTATATACACCCACACTCACACGTACATACACAAACACACACGTATAAACACCCACACACTGAGTCTCGACCCCTGCAACCACAATTAGGTGAATTAGGAGAGTATATACACACGTATATACACGCACACCCAGAAAGACACAAGCATATAAACCACAACCAGCAAGGTTTCAGGGAAGGAAAATCCTGTCATAAACCTACTGGAGTTTTATGACAAGGTAACGGAAGTAAGACACGAGAGGGAGGGGTGGATAGACTGCATTTTCTTGGACTGTAAGAAGGCCTTCGACACAGTTCCTCACAACAGGGTAACGTAAAAGCTGAAGGATCAGGCACACGTAACAGGAAAGGCACTGCAATGGATCAGAGAATATCTGCCACGGTGGCAACAAGGAGTCATGGTACGTGACGAGGTGTCAGAGTGGGCGCCTGTGACGAGCGGGGTCCCACAGTGGTCAGTTCTAGGACCGGTGCTGTTTTTGGTATATGTGAATGACATGACGGACGGGATAGACTCAGAAGTGTCCCTGTTTGCAGATTATGTGAAGTTAATGAGGAGAATTAAATTGGATGAGGATCAGGCAGGACTACAAAGAGGCCAGGACAGGCTGGAAGCCTGGTCCAGCAACTGACTCCTCGAATTTAACCCTGCCAAATGCAAAGTCATGAAGAGCGGGGAAGGGCAAAGAAGACCGCAGACAGAGAATAGGCTAGGTGGCCAAAGACTGCAAACCTCACTCAAGGAGAAAGATCTTGGAGTGAGTAACCTAATAATAGCGTTCCGATACCTCAGTAAGAAATCGTTCAAGGTTCTGTACACCATGTACGTCAGGCACATACTGGAGTATGCAGCAACAGTTTGGAACCCACACCTGGTCAAGCACGTCACGAAATTAGAGAAAGTGCAAAGGTTTGCAACAAGGTTAGTTCCAGAGCTAAGGGGAATGTCCTACGAAGAAAAGTTAAGGGAAATCGGCCTGACGACACTGGAGGACAGGAGAGTTACGGGAGACATGACAACGACATACAAAATACTGCGAGAAATAGATAAGGTGGACAGAGACAGGATGTTCCAGAGAGGGGACACAGAAACAAGGGGTCACAATTTGAAGTTGAAGACTCAGATGAGTCAAAGGGATGTTAGGAAGTATTTCTTCAGCCCTAGAGTTGTCAGGAAGTGGAATAGTCTGGCAAGTGATGTAGTGGAGGCAGGAACCATACATAGCTTTAAGACGAGGTATAATAAAGCTCATGGAGCAGGGAAAGAAGGGACCCAGTAGCGATCAGTGAAGAGGCGGGGCCAGGAGCTGAGTCTCGACCCCTGCAACCACAATTAGGTGAGTACACACACACACAAACACACACACACACGTACATACACACGCACACACAAACAAACACACGGCCAGTGAAAAGGCG